>OY856411.1:253541838-253916838 GCA_963693085.1 Alisma plantago-aquatica
GAGTTTACTCCACTCTTTGAGATACACTCCTAGACACCGAATCGGATGCGTGGTGGATACACACACCAGAAACCAACACTAAATCAGTATTCGAGTCTCGAGAGCGGTCGTAGACAAACCACAACAAAAGACAATAGATGCATACAAGAACGTGGCCATCATTAAAGCATGTATGAAACGATTTAGTATTAAAACGAAAGGATAACATCTTTTTAGTACAAAGTACAAAACATGGGCAGCGGGGCTAGTCCCCGCGCCCCAGCGGATGGAACTACTCGCTCCTCATAGAGGGAACAACAAAGGAGGAGGAAAGAAGAGATAGAAAGAACATCATCTCCACTGAGGAGAGAAGGTTGAACCCTTGGTGGAGAGAGCAACGATCTTCACCCTTCGTGGCTTGCTTGACGACGGATCTTCTCCTCTCACCTTCTTTGTTGATGAGAGAGAAGGTAGCTTTGCAATGGAATGTGAGTCTCAGACCGGCAACCTCGGGCGGTGGATGGAGTTGTTCTGGTAGTAGAGAGATAGCCTCTGGACGTCTGGACCTCCCTCAGGGATGGCCCTTGAGGTCTTATTTATAGGCCTTGAGTGAGGTCAAACGGTCTGGAGACCGTTTGGGTTCAAACGGTCTTGAAACCGTTTGGCGTCAAACGGTCTTGAGACCGTTTGGCGTCAAACGGTCTTGAGACCGTCTGGCGTCAAACGGTCTTGAGACCATCTGGACTCCATGCGGTCTTGGGACCGTTTGGCTTCATGCGGTCTCGGGACCGTTTGAACTCCATGCGGTCTCGGGACCGTTTGGCTTCATGCAGTCTCGGGACCGTTTGAACTCCATGCGGTCTTGAGACCGTTTGGCTTCATGCGGTCTCGGGACCGTTTGAACTCCATGCGGTCTCGGGACCGTTTGGCTTCATGCGGTCTCGGGACCGTTTGAACTCCATGCGGTCTTGGGACCGTTTGGCTTTATGCGGTCTCGGGACCGTTTGAACTCCATGCGGTCTTGGGACCGTTTGGCTTCATGCGATCTCGGGACCGTTTGAACTCCATGCGGTCTTGAGACCGTTTGGCTTCATGCGGTCTCGGGACCGTTTGAACTCCATGCGGTCTCGGGACCATTTGAACTCCATGCGGTCTTGGGACCGTTTGGCTTCACTCGGCCTTGAGGTTGGTTTATTCTTTTATGATTTTTTTGTGCTTTTTCTGCAAGTGTAAAAGGAAAAAGTTAGTTTGATGATGTATTTACAAAAAGAGGTAAAATTAGGTTTATGTACCGTATAAATGTAAAAAGGGTATGGAAAACTAAAGAAAAAGACTAAGATAAACTACTAAAATAGGAGGTTATCACCCCCCTAACTTAGAGTCTAGCTTGTCCTAAAGTTAGATAGAGCTGAGACGTGAAATGGCGAGGCGATCTTAATTAGGGTCTCCATACTCTTGCTTCAATTCTTGACCTGAGTTCCCCAGGAGTCATATCGAGGCTTATTGCATGCCTTGATTCTTTTGGATTTTGAGAGTTGCTTGGATCTCAGGGTTTTTCCGTATCTCAAAATTTGCCTTGGGACCACATTTATTTTGTGCATGCCGTTGACTCTAATCAACTTTGTACCTCTCTGGAAACCTACTGGAAGCTAGAGAGGGTATGAGGGTTAGCTAAAGGCTTTGGAGTGTAGCTCCCCTTCGAGTGGGGGAGGGGCTGTCTATGCTTTTTAGGATCTCACTACCGAGCTCGACACATCTGCCTTTATGAGGGCAGCTGAATGTACCAGCCGGGCAAGTCCTTTATGAGCCTTTTCATATACTTGGAACTTTTAGGGTTTCACTACCGGACGCGACACATCTGCCTTTGTGAGGGCAGCGGAATGTGCCGGCCGGGTGAGCCCTTTATCAGTTCTTCATATAGGTCCTTATGCGTGGCACAACTCTCATGATTTTATTCGTCTCTCTGGCTTTTATTCAAAAACTCACAGGCTTGGGTTTTGGAAAGAGGATTTATTTTGGGCGGCCAAGCCTCTTTTATTTTGAAGAGAGGAAAGTTGTTCTTAAAGTTTTTTAGCATGCACTTATTTGGTTTGTGGTCCACTTGCAGAACTTTTTGATTCGGAAGTTGCCTAATTTCCCTCTCGTCCTCGAGATCTTGGCTTATTTCTGCCCTGATTTTGACCTGTGGAGAGTCAGATAAAGAATTGAAGCAGAAATATGGGATCCATAGTAGGTGGAAATTGATAAATCGCCATTTGATGTCTGAGTGCTATTTACTTGCAGAGACTAGCATGATTCTAGGGTTAGTTGAGGTGACTAAAAAAAAAGAGGAAAAGGGAGTATAGAAGTTGATACCTAGCCCTTGTCTAATGAATCCCCCCCCTAACTTATCACACACTTTGTCCGCAGAGTGGCAAAGTGATAGGTTGAGAAGTCATTAGAACAAGGGCTGCGAGCTAAGGCAGATTGTCAGTAGTGGATGCGAATTGCCCTCGTAAAGATGGGGGCATTTGTGGCAGAAGGCTGGGCGATTGAAATGCTCTTTGCTGTATGCCTTAGAGTGCTGACTCAGGAGCTTCATTAATTTCACAGCGCACTCTTTTGCAATTTTGTCTTGATATTGTCCAGCAGATCCTTTGCTTGATCATTCTTCAGGTTACTGTGGTAGCCGCTGCCTTCGACATCAGTGTCCTTGGGATGTCCTACTTCATCATCCATGGAATGAGTCAGGTAGCTGCTTTTCAATATTGATTCCATCTTCCATGTTGCCACTAACTGGAGGATAGTCTTTGTTGCAAGTGCTGCTTGATATGTGCTGCTTGGTTACACAAAAGTTCATGATATCTTTGTCCTTCAGAAGTAGCTCAAATACAAATACGTCTCCAATCCTCAGATCGTTTTCAAAGAGAAATGCTTTGGGTTTGAGGACCGTTTGGTCCCAAACGGTTTCAAGACCGTTTGGTCCCAAACGGTTTCAAGACCGTTTGGTTCCAAACGGTTTGAGGACTGTTTGGTTCCAAACGGTTGCGGGACCGTTTGTTTCCAAACAGTTTCAAGACTGTTTGGTTCCAAACGGTTTCAAGACCGTTTGGTCCCGAACGGTTTCGAGACTGTTTGGTTCCAAACGGTTTCAAGACCGTTTGGTTCCAAACGGTTTCAAGACCGTTTGGTCCCGAACGGTTTCGAGACTGTTTGGAAAGCGAAAAGTTGCAGGTCGCCGGCGCGGGAGAAGGTGGAACGGCGCGCAGGTGAAGAACGCGCCAGCGCCTTCGAAAACGATGAGAAGAACGGCGACGGCGATGAAAACGGTGGGAGAGTCAGTGAAATCTTTTGACGGCAACGGCGATGGCGGAGCAAGAGACTTCGTGCGATGGTAAAGGGAACAGCACTGGCGTCATGATGGTGGCGACAGAACAGCGACGAAGGTGACGGGTCGGTTGATGAAACCATTCGATAACGACGGTGATGGCAGCATAAGCAGTGACTGGCGATGGAATGAGCAGTGTGGAGTCACCTGACTACCTTGCGGAAGGTGGACGGAAGGGTGACTTTGCGCGGTTGTAGCAAGAGAAAAAAGGGAAGCTCTTCGCACGAAAATTCTGGAGAAAACAAAGGTTCGAAGAGAGAAAGACGGAGGGGTAGGGTCGATACTTATAGTGATAGGTGGGTGATCCTTTATATTCCCAACGGTTTGAAAACCGCTTGGTCCCAAGCGGTCTCAAGACCGTTTTTGTCCCAAACGGTTTGAGGACCGTTTGGTCCCAAACGGTTTCAGGACCGTTTGGCTCCAAACGGGTTCAGGACCGTTTGGAGTCCAAACGGTTTCAAGACCGTTTGGTGTCCAAACGGTTTCAAGACCGTTTGGCTCAAACGGTTTGAGGACCGTTTGGTTCCAAATGGTTTGAGGACCGTTTGGTTCCAAACGGTTTGAAGACCGTTTGGTTCCAAACGGTTTGAAGACCGTTTGGGGGAGCACAAAGGGTTTGTGTATTTTATGTTTGTGTTTGAGTAAGTATATTATTTTTTTGTATTTTGGTTTATGAATTTTTATGTTGTTTGCTTTATGTGTTGTTTTTGTAGTTTTGATTATGTAGATTTTTTTGTATTTTTAGATTAATGATGAAAGAACTTAAAGAAAGTAAAACAAATTCAAAAGAAAAATAAAAGACTAGAAATTAGAGAAGGTGATACTGAGGTCTTGGGTTGCCTCTCAAGAAGCGCCTTGGTTTTACATCACTGGCTCGACGAAACTGTAAGGTTGTTATGCTGTGGGCGTAGCATCTCTGATATCAAGAGTTTGTTGATGTGTTTTGTCTTCCTGAGTGTAGTATATTTTTAAACGGTGCCCGTTAACCGTTCGTTCTCCTCTGTTGTTGTCAATGATAATGGCGGCTCCAGTTGAGTAGATATGTTTTATGGTGAAGGGTCCGGACCATTTTGTTCGGAGCTTTCCGGGGAATAATCTGAGCTTGGAGTTGAATAAGAGCACTTTGTCGCCAACGGCGATATCTTTTCTCTTAAGATGTCCATCGTGCCACATTTTTATTTGCTCTTTATAGATTCTGGCACTGTGATATGCTGTCATTCGGAGTTCTTCTAGCTCCTGTAGCTGGAGTTGTCTGTTTTCCCCTGCGCTTTTAAGGTCGAAGTTTAGTTGCTTGATGGCCCACCAGGCTTTATGTTCCATTTCTACTGGAAGATGACATGATTTGCCGTATACCAAACGAAACGGAGTTGTTCCAATTGGTGTTTTGTAAGCAGTACGGTATGCCCAGAGGGCGTCAGGAAGTTTGGTGGACCAATCAGTGCGGTTTTTATTCACTGTTTTTTCAAGAATCGCTTTTATCTGTCTATTGGATACTTCTACCTGGCCACTAGTTTGTGGGTGGTAAGGTGTGGCAACTTTGTGATGGACTCCATATTTTCTCAGTAACGCTTCGAAACTTCGTTCCAGGAAATGGGTCCCGCCATCAGATATGACCGTTCTTGGAACAACAAATCTCGGAAAAATAGTGTCTTTGAACAATTTGACAACATGTTTGGAGTCATTGGATATGGTAGGTATAGCTTCGACCCACTTTGAGACGTAATCTACTGCGACCAAAATGTAAGAGAAGCCATATGATGAAGGGAAAGGTCCCATGTAGTCTACCCCCCATACGTCAAACAGTTCAATTTCCTGCCACATGGTAAGAGGCATTTCATCCCTTTTTGATATGTTGCCTGAAAATTGGCATTTATCACAGGCTTTGACAAAATCATGTGAGTCTTTTGATATGGTGGGCCAAAACAAACCAGATTGTAGAACTTTTATGGCAGTTTTCTTGGCGCCCATGTGCCCCCCCGTGGGTCCGGAGTGGCAGTGTTCCAAAACCGAGGTTATTTCTTCTTCTGGAAGGCATCGGCGAAAAAGTCCGTCGGCACAGAGGTAAAATAAGTAGGGTTCGTCCCAATGATAATGTTTTATATCATGAAGGAATTTCCTTTTATCCTGGTATGAAGCAGACGGGTGGATGATCCCTGTGGCTAGATAATTGACGATATCAGCAAACCAAGGAAAACTATGAGTGGCCTTCATAAGCTGATCATCAGGAAGAGAATCCCTGATAGGGATTTTATCTTTTTGTTCAACCTCGATTCTACTGAGGTGATCGGCTACAACGTTCTCTATGCCACTTTTATCTTTGATTTCTAGGTCGAATTCTTGAAGCATTAATACCCAGCGGATGAGCCTGGGTTTGGCGTCCTGTTTCTGGATCAAATGTCGGATAGCAGAATGGTCAGTGTAGACGATGACTTTAGAGCCGATCAGGTAAGAGCGAAATTTTTCGAAGGCGTAGATGATAGCCAAAAACTCTTTTTCCGTGGTCGTGTAGTTTTTCTGTGCTTCATCAAGCGTTTTTGATGCATAGTAGATGACATAGGGTTTCTTATCGATTCGTTGTCCTAAAACGGCTCCTATAGCATAATCACTTGCGTCGCACATGATTTCGAATGGTTGCGACCAGTCTGGAGCCCTTAGAATAGGTGTGGAAATTAATGCTTCTTTAAGGGTGGAGAAACTTCGCATGCATTCTTGGTCGAAAATGAACTCGGCATCTTTTGTCAGGAGTTGGGTCATGGGTTTAGCTATTCTCGAGAAATCTTTGATGAACCTTCTGTAGAACCCTGCATGACCTAGGAAAGCTCGAACGCCCCTTATGTCCTTCAGAGGTGACAACTTTGAGATAACATCAATCTTTGCTTTGTCGACCTCAATTCCCCTATCACTTACTCTATGTCCGAGGACGATACCTTCTGTTACCATGAAATGACATTTTTCCCAATTCAGGATGAGGTTCGTTTCCTTGCAACGTTACATGACTCGTTCAAGATTATTTAGACAGTTATCGAAAGAATCTCCATAGACAGAGAAATCATCCATAAAAACTTCCATAACAGATTCGGTTAATCCGGCGAAGATGGCAGACATGCAGCGTTGGAAAGTAGCCGGAGCGTTACATAGCCCAAATGGCATTCTTCTGAAAGCATATGTCCCAAAGGGACAAGTGAAAGTGGTTTTTCCTTGGTCTTCTGGATGTATGGGTATTTGGTAGAACCCGGAGTAACCATCGAGATAACAGAAATACTTTTGGTGGGCCAAGCGCTCTAGGACTTCGTCAAGGAAGGGTAGAGGGTAGTGGTCTTTCCTTGTAGCTTTATTCAACTTCCTATAATCGATGCACATTCGCCACCCCGTTACAGTCCTAGTGGGTACGAGCTCATTTTTATCGTTGATTACTACAGTAGTGCCCCCTTTTTTTGGAACAACCTGAACTGGACTGACCCACTGAGAGTCAGAGATAGGATAGATCATGCCAGCTTTGAGTAGTTTGAGGACCTCCAAATGAACTACCTCTTTCAAGTTTGGGTTTAGTTTTCTTTGGTGTTCACGAGTGGGTTTAAATTCTTCAACCATAGGAAGCTTGTGCATACACAGAGCCGGGTTTATGCCTGTGAGGTCGGTTATTTTATAACCAATGATCTTTTTGTGCCTCCTTAGTTTGTCCAGAAGCCTGACTTCTTGGTCTTCGGTAAGGGTGGAGCTGATAATAACTGGGCATAACTCTTCCCTATCCAGGAAAACATATTTGAGCCCTGTGGGTAAAGTCTTCAATTCAGGGTTTTTTGGTGGTTCTGCTGCTTCAATGGTAGTGATGGCTTTAAGCTCTTCAAAAGTAGCCTCCGGTGCTTCTTCTATCTTCTCTAGGTATTGGGTACATTGCTGGACTAGTTCATTTGCAGAGAACTCAACTTCTGGATTGATAGGAGCATTTTCAAGTTCGTCGATTGGCTCGGAGATTTCTAATTGCGACATTTGTTGAATTGCGTCTAAGAGAAAGACCTCTTCTTGGATGCTGGGACCTTTCATACTATCAAGGACGCGGAATTGAATTGCTTCTTTTCCGAGCCTAAGAATGATGGTTCCAGCTTCTACATCGATTAGCGCTCTGGCTGTAGCTAGGAAAGGCCTGCCGAAAATGATCGGATACCTCAAGTCTTCTTTGATATCCATGATGACAAAATCACATGGAACGTAGGCATCCTTCCCTATCCTTACTGGGACATCTTCGACGATTCCCAACGGTGCAGTTACGGTGGAGTCGACTAGTTGAATAGTCATTGTTGTAGGCAGCAGGTCAGTGAGACCAAGGCGTTGGCACATTGAGTAGGGCATAATGGATATACTAGCCCCGAGGTCAGCTAACCCTTTCTTTGTGGATGCATTTCCAATGCAACATTGGATTCCGAAGGAACCTGGGTCCTTCTTCTTTTTGGGTAGTTTGTTCAGGATGATGTCAGAAGTGGTTTGAGCGAGCTTGACGGTCTCCTGCTCTTTGGTGATATACTTACGCGATAGCAAAGTTTTGAGATACCTTGTCCATGCTGGTACTTCGGATAGAGCGTCAAGGAGTGGGATGTCAATATAAAGTTTCTTCATTGCTTCCTTGAATTTCTGAAACCTGGCGTCCATTTTTGTTTCTTGCAGTCTGCCTGGGTACGGGATCCTTGGTTTGAATTGCAGGACTTTGGATTCTGTAGGTACATGCTCTTTGTTTTCGTCCTTTGTGCCTTCGGAGGATTTTTCAATCCCTTGTTGCGAAATCTCTTTCGTCATAAAAGTGGGCACATCATCATCATCTAGAGTGATCTTGATGGGTTCAGGAAGAATGCGTCCCGACCTTGTGGTGACGGCATTCAGCTGTTCGTGTTTGTTTTGCCCGTACTTAGAATTTGGTTCAGGCTGCCCATCAAAAGTGCTTGCCGAAGGTTTTAACTGTGCAGCAATCTGAGCAAGCTGGGTTTCAACTGCCTTTTGTTGGGCTTGTTGGTTAGCTAGCATGGTTTGCTGAGACTGAAGCATTTGTTTTATCAAAGATAGCTCATCTTCCGGTTGTGCAGTGACATTTTTCTGAGGGTTTTGTTTTTGAGACTGTTGAATATGCAATTGTGGGTGAAGCGGGGGATGAGTGTACTGATAGTAGGCTGATTGATTTCTAGGGTAGTTAGCCCTAGGGAAATTGTACCTTGGATTCCCTTGATTTTGGTTAAAATTGTTTGGAAATCTAGGAGGCAGCCTACTGTCAAGTCCCCCTTGTGTCTGATGTTGCGGATTCGCAGTTCCAGAGGGATTCCCATACTGGAATCCAGGATGGTTCCTTGGTTGACTGGGATTATAATAAACTTGTCCGGGAATAGTATGAATGGAGTTGACCTGCTCTGGAATCTGATCTTCAGCTTGATTAGTGATGGCCTCATAGGATTGTGGTGGTGGATGCATATCCATCATCACATTATAAAGTATTCCGCAGGAAAGAGTTGGATGATCTGAAGAATGACAAGCCTCACAGGATCCGGTGACGGCTTTGACTTGATGAACCAGCGGGGTTTTCTTCTTATCAATTTCCCCTAGAGTTGTTTCAAGGGTTTGCTGTTTATTAGCGATTGTCTTCAAAGCTTCGGCTATTGACTTTAGTTCCATAGATTCCTCAGCTTTAAAGACTTTAAGGACGCCTTTTCCGACTGACCGCCCCCAGTTGGACTGGTTTTCGGCTCCTAAGGTAACGATCTTCCAGGCATCTTCATAGTTTTTCCTCATGAAATTTCCTCCAGATGAGGAATCTAGGAACTGCTTGATGTCATCACTTACCCCCCGATAAAAAGTTTCAATCAATTGATTCTGTGAAATTCCATGATGAGGGCATTTGCGTAGAAGTTCCTTGAATCTTTCCCATGCCTCAGCGAGGGTTTCTCCAGGTAGTTGGGAGAAATGGTTAATCTGCCCTCTGATTTCATAGGTCAGCGAGGGTGGAAAGAACTTCTCCAAGAATTTTTCCTCTAGAGGGGCCCAAGTGGTTATGATGGGTTCTCTGTCCAATGAGTTGTACCAACTCAAGGCCCTTCCAGATAAGGTGAAATGAAACAGGTGAAGCATTATTGCGTCGAAAGCAATGCCAGCTTGCGGGACCAGGCAGAATAATGCCTTAAACCGTTTCAAGTGGTCCATGCAATCGTCCCCTGAACCTCCTGAGAAGGAAATTCCTTGCATAATCTGGATCCACTGGGTCCGAATCTCAAAGTTTGGGATGTTGATGATCGGAGGCCGGACCGGGTGGTTATCTTCGTAATTCTTCGGGACAACATAGTCCCTCAGTTGCTTGTTTCGTAATTCGAGCTGAACAGCCTCGGTCTCTACTCTTATGCGGGCTTGCTCTTCTGCTCGTATCTCTTCTTGTATTTGGGCACGTGTGTCTGCAATGAGTTGTGCCCGTTGTGCGGCGATAGCAGCATTGACTCTCTCCATCACCAAAGCGGCTTGATGTTGTTCGTCAGCCATTTGCTAGCGCGTTGGCGATTGAGACGGATTCTCCGGTGGAAACTTCTCTCTACCTCGGAGTCGAACTCCGGATCAGGGGAGAATCCTCGATTATGCGGTGATTGCATATACGGGTTCTACCTGAGTAAAGAAAAGAGAACACCTTTAGATAATGGAGACAATATGAAAGTTTCAAGAAGATGATGAGTTATGATTCAAAAAGAAAGTGTAAAATCCTAACCAGCTAGAAGAATAAACTAAGTGAAATATTAACGTTCCGTTGTCCCCGGCAACGGCGCCATTTTTTGATGGAGCTAGGACTTACACCAAAAGATTTTCAGTCTTCCAATGGGAGTCCCAGGATTCTATCACCAAAAACCCTAGAGAGGATTGATGTCTTCCCTAGGTTTACCTAGAACTGGTGCTTAGATAATAACTCCAACCCCATAAGAGTATGGAAGCCTTATCATAGTACATATTTAGGATCAAACCCAAAAGACAACGGTCTTGTTGCAAGCAACAAGATGGAAAACGTACAACACTTCACTTAGTTACTTTACTAATTGGCACTTATATCAAAAGGTTGGATTTTGATTAGTTTTTAGACTAAAGCATGAAAAGTAAATAAAGCAAGTAAAACTAAGATTTAACAAATGATGATGAATCACTGGGGTTAAGCAGGTCTTCACCACCACTACACATGCATTGTTTATGTACTAAGCGAGCAAGACTTATAAGCTAGATGCATGGATGTTCCACAAGACCGATGCCTTATAAGACAAGAGCGATGCATTGCATCCAAGGATGTTCCACAAGACCGATGCCCATATAAGACAAGAGCGATGCATTGCATCCTTCGATGTTCTACAAGACCGATGCCCATATAAGACAAGAGCAATGCATCGCATCCTTCAAGGGTTAAGTAGCTCTCATTCGGTACATTTCTACGCGTCACTGAAGATATGTAGTCTTCCAAAGAGAGAATCTTACACAACCTCATGAAACGTGCATCTAAAACTAACAAGCGAGCGATAATTATCAAATCGAATAGCGTCTTTGTAGGCCTAGTCTCCTATTCGGATAACCTAGCTATGAGAAGTGCGGGAATGTTGCAACGCCAGCCATTCCCGATCAAATGGTCACATGCTTTACATCATTCCCCTCGCAAAGCGTGTTCCTCGACTTACCAAGGTTACTTCCATACAGATAGAAGTGCAACGGATGGTAGTGAGTTTACTCCACTCTTTGAGATACACTCCTAGACACCGAATCGGATGCGTGGTGGATACACACACCAGAAACCAACACTAAATCGGTATTCGAGTCTCGAGAGCGGTCGTAGACAAACCACAACAAAAGACAATAGATGCATACAAGAACGTGGCCATCATTCAAGCATGTATGAAACGATTTAGTATTAAAACAAAAGGATAACATCTTTTTAGTACAAAGTACAAAACATGGGCAGCGGGGCTAGTCCCCGCGCCCCAACGGATGGAACTACTCGCTCCTCATAGAGGGAACAACAAAGGAAGAGGAAAGAAGAGATAGAAAGAACATCATCTCCACTGAGGAGAGAAGGTTGAACCCTTGGTGGAGAGAGCAACGATCTTCACCCTTCGTGGCTTGCTTGACGACGGATCTTCTCCTCTCACCTTCTTTGTTGATGAGAGAGAAGGTAGCTTTGCAATGGAACGTGATTCTCAGACCGGCAGCCTCGGGCGGTGGATGGAGTTGTTCTGGTAGTAGAGAGACAGCCTCTGGACGTCTGGACCTCCCTCAGGGATGGCCCTTGAGGTCTTATTTATAGGCCTTGAGTGAGGTCAAACGGTCTGGAGACCGTTTGGGTTCAAACGGTCTTGAAACCGTTTGGCGTCAAACGGTCTTGAGACCGTTTGGAGTCAAACGGTCTTGAGACCGTCTGGCGTCAAACGGTCTTGAGACCGTCTGGACTCCATGCGGTCTTGGGACCGTTTGGCTTCATGCGGTCTCGGGACCGTTTGAACTCCATGCGGTCTCGGGACCGTTTGGCTTCATGCGGTCTCGGGACCGTTTGAACTCCATGCGGTCTTGAGACCGTTTGGCTTCATGCACTCTCGGGACCGTTTGAACTCCATGCGGTCTCGGGACCGTTTGGCTTCATGCGGTCTCGGGACCGTTTGAACTCCATGCGGTCTTGGGACCGTTTGGCTTTATGCGGTCTCGGGACCGTTTGAACTCCATGCGGTCTTGGGACCGTTTGGCTTCATGCGATCTTGGGACCGTTTGAACTCCATGCGGTCTTGAGACCGTTTGGCTTCATGCGGTCTCGGGACCGTTTGAACTCCATGCGGTCTTGGGACCGTTTGGCTTCACTCGGCCTTGAGGTTGGTTTATTCTTTTATGATTTTTTTGTGCTTTTTCTGCAAATGTAAAAGGAAAAAGTTAGTTTGATGATGTATTTACAAAAAGAGGTAAAATTAGGTTTATGTACCGTATAAACGTAAAAAGAGTATGGAAAACTAAAGAAAAAGACTAAGATAAACTACTAAAATAGGAGGTTATCACCTAACTAATGAGAAATGCGAGATCCTAACCATAAATTGGGTAATGGAATGGAAAATCCTAATTGATAGTAAACCCAAATCCTGATATAGGAATGGTGGTGTTACTATTGTATCACATGATGTGATAATTGAATCATATGACAGTTTTCATGTCTATTAATCATGCATATATCATGAGATGGTGGTCATAGCCAGATTTGAGCTATGGATTTTACATATTAAAATATTGATTGGCCTTGTGTTTCTCAATGTTGTTGTTGCTTAGTAAAAGTAACAAAATGTATATGGACTTTATGAGTCATATGAGTAAGTTGTTGCCTAGTGAAAGGTGACAAGACACTTAATGGACCTTGTGAGCCATGTGTTATGCTTGTGTAACAAGTATCATGTATACCTCGGTATGAGAACCTAGAGGTAATAGTTACCTAACAAGTGGTAACAGTGTTTAGTGATGAACTGAGGGTATGAATACCCTGATTTAATAAGTATGATAATGATGTTGTTGAGAGATGTGAACTTTCAAGAAATGAAATGAGGGACTAAGATCCCGATGTCTTATAAAGACTAAGAAGTAATTGATGAAAATAGTACATGTTTCTTTATAACATTTGTCATAATAATTCCCATTTGAGAACTTGATTGATGCTAAATGAATATACTAATGTACTTAATTAATCAAGTGAAATCATATCATGTAGATCCCTGACCATAGATCCATCATCGTCAGCAATAGGTGATGGTGAAATGGGTGCTCCGTGGAAAAACCCGGAACACATATTTTGAATATGTGGGGGCAATGGGCGAATGTATCCTGACGTCCTAATGAGGGAATTGAGGAAAGGTAAATAATAAACCTCTCAATCCTTCATTATTGTACTGGGATGGATGTACCACAAATCTCCCAATGATTGGGATAGATCCAGTACACATCTCCCAATAATATTAATGCCAGATTGATGGAGATAAACAAGAAATCTCACGATTGCGAAGAGAGTGCAACACGCCACTGTAACTCTAATAGCGAAGTTGTCAGTATACCCTGGAAAGCTATCTACCAGAGACACAAGATGTCATGTATGTTGTCTCGCACTGACTGAGATGTGAGAGGTCTCGGAAGCCAGCTTTTCCATTGACCTTGTATGGTACCAATTTTGACTTTGCAATGGTCAGTTGGAGTATGAACGGTATACCTTATCTCCTGAGGGCATATGTGTGGTTGTAAAATGTAATCATTCATATAGCATGTTTGCTTAAGGATTGAATACGAAAATTAATTGGCTGAAGTTACATTTCTTTTATGCACCTCTAGTTGATAGATGTTATTTATATCTCTTTATATTCATTGAAAATAGGTGGATGAATTATGATTCTATCATGGAGAAATGCAATGCTCTCCTTAGAAAAGAAGATTACATTACTCTATTCATTCAATGATTAGTACTATTGTTAACATATAAGAACTTCTGCTCAGTTTTATTATAATAAACTACTATAACAATGTTTTGGCGGAGAGTTATATCTCCCGTTGGGGCAATTTACAATTGTCTCACCCCTGTGGGATCCAACTTTTTAGGCAAACACAGAAGAAGAAGCAGGAACTCTATAGCAAGGGAAAAGTAGCAGCAACAACATGAACAACAGTGATAACTCAGGTGGAGGCACTGGCTGCCACATTTTGTATAGATAGTAGCCCTATGTGTCGTCTCTGTACTCTCAAGTCCTTGGTATTTATAGTTAGTGTTTTAATGAACTGATCATAGATTTTGGCCTGATGCCTCAAGGTTCTTATGCTATTTGTATATATTGTTACCAGGGCAGCTGATGTTGTAATCCTCGAGAAGAGATGATACAAGTTATGTACTTATGAACCATGATGTAAATGTATACTTTGGTTCTTTATGAAAAAGGTTTCCTATGTGTAGATCTCTTTGCACAAAGTTTGAATTTTTAGTGATTTTTAGTAATTCCCCTGCTAATGATTTGCTTCCTCTTAAGAAATTCTTGTTTTTGTGAGTTGGATGCCACAAGTAAAGTGGTATCAGAGCTCTAGGTTTGCTGAGTCTACAGAGACATAGGACTTAGGTAGTAGAGTCTGCTCTAGTGTCTTCCAGTGTGTCTGATAGTGTCTTCTGCTCATATAGGAGAAGAAGAACTTGAAGATGACTGGGTCACATGAGGAGTTTGTTGCAGAAAGTAGCATTGTTGTACCAAGGAGGGATGTAGGGGATTAGAGTAGAGAAGAACATACACCTGCATATCCCCAGTTAAACCTATCCATAATAGAGAGCCCAACTTTCCCTGCTCTACTTGAGAAATTTAGTATAACTATGATACACATAGTACATCATGCATTGGCAATGCAACCTAGACTACCAGCCCCCAATGATGAAGTGTTGAACTCAAATAGGTTTCCTGCTCAACATCAGCCTGTTGGAGCAATGAATAACGATGAAAGGAATAGGATACAATTTGAAACCAGGATCTGCCATAGGTGTAGGAAGCCTGGACATATCAGACCTAATTGTCCAGAAAAGGAATATAAAGGAAGAATTGTGAAAAGGCCTATCCAAATCTAGGAACAGAGGCCTGGTAGTTCCAAAAAGAAGAAGTTTTTGGTACCATCAGTACAACCAGGGCCTAGTGCACCAAGTCAATGGTCATCTAGAAAGGGCAAAGAACCCTCTAGACCACATCTAAAGCTCAAAACTTGCTACCAATGTAGACAGGTAAGACATCTGGCAAGAGATTGCTCAGCTAGAAATGTTATGGAGAATCAACCTCTGAGGTAGAATCAGCCTGAGGCAGTAAACCATCCACGATTTATGACAGGTTAGACAAAATAATGTCATTCTAATATGTCATTTTATGGTTTCCTGAGTTTAATTGAGAAAGGAATTGATTGAGCTTTCCTTGATTAGTCCTAAGAGGACTTACATTTTACACAGTAAACATTATAAATGTTTTATATTGTTCTTACCTCTATGAAAAAGGATGAGGTATAGAAGAAATGTCTGGATAAAATTCAAGAATGTTAAATCTTATACCTGTGATAATATAAAAAGGAAGACATATGATAGTATAAAAAGTGCATACTACTTAATCTCAGTATTTATATACCCTGGCCAGGTATACAACTATTGATGATAAAGTGAGTATGGAAACTCTTAGTTTGTCATCTTTTTGATTGCTCTAATCAAGTAGTCATTCTGAGACAATCTAATGAGTATCACAAAATTAGAAATATGGAATAAATAAATATAATAATATCCTAAGTACAAGAAAGAGAAATATGAGCTAATCTCAGATGATTAAGTGTATATGAGGAAGTAAAAAGTATACTCATAAGACAAGAATGGGAACAAGGGAAATGATTCATGTCCTATACAGTTTAATAAAGTTCTTTTCCATAGTGTGGAAATGGGAAATGTGATGAGATCACAAGATGCTCATGAACATGTTAGATAATAACAAAGAAAGGAATAATGTTATGTAAACATCCTCATAAATTCCTATGTTGAGGGCAAGGAACCTAGGATGAGATAAAGAGTAAATGATTCATGAACAGTTGAAAAAACATGAAATATTAAGAGGAAAATGATTCCTTGTTTTCTCCCATTTTAGGGACATGACAATCAAGTGAATCTAGGGACACTTGATGTGTATAAGATAAAAATGTTCATGTGATGGATACTTAGAAAAGTATCAGTTTATCTTGCACTTTGGTTTCAAGGTAAAGATATTTGTAACAAGTAATGTCCCAACATGAAAATAAGATAAATTAGTGATGTGTTTTCAACACATGTGATAGATACCAAGGTAAGATATTATGGTATCTAAGAAATATCAGATGGTTTATGTTGATGATCTGGAGTGGTCAACCATGAAATTAAACTAATCATGTAAAATAGTAGGAACATGACATGTTAGGGGTTTATATTTTGCATAAACATAACAACTAGTGATATCTTTAAGATAATTTCTTAATTAATAAGTAACCTCTCTTCATGATAAGAGAATGTACAACTAATGAGATAGTTAGTACAAGTAATAAGGAAATTTAGTATGGTGTCACCTGGTGAGATGGCACTACTGAGGTATGAAAAGACTTATAGTCCCAAGAGGGTGACAGAACATAATTGTGACCTTAAAAGTGAAATTTTGAATTAACTAAGGATCATGGGAGACTCCTCAGAAACAAGACACTGTCACATGAAATGGTAAAAATAAGGAAAGTGTTACCTGACACAAAATTAACTCCACATTTAATAATAAAAAGGACAATGGAGTATGTGCCCCGTGTGAACTATTTTATGATAAACTTGAGTGGAATAACTTTATGTTGACGAAATATTTATGGTGTCTCCATAACAATGAAATGTTATGTGGAGACTAGATAGTATGATGAATGAATAATATTTTTCTCCCTATATCTGGGATTTCGGGAACGAAATCCTTGTTAGGGGTTTATAATTTGTAACATCTATGTCCTGGGTTATGCCTTAACCCTAGAAGTTTTGCTTAGGAAAGTTAATTAGATCCTTAATTTTATCTTGTTAAAAGTAGTTAAGGCTCAATAGGAACTTATATTTCAATTTTGGTCCTGTCTGAATAATGTTGAAGCAATGTTTGCTTATTTTGGACTAAAGTGCAAATTATCTATGTTAAATGGTTAACTTGCAAATGTTACATGATAATATGTTCCTCATGTTTTGAAACATCATGAGAATGGAAATGATGTAGTGGTATGGCGTTAGAAATCCTGAATACCAAGAAAGAGTTGATAAAGCAATGTTTGTGCATTAAAACCTAGTTTTGCAGTAAAGTGCAATTTACCCAAAACCTAGGGTTAAATATGCAAATAACCACTTCAATAAGGTCCCCTATGTTTCTTGGAATCATTTAGAGCAAATAAAATGAGAGGTATGCCTCATTTGAATTAATTTGGAGGAGAGAGAATCTTGATATTAAAATAATCAAGATTTATGTATAATTGAAACCCTAATTTAATTTAATGCAAAAAGAAGTATATTAATTAAAGAGCCCTTCAACCAATAGTTGAGGGATGAATTTGCAAGCAAAGAGTTTGGTCAACCTTTTGCCTTGAAAATGCACGAAAATATCCAAAGGAAGTGGATAACTCACTCACATTATTATAAGAAAAAGGAATATCCACTCACTTATGGATATTAGAATAATATGATCTAAGGTGCTTATTTTGCTTTTCTTTAAATTGAGGATAATTGAGAGGAATAAGAGGAAAATGGGATGGTCTCATATCCAAAGAATGGAGGGGGAAGAGGTGGCACTCATTTTGGAATTAAATGATTTTTATAAGGCACTTTCTCTCTCATTGAATTTCTTATAAAAACACCCTTTACAAGCTAAATCAAAGCCTTTTTCGAATCCCTTTCTTCTCCTTGCTTGGAAAACAACCAAGGGAGCTTTGGAGGACCAGGAGGAAGACCCCCAACCTATTAGTAAGCTTCTTGACCTTGGTTCACCTTGATTCCATGGTGGAAATAGAACATAAATCATTGATTTCTTCTTTTCTTCACTCCTTCTTCAACCCTAGCCAATCTTTTCACCCAAAAGCATGAGGATGAGCCTAGGCGGAGTTGTAAAAGCTTCATAAACCATTGTTTACATGAATCTCCAAGCTCTGAAGCTCAATTGGAGGCAGTTTCTATAACTTGAACCCTTATTATTGTTATTGCATTCAATTCCATATCAATTCATGATCTTTTCTTCATTTCTGAAATTTATTTTGGTTGATTGATGCAATCACCATGGTAATCATAGAAAGTTTCGTGGGTTTATAGCTTGATGATGATGAAATCATCCTAAGCACACACCTCCACAAATATCTAGTGCAAACGATTTCAACAAATGGGTCCAATTGGTTTCACCAAATCTTTTGGTGACCAAACGATTTGCAAACCGTTTGGAGTTTTCGTCCTCCAAACCATTTAGAGGAGTTGACCGTTTGGATGGGTTGACCATTTGAGGTAATAACCCTAGAAAATGTTGGATGATGATCCATTTGATTTAATTGATTAAGTAAATATATAGACAATCCTCCAAGTGGAAACCATAATCGGCTAAATGTTGAATTTGCAATAAATTAAGTTGATGTTTTGGGTTGATTAGCCAGAATGGTTTCAAAAACATTTGGAGGTCACCCCAAATGGGATCAAGACCATTTGGAGGTCAACCAAGACCGTTTGGAGGTCTAGGGTTGAATATGGTTGAGTAATTGAAGAGTTAGAGATATTAAATCAAAGTGCAATCAATAACTATATTAATGATCAATCCAATGACCTAAACCCTAATTGGATTTCATCAAATTTTAATTATTTATGAGGAAAACGATCTCAAGACTGTTTGGAGGTCATCCTAACGACCTCAAGACTGTTTAAGGTCAGGTCATATCATAAGTTGATGGTGGCTCGTTGTTTTCAATTGGTTTGGTTCCACAATGATAAGCATTGATGGTTCCTCGATTCCAAAACCCTAATTGAAGGAGTCTTGATTATAAACCCTAGTTTAATTGGGTTTAAAACCCTAATTGATGGTTTAATTAAGGGGTGATTCTATGGTTCAATTGATGAATGAATCAAGTATTCAATTGAAAGGCAGTTCCTGGATTGAAACCTTGAAATGATTAAGTATTGAAACACCGTTCTTGGTCCATTCAATTTTGAGAGGGTTTGGATCAAATGGTCTCAAGACCGTTTGGGTCCAAACAGTCTCAAGACCATTTCAAAGTACAATCAATAACTATATTGATGATCAATCCAGTGACCAAAACCCTAATTGGATTTCATCAAATTTTAATTATTTATGAGGCAAACGGTCTCAAGACCGTTTGGAGGTCATCCAAACGACCTCAAGACTATTTGAGGTCAGGTCATATCATAAGTTGATGATGGCTCATTGTTTTCAATTGGTTTGGTTCCACAATGATAACCATTGATGGTTCCTCGATTCCAAAACCCTAATTGAAGGAGTCTTGATTATAAACCCTAGTTTAATTGGGTTTAAAACCCTAATTGATGGTCTAATTGAGGGGTGATTATATGGTTCAATTGATGAACGAATCAAGTATTCAATTGAAAGGCAGTTCATGGATTGAAACCCTGAAATGATTATGAAACACCGTTTTTGGTCCATTCAGTTTTGAGAGGGTTTGGACCAAACGGTCTCAAGACTGTTTGGGACCAAACGATCCCAAACCGTTTGGAGACCCAAGCCCATTCGGTTTCTAGGGCAACTTGCCCAAACGGTTTCAAGCCGTTTAAAGATCAAAAGGGGTCAAGATCGTTTGGTGATTTAGAGTGATGAAATCAATTGATAACTTAATGAGATGTAGGATCAATTGACCTTATAATTGCTACTAATTTATCTTAAAGAAAATTACTAGGGTTGTACCTTTAGGGTCCCAAGTGATTGGCAATATTAGATGAGTTAACCCTTGAAGCTTAGATAAGAAATACTTCAATATGCTATGTCAACCCTAATTGAATAAACTTAATCGAAGGGTTGAATGACCTAATCTAACCAAGTTTGACATAGTCAATATTCTAGAAAGGATGAGAAAGAGAGAAATCCATCCATGTAGAATAATTATGTAATGGACAAGCCTCAATGCTTTCAATATAAATAAACTATGAATTTTAGGGAATGATCCATGATAAAGAGATCATGAAACCCTAATCAAGAATATTGATGAACCTTAACCCTAATTAGGGCAATGCTAGGTATAATCCTGATCTATGGTAAGTATGTAACCCTAATTGAGGGTAATCTCATAAGAAACCCTAATTGAGGGTAATTCCATAAGAAACCCTAATTGAGGATAATTCCATAAGAAACCCTAATTGAGGGTGATTCCATGAGAAACCCTAATTGAGGGTGATTCCATGAGAAACCCTAATTGAGGTAGATTCCATGAGAGAAACTTAATTGGAATGAATAGTAAACTCTAATTATGGGCAATGTGATATGAAACCACAATGTACGGTGATGTTATATGAAATCCTACCCCTAAGGAAGGATGATATTGTGTAAAACTCTAATCTAGGGTAATGCATATGAAACCCTAAATAAGAATGATATTATGTGGAACCCTAAATAATGATGTGATATGAGACTCAAATCCAGGGTGATACCATGTATTGGTATATGAAACTCTAGTGATAGTATATTGGTCAATACATTAAAGAAGGGTGTGGCTAATATAATCAAGTAAGATGAGAGTGTTACACCCACGATGGGTAAAATTTATAAACCATATGAATGGTAATATTGATACTCTAATGAGTAAGGGTATAAGGAATAAGATAGTGCCTAGATCATTATATGCCCCAACTCTATACATGTGTAACAGCCCTATACACCTTACAAAGATGAGGACATGAAACTCTTAGGAATGATGTATGTAACATTAATTTATGATGTGGATAACATTCTAAAAGTTGAAATACCTTAAATAGTTGATAATGGGTTATTCTATATCAATAATGCTTAACCATTAGATAAGTCCATATCATTAAAGAAACCTGGACAATTCTAATGTGTAACCTATGCACTATATTATGAAAGTGATAGGTGAGTGGTTAAAAGTATTAAGAGGGAAAATACCTTAATACAAGGTTAGTTGATTATCTTAAGTAAGATGGAATGAGGAGAAAAGTGATACATCAGGACATGATAGATATCACGTTTAGCATTTTAGTTTTGATATACCTTGATGCATCTTAATCCAACATACTTGGATAAGAAATACAAGAAGTGTGTATTATGTAAATTATTACAATGAATATGTAATGAATTCAATGCACTTTGATAAGTGTTGGCTAAACACTATAAGAAAGGGGTTAAGCCAAGATAATGGGTATGATATAAAGATACCATGGTAAGGTTGAGAGATGAACTCATACCTTGAATTGATATTCATAAATGATATATGATGAAAGTAATGATCATGAGTAAATACTATGATAATATTGAATGCTCCTAGAGGGGTGGAGCAATATATTAGTTTTGAACTAATGATGTAAACATGAAACCCTAACTAATGAGAAATGGGAGATCCTAACTCTAAATTGGGTAACAGAATGGAAAATCCTAATTGATAGTAAACCCAAATCCTGATATAGGAATGGTGGTGTTACTATTATATCACATGATGTGATACTTGAATCATATGACCGTTATCATGTCTATTAATCATGCAGATATCATGAGATGGTGATCATAGCCATATTTGAGCTATGGCTTTTACATATTAAAATATTGATTGGCCTTGTGTGCCTCAATGTTGTTGTTGCTTAGTAAAAGTAACAAAATGTACATGGACTTTATGAGTCATATGAGTAAGTTGTTTCCTAGTGAAAGGTGACAAGACACTTAATGGGCCTTGTGAGCCATGTGTGATGCTTGTGTAACAAGTATCATGTATACCTCATTCTGAGAACCTAGAGGTAATAGTTACCTAACAAGTGGTAACAATGTTTAGTGATGAACTGAGGGTATGAATACCCTGATTTAATAAGTATGATAATGATGTTGTTGAGAGATGTGAACTTTCAAGAAATGAAATGAGGGACTAAGATCCCAATGTCTTATAAAGACTAAGAAGTAATTGATGAAAATAGTACATGTTTATTTATAGAATTTGTCATATTAATTCATGTTTGAGAATTTGATTGATGCTAAATGAATATACTAATGTACTTAATTAATAAAGTGAAATCATATCATGTAGAGCCCTGACCATAGATCCATCATTGTCAGCAATAGGTGATGGTGAAACGGGTGCTCCACGGCAAAACCCAGAATGCATATTTTGAATATGTGGGGGCAATGGGCGAATGTATCCTGACATCTGAATGAGGGAATTGAGGAAAGGTAAACATTAAACCTCTCAATCCTGCATTATTGTACCAGGATGGATGTACCACAAATCTCCTAATGATTGGGATAGATGCAGTACACATCTCCCAATAATATTAATTCCGTATCGATGGAGACAAACAAGAAATCTCATGATTGCAAAGAGAGTGTAGCACACCACTATAACTCTAATAGTGAAGTTGCCAATATACCCTGGAAAGCTATCTAGCAGAGACACAAGATGTCTTGTATGTTGTCTCACACTGATTGAGATGTGAGAGGTCTTGGAAGTCGACTCTTCCATTGACCTTGTATGGTACCGATTTTGACTTTGTAATGGTCAGTTGGAGTATGAGCGGTATACCTCATCTCCTCAGGGCATAAGTGTGGTTTTACAATGTAATCAGCCATATAACATGTTTTCTAAAGGATTGAATACATAAATTCATTGGATGATGTTACATTTCTTTTATGCACCTCTAGTTGATATATGTTATTTATATCTCTTTATATTCATTGCAAATAGATGGATGAATTATGATTCTATCTTGGATAAATGCAATGCTCTCCTTAGAAAAGAAGATTACATTACTCTGTTCATTCAATGATTAGTATTGTTGTTAACATATAAGAACTCCTGCTCAGTTTTATTATAATAAACTGCTATAACAATGTTTTGGAAGAGAGTTATATCTCCCACTAGGGTAATTTACAATTGTCTCACCGTTGTGGGATCCAACTTTTTAGGCAATGCAAAAGAAGAAGTAGGAACCCTATAGCAAGGGAAAAGCAGCAGCAACAACAGGAACAACAATGATATCTCAGGTGGAAGCACTAGCTGCCAAGTTTTATATAGATAGTAGCCCTATGTGTCGTCTCTATAATCTCAGGTCCTCGGAATTTATAGTTAGTGTTTTAATGAACCGATCTGAGATTTTGGCTTGATGCCTCGAGGTTCTTATGCTATCTTTATATAATGTTACTAGGGCAGCTGATGTTGTAATCCTCGAGAAGAGATGATACAAGTTATGTACTTATGAGCCATGATGTAAATGTATACTTTGGTTCTTTATGAAAGAGGCTTCCTATGTGTAGATCTATTTGCAAAAAGTTTTAATTTTTAGTGATTCTCAGTAATTCTGTTGCTAATTATTTGCTTCCACTTAAGAAATTATTGCTTTTGTCAGTTGGATGCCACATTTATGCATCATTTTATATCATTATCTTGTGAATCATTATTGTTACAAGTACTTCACATTTTTACCAAATGATGCTAATTTATCATCTATATTTTGGACTTCTATCATTTTTCCCTTTTCAGGTGATTTGAGCATTGAATGCACAATTCCATGTTACAGACCCCTGCATCAATGGTATCAACAATCACTAATCTATAACATGAAAGAGCAAAATTTTGTTGCTTCCAAGATGGTACTTGGTTCTATTGAGAGAAGCATCGATGCTACCCAAGCTAGTAGTTGGTGTTACCGACTCACAATCTAGTGAGCATGAGAACTCAAAATTTAGACCCTTAGTGCCACCGTGACATCTATCATCTGCACTGTCACGGAACTGTTTAACCCCTATCTGAATCTGACACGATTTAACTGTGTGTAATATGTAAGTTCACACGTCAATGTAATATATGCCTTTTTGAGGCTCGAGTTGAACTCAGGGAATATAATTTTGGTAGACTACTACTAACTACTTGCAATTAGCTAGACCGATTATAAAATTTTGAGAGTTGTTTTGAAAAAGAAAATAAAAGTAAAAGAAAGCAAAGCAATCGATTAAATGGTTGGTTTAATCAATTAAAATGGAATCATTAGGATTGCAGTTTCACCATGGATTCTCATTGTACTAATTTCTATATAATTACCACAACTTGTCTCCTATCCCAGGTAGTGGCATGTGAATAGAATTGTTTGCTTCTGCGATACAATTCACTACCTTAATTTAGATCGGTTCCACGTCAGTAGTAACATATACCCTAAATTAGGTGCATGAAAAACATATCTCTAGGTGTCCACCATTAATCGTACATCGCCTTTTCCAAAGGATTTATAAGTTAATGTGATTATTGTGTCTTTTCAACCGTTAATTATTCGTCAAAAATAATTAAAGGTATTAAATTACCATTATGGTGATCTAGCACAATGATAGAATTGAGAAAACAATATCATACAATGGATTTGAGAGACAAATTATGGTTAACTATGTGAAAAGTGTCATACTATCATTATTCGGGTTACTCCTGGTCCTAAAGACAAAGGGGATTAGTCCCACATGTTCATCTCAATGAGAAACACAATGAAAGGAGAAGAAACCATAGGTGAAACTTGGATTGAGATGGTGTAACCCCTTAGTGAAGGAGAATCAGATGATTCTCAACGCGAGGTGGGTGTTCTGCAGCCTTCCGGTGGTAGAAAACTCCATCTGCAACTCTGGAAACGTCTGAGGCATATATCTGGTCTTCGTTCTTTGTCCTCTCTTCTTCTGAGACTTGTGCGGTGGCTAATGACGTGATAGTATGGCTTGGTCCGTCTTTTCTAGGTATAGGGATCACTTACGGCCGCCAAAACATCACGGTCATTCGTTTAGATTCAATCTGGGTGATTTCCTGATCTGACGGCGTCGATACCATCAACGTAGAGTCGATGGTATCGACCCGCTATAATATCGATGTCGCTTTCCTTTTCAGGGGGTTTGCTCTGACATCACGTTGATACTATCGACATCTTGCATCGATGGTATCAACGTGTGGATGTTTGGCTCGCTGAAGATATCTCGCTACCATCGACTTTTGGGTCGATGGTATCGACCCATTCTACTCTTTCTGACTACCTCACTATGGTCATATTGATAGTATCGACAGCCGTCGATGGTATTGACCGCTACATATATGTGAATTGCCTGAAATTCAAAGATAAAATCAACTCAACTCCGAGAAATATGATCATTTATATCAAATAAGATAAAACAAGGTAAATTTGATGCATAATGAGATTATAGGATGAAGGAAATGAATCTTGCGATATTAACCATGAAATTGACCAATAAATGCATAAAACACATATCAAACTAGCCTATAAAAATGACTTAAAATCCTCACATCAAACTCCCCAAATCTTGAACATTGCTCATCCTCGAGCAACAAAACTACATAATATATTTGTGAGGCTAAACTAAAGAACATACTAGCATAAAAGAGATCATTGTATGATTCCCACCTGGCATTCACATACCGACCCTCACTAACCACAAAACGATAACTACCCTAAAGGTGACAATTATCATCAGTAAGAGATGTCCACCCCGTAGTCAAAGAACACTATCAAATAAAGCAGATAACATAATCAAGTCCTCCGGTTCAGGTGTGGTGTATCTTGTGATATTCTATCTATGTTTCTCATATCCTAACTACCATCTACATGGAAGCATATCTTCTTTTATGCAAGAATGAGGAGATAATCATGGGTGGCCTACCATTTTGAGCAATGGGTGGATGGAATGGGTGGCTATGGAAGAAAATAAAATCACAAAATAGTCAATCATGAAATATAAAGACTAATGCCCTAT
The DNA here is from genome assembly GCA_963693085.1 of Alisma plantago-aquatica. Lineage (NCBI taxonomy): Eukaryota > Viridiplantae > Streptophyta > Magnoliopsida > Alismatales > Alismataceae > Alisma > Alisma plantago-aquatica. The sequence goes on from OY856411.1 coordinate 253,567,693, forward strand.
CATGATGCAATCATGCAAATGAAAATGTCCTAATGCTACATTTTTGGTGGAATGATGCATGCACTATCATTCTGTCTCAGGGTGAGATGGAATATCTAAGAAAACTACACCATGTGCTTATTCTTTTTAATTCTCAGGTGAGAACATGTTCCTTTCTCCCTCTTATTCTTTATTACTTCTCAATTCTTTTTTTTTTCTGAGCCCCCATTTCCATAAATGACAATGAGTTAGTTGTTGGGACTCCTTCCATTTACATAACGTGTACATTTGATGCATTCTTTTTGGATGGTATGGAACAAGTTCAACGCCTTTAATGTTTTTATAAGAACATAAGACACATGATGTACTATATGCTCAAAAGATGCAAATGCAACTATATAATGACAGTTGTGCAACTACTATGACATGCACCTAAGGATAATGTGCATGTATAACTACTTTCTATTTTTCATTTTTTTTTACGTAGGAATATGCAAAAATAACTGTAATGCAACACCTATCTACGTGGAATGCAGCAATGAGTGAAAGATAGTAATGTGCTTCCAGTTCTTATGGTGGAGTAAGAAAGAAATGAGGTGGATAAATCACAAGACTAATTGACAGAACCATTGGACACGATTATGTGTCCCTCTTTACTGACATGTGTACCAATTAATCAATGGGTTTATCTCTCTCACTTATGATTAAATTCACATTATCGTTTGGTCAGTTTAGGTTCAACATCCAATTCCATCCACATTTCTTGAATCATCCAGATGTACAATTATGATCATATGTTTTAAAGTTGACTTACCCAATTATTTTCATAAGTTAGGTGCTCAATTTCAAACAAGGAAAGCTTACAATTTCTTGAAATTTCTTTTGAATTAATGCTCAAATTAAATTTCCCCGATATGAAAAACATTGTGATGACATGGAAATTACATTTAGACATCCACTTATTACACTAGATAGAAAGTGGATCCTAGAAAGTTGTAAATAAATAAATTGCACAACTAGAAGAAAAATTGTAAAAAGCTAAAAAAATGCTAAAATGAAAGAAAATGAAATAAAAGTAAGATAGAAATTGTTCCATCCTCCAAGCTTGAATTCGACTATGGCCTCATAGTCAAGAACAAACTTAAAAGGTGGAATAGTGATACCCTGCTACTATGGTGGTGGTGGAAATGGAGGGTACTGCTCGGTATGGGGGTTCCAATTTGGATATTGCCCCTAAAAGCTTGGATCATAAGGTGGCATGGGCGGTGGCTGTGGATATCCCCCGAAGTAGCCTTGTCTCTAGTAATGATCGTAGAAAGGTTGTTGTTGCTGCTCTATCTTCCCCAACCGGTCATAGACCTGCTGCTGGTTGGCGAATAGCTGGCGTTCATTCTCAAAGATTGCCTACTGATTTTCATACAACCTATTCTGCGTATCTTAGATCCCTGCAAAAGTTGTCTGGTGAGACTATTGCATGGTCTGCTGGGACTTCTAGATAGACTGGATAATGGTATACATCCCCTGCATAGAATAGGGGTCATCTCCATCATGGGAGGGTTGTGGTGGCGGCGGCAGGGAAGATGAAGCTCCCGCGTAGAAGCGTGGATGCTTCCTCGGGGATACTCATGACATAAGAGGTGTGAAAGCCTCCTCTTCCTCCTCCTCATCATTTCCTACATCGTTGTCGTCTCCTACATCCTCTTCCTCCTCTGAATCCGCAATGGCAATGATAGGCCACCGGAAGTGTTGGCCTTGCTGGAGGTTGAAGATGGGGTCTGGTAGTACACACTCCTGATACTGCTTGTTAATGTGGCAATGAGCATATACCACACCATCGTGGAGTGTAAGAAGGTTGGAGCGGTGGAAATGGGCCAGATTGACGGGGTTCCGACTGACCAGTGGATAGAGCGTGGACATGTCTCGCCCAAGGTAGAGGGCTAGTGGAGTGATAAGCCCCCCAAAGTGAATAGGGGCTTGTCTGGTACTCCTCTTCACTTCCATCACACACATCAAGAAAAACGCGCCCCAGCTAAGCTTTTCCCTCTTTAGTAGCTTGTAGAGGAAAAAGAAGTTCGTCTCCTGGAACTTGCTCAGTGACAGTTCGCCACAAGCAAAGAAAGTGATGCAAAACCCACACAAACGGGTGCTCAATGTCGACAATGACCGCATTGTGGTAGATAAGCATCTCACCATCCGACGCGGTCACCAACTGTGAGAACATCTTATCATAGTCGGCTTGATTATCCGGTCATTTGTACTGCTCGGACGAATGCCACCAGTTGTAGATAGAGTTGAACTGGTTGAGCATGATGGTGTAGTTGCAGTTGAACAACTGAAAGGAGACTGAGCCATTTATCTGCTCACGGTCAGTGGCGATGAGGTCGTTGGGCACGATGCAAATGTCGAGAGATGCCATGAACTCTACCACAAGTTCCTTGTATGTCGACCACTCGCCAAAGAAAGGATAACCCTCAATGTGATAGGGAATTCATTCCTCACTCAGTAGCAACTTCCCAACTTGGCCACGGAGGACATAGTTGAGGTTGTCCTCAAAGATAAGGTCTCATATCAGGGCTCGATCAACATAATGAGTGGGCTTGATTGGTCGCTTCATTAACTTGTCGTATATCTTCTTTACGTCTGTCAATGGATGTGTAAGCCTCAGACGGGGAATGGAGCCCGCCAGTGGTGGCACGAATGTTTTGATCTCCATTGGAGTAGCACGCAAGGAAAATGACGCTCCATGCCTCACCATGATTAACAAAGAAAAGATAAAGAAAAGGAGCTTGGTGAAGGTCAGAGAAGATGATCTCCGCAGTCGATGACGAACTCGGGGAAGATGTGTAGCTCACTGGATGCTCCATGTAGATCTCCATCTTCTCATCAATGCTCAATGTCAAGGTTGAGGAAGAATACTCTGAAGGTGTGAAGAAAAATGAAATACAACCCTTCCTTTTATAGCTGAGGTCGGTTCCCCTGGTACCCCGTCGATACCATCGACAGGTTGTCGATGGTACCGACACATGTAGCACAATTCATTCCTTCACAGGCATTGATGGTCGTCGATTGTTGGATGTGGGGGCCCAGATCGGTGACACGTCAATACTATTGACAAGGGTCGATGGTATCAAACCGTCCCACGAATTGACCTCCAGATTTGGCACGCTTCATTGATGGCGTCTCGAGGATCACTGACGTTTCCCATCGATACCATCGACATGCATCGATGGCATCAACTTCTGTATGCATCCATTATCCTCGCGAGGCCTTGGCGGTGGATTCCCCTGAAGCTATATTGATGCCATCAACATAGGGGTCGATGTCGTCGACTTCACTGGCAAAGATTTGTCTGAATATCTCCAACGATATCACGACCATCGACCAGGGGGTCGATAATATCGACTTCCTCTAGAATTTGAGTTGATTCTCCTATTGGGTGGTCAATACTATCGATGAGGCCGTCGATATTATCGACAGAGAAAATTTTATGTAGTTGTCTCTCTGCACCCTCGTCACTACCATCGACCCTTATCAAGGGTCGATGGTATCAACATCCACACAGACCTTCTCACTTAGCAAACGTAGCAGGGTATCATTTTTACACTAAAAATGAAATTAACCAAAACTATTGAAGTAAATGGAAATGAAATCTACCAATGGTTTGGTTGCCTCCCAACAATTCCCTACTTTAATGTCTTAGGCTAGACACAATAATGATGTTCATTCTTCCTTAAGTTCCATGAATTTAACCTCATTCACCTTCCTTGTGTAGTCCTCCCCATAATAGTGCTTCAATCTTTTACCATTTACTAAGAATGTTCTATCACCACCCTTAACCATGATAGCACCATGGGGTCGCACCTCCTCTACTACAAATGGTCCACTCCAGTGAGATCACAATTTTCTAGGATGCAACTTTAACCTTGATTTGAACAAAAGCACCCTCTCACCCTTTTTGAACACTCGCATTTGAATGTGGCGATCATGGATTTCCTTTGTCTGCTCCTTATAGATCCTTGAGTTCTTGTAGGCATTCATCCTTAGCTCATCTAGCTCATTGAGCTCTAACATTCACTTTCTCCCTACCTCATCCATGCTCAAATTCAATTTCCTAAGCGCCCAGTGCGCTTTGTGCTCCAATTCTACCGGCAAATGGCAGGCCCGACCGTACACCAACCTAAAAGGCATAGTGCATATAGGTGTTTTAGATGCGGTCCTGTATGCCCATAATACATCCAGTAGAAACACACTCCAATACTTCCTTGACGAGGCCATTGTGTGCTCCAGGATCTTCTTAATCTCTCTGTTCGTAACTTCCACCTGACCTTGTGTTTGCGGATGATATGGGGTACCTACATTGTGCTTGACCCCATATTTTCTCAATAATGCAGTGAATTTCCGATTCATGAAGTGGGTGCCTCCATCGCTAATGATCATCCTTGGCACACCAAACCTGTAGAAAATATGATCCTTCACAAACCTACACACTACTGCAACGTCATTAGTCCTTGTGGGTATTTCCTCGACCCACTTTGATACATAATGAACAACAAGCGAGATATATAAATTAGAATTAGAGGATACAAAGGGTCCCATGAAGTCAATACCCCACAAATCAAATACCTCAACTTCTTAAAATACATTGAGGGGCATCTCTTGCCAATTTGAGATATTACCTACCCTTTAACAAGAATCACACCGCCTCACATAGTCATAGGAATCTTTGAAAAGTTTAGGACAGTAAATGCCACTCTCAAGCACCTTGGCTACCGTACTTGCACTCACATGAGGACCACCGGTGGGTAGTGTATGACAGTGACTAAGCACACTATCATATTCATTTTTCAGTACACACTTGCGCAAGATTCCATCCCTACATTGTCTCAACAGAATAGGGTCATCCCAAAAATAATATATATTTTTTTAAAGGGGAAAAAAAATCTCAAAGAATGGAAAAACCTTTTTTTTCTCTTGATAAGTCCAATCATCTGAGATTTCCTTACATGTAAGGTAATTGACAATATGCAAAAACTAAGGATACATAGATTGAATTGAAAGAATTTTCTCATCCGGAAATGTCTCGGTAATGGGTATGTTAGTATCCCTCTCATTAACCCACTCCAGCTGAGATAAGTGGTCTGCAACCACATTTTCAATGCCCGCCTTATCCTTAATTTCAATGTCGAATTCTTGCAATGATAAGATCCACCTAATCAATCATGGTTTAGCATATTTCTTCTCCATTAACTATTTTATGGCAGCATGATCAGTCCACACCACAACCTTAGAACCCACTAAATATTGCCTGATTTTTTGAAACTGAAAACCACATCAAGAAATTCTTTCTCGGTAGAGGTGCAATTTGGTTGGGCATCATTTAAAGTTTTAGATGCATTAAAAATCACGTAGGTGTGTTCTCAAGATGCTACCCAAGAACAGCCCCTACGGAAAAATCCGAAGTGTCACACATAAGTTCGAAGGGCTTAGTCCAATCCGACATTTGAACAACCGGCGTAGAAATCAATTTTTCGTTAAGTACCTCAAAAGCATGCAGACATTTATCGTTAAAATAAAAAATTGCATCTTTCTCAAGCAATTCTGATAGCAGCTTAGCTATTTTCAAAAAGTCCTTGATAAACTAGCGATAAAGCCCCACGTGACTAAGGAAACTCCGCACCCCTTTCACCGTATTCAGTGGAGGTACTTTGGAAATAACCTCAATCTTTACTGGATCCACCTCCAGTCCCTTGCAGGACACCTTGCGTCCTAGCACTATGCCTTCATTTACCATCATATGGCACTTTTCCCAATTGAGGACTAAATGTGTGTCCTCACATCTCTGCAACACCTTATCAAGATTTTGCAAACATTCTTCATATGACGCACCGTAAATGGAAAAGTCATCCATAAAAACCTCTAAACAGCGCTCCACCGTATCAGAGAAAATAGCAAGCATGCAACGTTGAAAAGTGGTCGGTGCGTTGCACAAACCAAAAGGCATGCGGCGGTAAGCGAATGTTCTATAAGGACAAGTGAAGGTTGACTTCTCTTGATCCTTAGGATCAATGGAAATCTGATTATAGCCAGAATAGCCATCTAAAAAGAAAAAATGAGAGCGGCCAGCCAATTGCTCTAAAATTTGATCAATGAATGGGAGAGGAAAATAATCTTTCAAAGTAGCAGAGTTCAGGCGGCGGTAATCAATGCAAACACATCACCTGGTTACCAATTAGGTGGTGACCGGTTCATTCAACATATTCTGAGTGACAGTGATTCCCCCCTTTTTAGGGACTACTTGTGTGGGGCTTACCCATGTCAAATTTGAAATAGCATAAATGATGCCTGCCGAAAGAAGCATGATCACCTCCTTCTTGACGACCTCCATCATGCTAGGATTGAGTCGATGTTGTGGTTGAATCACTGGTTTGGCTCCTTCTACAGGCCGGATCTTATGCTGGCATAGAGTAGGGGAGATGCCCTTGATGTCAGAAACAGACCACCCAAATGCACCATGGTGGTTCTTCAACACAATCATCAATTGTGCCTCCTCATCGACACCCAGATATGTCGATATGATCACTGGAAGCTTCTCATTATCTGCTAAGAAGACATACATTAAGTGTGGGGGAAGTGGCTTAAGTTCCAACTCAGGTGGGCTGACCAAAGAAGATTGAATCGATGGTTGTAGCGGTCCCAGATCTTCATAGTGCTTGGCATAATAGCAAGGAAGTACTTGAAGCATCTTTACACATTATTGTAATGAGGTGCTTCTCATCCAATCTTCCATTAAGTTGAAAAGGCATACCTCAAGGGGCAGTTTTGAGTATGAGTCAAACATGGAGACTACTATAGCCTCATCCTCAGTAGACGGTGAAACTTCTTCTTCTTTATCGTCAGGATAACCCATTGCTTTCACAAGAGAAATTACCTTCGTCTACTCCATGATGTCCACAACAATTGTTCCCTTATCTACCCTTGTCATGACATGATCCATATCAAGAAATGTCTTCCCTAGACAAAGAGAGATGTGATGCTCAAAGTGCTTTATTTTATGACATTGTTCATTTTCTTGTGACTACTTTGGATTAGGTGGCATGAGTATTTCAAATCTATCATTGGCTATACCCATTGTTAATCGGCCTCTACCCATCTCCAATATCATTTCAGCAATGTATTGAAAGGGTCTTCCCAAAATTAGCTCATTCCCTGGTTCATATTGCATCTCCATAACAACAAAATCATTCGGTAACACAAACCTATCAACCTTTACTAAAACATCCTCACAAATACCATGCGGCCTCACCATAGAATTGTTTTCCAGTTGAATTTTCATATTGCTCTGTCGAGATTCTTTTAGCCCAAGATTTTTGAATGTAGAAGGGGCATCAATTTGACACTTGCCCCATAATCACATAGTGCCTCACCAAATTTTACCTTTCCAATATAGCAGGAGATGTTGAAGCAGCCCAGATCTTGTCTCTTTGGTGGCAGTTTACCCAGAATGAAGGCGCTGACTTGCTCCTTAAGCACTACCACCTCTGTGTCAGGTATCTTTCTCTTCTTGGTAATTATGTCTTTCAATAATTTATCATACAAGGGTATCTGCTCAATCGCCTCTAACAAATGAATATTAAAAAAAAGTTTTCTAAAACTGTCCAAAAATTTCTTGAATTGTGCATCCACTTTCTTGGCTTTAAGACTGTTGGGGTAAGGGATGGGGATGATCTTTGCCCTCTGTTGTGGGGGCACATATGTCGTCATATTATCCTTCTCCTTCTCTGTAATAGGATCCTCTATGGCCTTCCCTCCTTCATCTTCAACTATCTCTTCCACTTTAGTATCCTCTGTGGTCTCACCTTGATCTTTTAGTTTTGGGGTGATCAGTTCATGAGCCCTAGTGTTTAAAAGTTTCTTTCCACTCCTTAGTAGAATAGCTTTAGCCTGGTGGTTCCCCCTAGAACATTTGTATTTTCGGGAAAATCTTGCACTGTGGGCTTCTTCAGGCTTGCTATTTCAACTTCCATCTGTGTTATAGATGTCTCAAGAGTCCTCATCTGAGCCACATGACTTTGTAGAGTTTGCCCAAACTGGTTCATAAATTCTCCTTGTTGCTTGATTTGTTGGCCAAACATGCTCATTAGCTCTTGATTATGCTTTATCACTTGATTGAGCAACTCATTGCTCTTTTCCTATGACTTGGGCTGTGTCTTAGCATCAGGATCTTGTAGGAAATTATTTGGATCCTTCCATGAAAACTTTTTGTCCTTACTCCAAGAATAGTCATTATTTCTATACCCCTATTGATGCCGCATGAATTTCACTTGTGCCTCATCATCAGATCCTCCATCTTCTTTTGCTATAAGTATCTTCGCAATCAATTCCATCTTGTCATTCAGTTCGTTGATGGCTTTTACATCCCCTACAACTCTAACTTGTTCTGGTTCGTCTCTATCACCCCAAGACTGTTTCTTATACAAGTTCTTTAAGATCTCCCAACACCTTGTGTCTATGTTGTTCAAGAAGAAACCTATGCTTGCTGAATCTAATTTGCTTCTGTCATGTTCATTGAGAGCAAAGTAGAAAATTTTTACTTGTATTTCCTTGTCCATCCCATGATGTGGGCACGTCCTCTGCATGATCTGGAAGTGTTCCCACATCTCAGAATAGGTTTTTCCCGCATTTTGGCTGAAATTGTGAATTTTCTTCACTAGGTCATTGGTCTTCTCAGGTGGTAAAAATTGCTAGAAAAAGACCTCAATCATTTGATCCCAAGTCTCAATAATTTCATCATCAAGGTTGTGCAGCCATTCTCATGCATTTCCTGCGAGAGAGCTGGGAAATAACTTCAAGTAGAGTGTCTCCTCTGGAAACCTGTCAATCTTTATCATGTCATAGTTTTCCACAAATGTGCTAATTTGAGCAACAGGATCTTCATTCTTCAACCCGTGAAATTCTTGAGAATTGACTAGGTTTATTAATGCCGGATCAATCTTGTATCTGGAAATGTTGATTACCTACCTTTTTATCGGCCCCTTTGATGCTGATGAGGAAGAAGCCTTGATCTTCTCCCATATTGTCTTTTCTTCAGCCATTTTTTCAGGTTCTTTTTCAAATTCCTCATGTGGTGGATTTTTCAACTCAATCCTTCACCTACTGGAAGAATTACTGGTAATTCTGCGTAGTTTGTGTTGTGCGTCTTCACCATCAACTAGCACCGGAAAAGATGGAAATTATGTTAGTACAATGCTAAAAAGGAATAAGTAATTAAATGATGTGAAATTAAATTTAAAATTTTAAGAATTATATGAAAAGGTGGCCTAGTGTGGTCGCTTGTTGCACTCCTAGTGCAGAAAATTGTCGTTCCCCAACAACAGCGCCAAAAACTTAACACGATTTAACCGTGAATAAAACATAAGTTCACGCGTCAATGTAGTATAGGCCTTTGTGAGGCCTGAGTCGAACTCAGGGAATGTAATTTTTGGTAGACTACTACTAACTACTTGCAATCAGCTAGACCGATTATACAAGTTTGAGAGTTGTTTTGAAAAAGAAAATAAAAGTAAAAGAAAGCAAAGCAATCGAATAAATGGTTGGTTTAATCAATTAAAATGGAATCTTTAGGATTGCGGTTTCACCATAGATTCTCGTTGTACTAATTTCTATATAATTATGACAACTTGTCTCCTATCCCGGGTAGTGACATGTGAATAGAATTGTTCGCTTCCATGATACAATTCACTACCTTAATTTAGATCGGTTCCACATCAGTAGTAACCTATACCCTAAATTAGGTGCATGAAAAACATGTCTCTAGGTTTCCACCATTAACCGTACATCACCTTTTCCAATGGATTTATAAGTTAATGTGATTATTGCATCTTTTCAACTGTTAATTCTTCGCCAAAAGCAATTAAAGGTATTAAATTACCATTATGGTGATCAAGCACAATGATAGAATTGAGAAAATAATAGCATACCACGGATTTGAGAGACAAATTATGGTTAACTATGTAAAAGTGTCATACAACGATTATTTGGGCTACTCTCGGTCCTAACGACAAAGGGGATTAGCACCACATGTTCATCTCAATGAGAAACATGATGAAAGGAAAAGAAAACATAGGGGAAACGTGGATTCAGATGGTGTAACCCCTGAATGAAGGAGAACCGTATGATTCTCGATGTGGGATGGGCGTTCTGTAACCTTTTGGCAGTAGAAAACTTCATCTGTAACTCTGGAAACATCTGGGGTGTAGCTCTACTCTCCGTTCTTCATCCTCACTTCTTCCGAGACTTATGTGGTGGCTAATGACATGCTAGTATGACTTGGGTCGTCTTTTCTAGGAATAGGGATCACTTACGGCCGCAAAAACATCATGGTCGTTCATTTAAATTCGATATGGGTGATTTCCTGATCTAACAGCATCGATACCATCAACGTCGAGTCGAAGGTATTGACCCACTATAATACCGGTGCCGCTTTCCTTTTCTAGTTGTTTGCTCTGACGTCACGTCTATACCATCGACATCCTGCGTCGATGGTATCAACATGTAGATGTTTGGCTCGCTGAAGATATCTCGCTACCATCGACTTCTGGGTCGATGGTATCGACCCATTATGCTCTTTCCGACTACCTCACTATGGCCGTCTTGATAGTATCGACAGTCGTCGATGGTATCGACAGATACATATATGCAAATTGCCTGAAATTCAAAGATAAACCCAACTCAACTCCGAGAAATATGATCATTTATACCAAATAAGATAAAATAAGGCAAATTTGATGCATAATGAGATTATAGGCTGAAGGAAATGAATCATGCAATATTAACCATGAAAATGACCAATAAACACATAAAACGCATATGAAACTAGCCTATAAAAATGACTTAAAATCCTCGCATCAGAATCCCACTGCCAAGACAATGGCAGAGGGATTTAAGAGCCTGATCCCTTATTTTCCTGATGAATCTCACACAATCATATACATTAAATTATAATAACATCTCTTACTATTGAAAATGAACAACAAAAGGTTTTAAATGGCATGTGGGAAACGAGATGGAAACATAAAAGGAGAGAGAAACTAATTACAAAAAAAATTGGTACAACTCGATCACATATTAGCCTTTCATGTTTGTAGATTTATTGTCGTAACTTCAAACATGAGTAGAGTCACATTCTTTTCCTAAATCGAAAACCATGACCTAATGCCAATTAAAAACATGGAGTATAGTTATGAATACCATTAAACAATATAAGTATATTCAAAATGAAAAGACCACTTGGCATATTTATAAAAAATGAATATTAAAAAAAAGAAATCTTTCAAGTTCTTAACAAGTGAAATTTCCAAATGTGTTATAATATATGAAAAGAAATAGTCAATCATCTCACATGTATGAGAGTGGTGGAGAGACTAAGAAGATGCCACTTAACCCTAAGGGGAAGGCCATGGTTCCTCTTAAACCCTAAGGGAAAGGCCAAGATGTCCACTTGAACCCTAATAGTGATATGGGGAAAGGCTTAAATGGTCGATAACAAGGAAATAGGGGGAATATATTGTAAATCCATTCATCATATAAATGAACAAACAATCAACATATAGAAATTTGAAAGACCATTCTGTTGGGAATGTTATATCCCATGTAAGTAATATAACCAAATGTCATAGTCATATATATGTATCAATACATTACATCACATTAATCATGATCAAGAGGATATAATACATGTAAATTTCCAAAATATCTTCAATTGCAAATTTCCAAGGAAAGAGATCATGGAGTAGGGTCAAGACCTTGTCAAAGGATCATGGTCAGGATATTATGTTCGAGAATTTTAGCATCCACATGAATAAGATATTGGGTATTTGTTCCACATGACTAAAAGAACTATTATGATTTCAAATCCTTTAGACAAGATCAAATATCCAACATACTCATGTGTCTAGATGATCAAATAGGTCATTGGAACATCAAGAGACCCATAATACATATCAAGTTTCAATATATACTATAAAGTTTGAGATTATGATTCTAACAACAATTTTAATACGAATTCCATAAGATTTCCTGATAATATGGTCAAGGTTAGATGAAATTATAATCTTTGTTTGAAAGTCACCATTATAATCCATTAGTAAAGAAAATTTAAGAAAGCATCTGGATTTAAACATTGAAAGTATTTCCATATCATTAAGCTCCCTCTTGCGGTTGAAATCGACTATATGTTAGACCATTTTCAATATCATATAAAGAAGATCTGATAGTAGCAAGAATCTAGAGAGAGAGAGAGACTTAGGAAGAGAGCGTAATAGGTCATGTTACTGTAGCAATGTGGCTACTTGAGGTGGAGGACAAGAGGCTGAGAGCAAGAGGCCAGTAGGAAGAAATATGAGGGTATGTATGTGTTTGTGGGAGCAAGAGAAAGTCAACAACAGTCTACTTATAGTAAGAGGGTTTCTAGGGTTGAGGTATTATGAAGCCAAATCTTCATGGTGGTTGCCGCCTTTGGGGCCTGGAAGTTTCACAAAGGTGCGTGATTGGGGGAACAAATAGTTGGATAATATTTAGGATCCATAGATGAAATGTAGGGATAAAAATCTTACAAAAATGTTGTTGAATCAAAATCAAGCCACCCTTCCCATCACCTATGCAACACAATATTCTCCCACAATGGAATATCCTTCCAAAATGAAGAGAAAGTTCACTCCCCTAGGAACATCTCTTAGCTTGATCCCTATAGGTATCAAACACCTATTAATGTTCAATGTGATAAGGGAACCTCCATATACCTTGTCGAAGAGTTACAACTCCAACACATTTTGTGACTTCCATTGACACAAGGGGACCAACATGGATTCTTGCCACACATTTCATAAATCATTACAAGACTTTATCAAATATGGAAAGGTCAACATAGTCACACCATAAGAGATGCCTTCATCATCAAATACAGTAGCCCTAATCTCATCGCTAGAATATCTAGCCCAAGGTCTTATCATTTCTTTCGATCAAGCAATAAAGAACATGTATAAAAGTACATTGATAGTTGCCTCTACCCAAGAGAGCAATATATTATTCCCCATGAGCACTAGGAGGCCAATAAATAAACCAAGATCTCACTAGATGATGAAAGGGAAATAAATGGGGGTTCCTAAGGTATCATGCTTGGGAAAGGCTCAATGGAACGTGGTCCCTCATCCCATGATGATAGTACATAGTACAATACCTAAGCCAACAAAAACACAAGAGACAGACCAGAACAATGTCTTAACAAAAGTACCTTTATCCTTTGAAAAGGTCAAGCAGAAGGTAACCACATATATAGGGGTCCCTACCACTGCACCTGAGAGATATCCAAGCATGGTTTCCATCCCCACAATTAACACTAAGAAAGTGCCTCCCACTCCAAACTCTACAATGAAACTAATACATAAGACTCAAAACATTTTCCATTCCTAGAAGAACCCAAAGGGAAATTATCATTATCTGAAGTGATGCAATGATCCCTATTAAAGTGTTGAAAAGCCCGCACAAACACTAGGACAAAGTTAGAAAGGCACTCAAAGGGACTTATGTTTCAAGGAAATAAGACCAGAAGTTATTACTTCTATCATTAGGTTAATCACTACGCTACAACTAATCTCATATTTTGAAGATGAGATATCCACTAGAGGGAGCCACAACAAGCCTTTACTAACAATGAGAATCTATGGGGGCCTCCATATTCATTCTTTCTTCATGGAGAACGGAGCATGCCTAGATGTATGCCTCCTTTATATGATTAATAGCCTAGGAAGAGATCCATCTGAAATAAAACTGACAAAAGCTACAAGAAACTCCTTCGATGGGCAATCAAAGACATCCTTGGGGAAATCACCCTCAAGCTCAAAATTGGACCATAGAGTTTCACTGTATTATTTGTTGACATATTTAATGAACAAACATAGAAGTAGCATTGCTCATGGTTGAGAAACATTAAACCTTAGGGGATTTTGATGAATAGGTTTTCAATTACTTTTCATAGGCTATTTTTTATCTTATTTAGCATATGTGTTAACTTTGAGACATGTTTATGCATCATTTTGTATCATTATCTTGTGAAATATTATTAATACAAGTACTTCACATTTTTACACATTTATCATCTATATTTTGAGCTTGTATCATTTTCTCTTTTCAGATGATTTGACAATTGAATGCACAACTCCATGTTACAGACCCATGCATCAATGGTATCAACAATCATGAATCTACAGTAGGAAAGAGAGAAAATTTGTTGCTTCCAAGATGGTACTTGGTTCTATTGAGTGAAGCATTGATGCTACCCAAGCTAGTAGTTGGTGCTACCGAATCACAATCTAGTGAGCATGAGAACTCAAAATTAACACTCTCAGTGCCGCCGTGACATCTATCATCCACACCATCACGAAATTGTTTAACTCCTATCTGAATCCCACTTCCAAGACAATGGCACAGGGATTTAAGAGCCTGATCCCTTATTTTCCTGATGAATCTCACACAATCATATACATAAAATTATAACAACATCTCTTACTATTGAAAATGAACCACAAAATGTTTTAAATGGCATGTGGGAAATAAGATGGAAACATAAAAGGAGAGAGAAACTAATTACAACAAAAATTTGTACAACCCGATCACATATTAGGCTTCCATGTTTGTAGATTTATTGGTGTAGCTTCAAACATGAGTAGAGTCGCATTCTTTTCCTAAATCGAAAACTAAGACCTAATGCTAATGAAAAACATGAAGTATAGTTATGACGACCATAAAACAATATAAGTATATTCAAAAGGAAAAGACCACTTGGCATATTTATAAAAAATGAATATTAAAAAAAAGATAACTTTCAAGTTCTTAACAAGTGAAATTTCCAGATTTGTTCTAATATATGAAAATAAAGAGTAAAGCATCTCACATGTATGAGAGTGGAGGTGAGACTAAGAAGATGCCACTTATCCCTAAGGGAAAGGCCATGGTTTCCTGTTACAACCCCAATTTTGGGTTCATTTGCTGAGAAATATAATTTCTCATATTAAAGATTTTTGAACAAATGGATTTCATTTACAATAGCCTTGTTGTTTGATTTGTGGGCTTTATTGGCTATTGGGCATAATAACAAGGATATTCAATTAATTAATTAATAACTGAGAATTTGACATAAGAAAGGTGTGGAAACCTCTAGAAGGCAAATCCAAAGAGGATTTCGTGCCTCTTAGATTCCTTGGGTTCCAAGGAGTCCAAAGTTGCAAAGAAAGGGCAATAAGAAAAGAAAATATCAATTAAGTATTTCCTTGTTAATAAATTGAAAACATTGATGAAATAGGGAAAATATGTGAAAAGAGGTATATTTGAGTTATCCTTAGTGGGATTTCGTATCTCAATGATTCCTAATAATAAAAGGAATAATAATGAGGAAAATAAAAGAGAAATAAAGATAAATCCACATTAGGAAATATTTTAATAAGAAATAAAACAAGATAATGAGAATAATGCATATTGATCCATTTAAGGATGATGAGTATTCTTTTAAAAGGAATTTCGAATTCTTAAAGTTTCTTGGGTGCCAAGGAGCCCCAATAAAGGAGAAGAAAGAGAAAATACCATAATTATAAAAAAAGAGCATAATGTGATATATTATTGATGAATTTTGTAATATTGAGAATGGGAAGTATTCTCTATTAAAAGAAAACATGATTTCGTGATAAATAATTAAAAGGCAAGTAATAAGAAGATGAAGGAAAGGATTTTCGAAATCCTATTATCACAAGAAAAGGGAATATAAAAGGATAGGAGAGAGAGAGAGAGAGAGAAAATCTTGCTTATCATAGAAGGAATGGAATTCCTAAATGGAGGGGGCGTATTCCCTCTTAGATAGGCCTGTTAGGGCAAGGATTCCTCCCCTATAAAAAGGGATAGACCCTTTTGGGACGAGTTCCAGAGAGATTTCGTATCTCCCACTACTCTTCCTCGTCTTCTTCATGTCTCCTTACGTTCAAAACCCTAGCGATGGCCTAACCCTACAGCAACGTGGGTGTGCTTGGTGGTCTTACTTGAGGCAGGAGACCTCCACGACCACCTAGGGCCATTTGGATACCGCCCATCGACCCCCGACTTCACGCAACTGCAGCTACGAGGCTGCAACGAGGGTCATTCTTGGAAGCACCTTGCTCGTACCCTAGCCGGTTAAACCGCGACCTGGGTGGTTCTCTAGGTGCGCCTAGGGACGGGGGAGCTTGGGCGGCCATCGGCGGAGGTCCGTGGGCCCTGGAGAGGAGGAGGCTGGCTCGAGAAACCCTGCCCGCGGTGGTTAGGGCGACAGCCGTTTGGCTGCTGGAGGAAGAAGAAAGGAAAGATTCTTTGGACCGAATTGCCCTCCGCAAGCTGAAGGAACATCCCACTTACGCGGGGGCAAACTAGTAATTTAGTTATATTTCTAAAAGCAAGCCACATGCATGGGGACTTGGCGACGTGGCCTCTTCTGATTGGCACAAGTAAGTGTATTAATGCAAAAATCATAACTCCTAATTGGTAGCTCCGATTAGAACATGTTATACATGAAAATTGATCAGAAAATCAAGGGGAATCTAAATAAAATATAAATGAAGCATGTTTCCCTATGATATTTGAAAATTATATAGAGATACTATCTTTTATAGTTTAATCAATGAAAAACCCTAACCTTTGATGATTAATGAGTTAGAAAGGGTTAAATGAGTATATAAAGTTGATATTAGCCTGTTAATGATAAAAAGGATCATTAAGATTGAAAAAGGACGAATTTGCATGTGATTAGTTTAATTTCAAGTTTAATGTGCATGAATAATACTTTAATGGGCCTTGAAACCCTAATGTTGGTAAATTCGACTTTTAATGGATTTAATTGACTAATTTCATGAATAAAGTGGAATATTCTGGGTCTAAGTTATTTCGATCGTTAAAATCCCTAATTTGTGGAATGATGAACTTAATATAGAAATTAGGGTTTTCGATTGAATCAAGGTAGAATTAATAATAAAAGGGGTTCATATGGGGATTAGACCATAATGAATTATGAGTTGTTAATATGAAAGAAACTAAAGGTGATAATTGAGTCTAATGACCTTGAAATAACTTAAAAGGATAAAGAAGGTGGTTTTGGCATAAAAAAGAAATAATCGACTTTAATTGGGCTTATGATGTTGAAATTAGGGATTATGAATTAAGAGATCAGTTAATATGATAAAAGCGTTATGGAGGGAAAAAAAACCCTAATAAAACCCTAATATGGTCTAGAAAGCCTAAGTTGGAATCCAAGTCTATCTTTAGAATGTTCTGGACAAACTATAACACTTGGAACGTATGCGTTAATTTCAGGATATTGTTGATTGCTTGTTGATTGATTCTTTATCCTTATTGCTTGGACAATCAAGTTGCTCTGGATCAGGTATGTGGTTAATTAGGAATAACTGCCTTAGTTTCCCTATGATTTTTTGGATGGTTAATCGCATTGAATGCAAATTATCAGTTTGGATGTTCATACTTGCAAGTTATAAAGTCACTATGATTATCACATTTATAATAGAAGTATGGATTCTCGCACCTACATGCCACCCTGATGGATGATGCCAAAGGTCAGGCCCAGATGGGTAGACCAATGGACACCTTGAGTGGTGACCCCAGGCACCAAGAAGTTGGCCTATGATATTGCATGACTAGTGGGCACCATGAGTGGTGACCCCCAGGCACCAAGCTCAGGATTGAGAAGGTGGCCATAAGTCATTGTCAAAGGGCACCCTAAGGTGGGTATGCCAGGGTTAGGGAAAAAGCGGTGGAGAGTGTCATATTGAAAAGTGTAAATTGGCTTGTTAATTAATTTGATTGTGATTATTAAATTGTTAGCCATAATTGCAAGTTTTTGGTTGCTACCACATACCAGTATATTTCGATATACTGACTGACATTTTGTTTGTCGGAATTATTGGAACAACAATTGAAAGAACAAGCAGTAAAGTGACACATTGTGAAAGTAAAACATAAAATGCAAGGAGGATTAGTTAGAGTGGATTCAAGTTTGGATAGATAGATTCCCAAGGTTTTCAAAGGTAAGTAAAGTTTTAATTTTATACCAAATTTCAGTTAGTTAGTAGAATTTCATAATTGTTATTGATTATTTGTCGAACCTTTGATCCTGTTAATTGGATAACGGCACCGACCTTTCGGTCTCCCTTAATTGGGGGTTACTGGGAGGCGGGGTCGTTACAATTGGTATCAGAGCATAGGTTCCTCAATTAATCTTTAATAATTATTAAATTTTACAAATTCCGTGGAAACCAAGGGAGTTATTAGAGGATTGTCTGAAAGTCTGAGGTGTCTAGAAAAGGATCACGTCCGGGGGCTGGCAATATTTTCCTCCGCACCGCTAGTCGGAATACGAGGACTCCCGGATTGTGTGACTTCCTGGCCGATGTCTTAGGGTATGACTCGAAATAAGATACCTTTAGAACTCTCGCATCTTGTTCATCCCTTCTCAACTCAAATTCTATTAAGGACCTTAAGGATTAGGGTTTTCTCTCTTCTCCTCACCCTCTTGGGGTATGGGTAAAGTTAATAAGGTCTAAGGAATCCTCCACCAAATTAATAAAAAGCATGTAAATAAGATGTCATGGACATAAGCTTAATAGAGTAAGCATAAAGGAATAGATACATGCTTAGGTCGTATGACACGAGTTGTCATTTCCCTCAGGGGAGACCTGAGGATAGACCTCCTTGATAGGAGGATGAGCAGAGAGAGTTAGTCTTGGAGGTAGAAACATCCATTATAGTAGAGACCTAGCACATCCTCTGAGGATGATGTTAACCCTAACCCTAAGTGGAGGTTAGAGAAAGAGATGACATGACAAGTTAGATGACATGGTTGACTGGGTGTTTGGATAAAAACGCCTTGGATGCCATATGAACCATGAGAAGTTGATGATCAAGTACCTATGGAAACCCAACCCTGGAAAGGGTCATGCATGTTAGAGTGAAGGATAGCTCCTTCCTCGATCAGTTTAGAGAAGAACCTATAGTTACTCTATGGGCTTAGGCAAGTAGGGTATAGCTTGATGAAACCCTGGTTAAGAGATCATGATGGAGGTATTATGACATAAGCATAAGGGGCTATGAATGATCTTGAGTAAACGTAAGTTCAAGCATAGGTTTCACCCATGTGGAGGTAGGCTAGTGAGCTTGATTCAACATGGAGAAAGGACCTCGGGTGGTAAGAGAGAGAAAGCATGACTCAAGCAAAGGGGGTTGGAAGCTTAGATTCTGAGACATAAGAAACAATGAGTAGTTGAGGATGATGTGACCTAAGTGGACGATAGTGGTTGCCTTATGTTTGATTCCTGAAGGTTGATGATATCTTGGTTGCCTTTAGAGGAACCAAACCCTAAAAAGAGAATGATGCTTCTGGTACCTATGTGTTTGTGGTATAGGAGTTTACTTTATGAGATAGGAAGAAGAGTTCCTTACACCTGGAGAGGTTTGGTAGTAGGTTGTGAGGCCTTGTACCTAGTTGGTTGTCCTTGAGAGGACTCAACCCTGAGATGTTACTCATATAAAAGGATCGTGGAAGTACATGACATGCCTTGGACATGCTCGATTCGTGGTTAAGAGATTGAACATGCAGATGGATACTCAACGGTGGACCTAGGGCTCCTAGGCCTAAGAGGGGAAGCAGTGTACTCAATACTCATAATGAGATTTGAGTCTCTATAGTTTTAAGCATGGTACTCCTCATGTGTAGAGGTAAAGAAAATACCTTAAGATGAGGGTATGTTTGATGAACCCCTTACAACTAAGATTGAGGAAAGGGAACAAGTACAATCTAGCATGGCTTAATAGGTGACCAGCTTGTGCTTTAGTAGCTGTTGGGTTAGACATGCTCATGCAAAGGTAAACCCTAAGGACAGTTGTGACCTTTTCGTCAAGAGTTGTAGTTTCCTCCCATCCTGGGAGAGGAACCCTTTGGTAGGGTGTATACTAGTCTTGTTGGTTTTGAGGTAACATAAAGAGGTTTCATGGGATCTTGAGAAGCTAAGTGAAAAGTACATGGTACGAGAACGAAACAGTAAACCCATAGATAACTGTCTCTATGTGCATGTGGATGTGTTACCATGGAGGTAACCGGTATGGGACCTGACCAAGGTAAGCAGTTTCCATGACCCCTATGAAGGGATGAAAGTCAGTGAAGAATGTAGAGAGAGATGATGAAGGAGTGGGTAAGGTTCTAAGTTGAACATGTACTATGATATAATCCTAAGTCTATCCTAGGGTCGGGTAGGGATAAGACCGATGGAAGAAGGAGTTGCCTAATTCCCTAGTTGCACATGACCATAGGGTCGGGAGGTAACAGCTATCATTGTCTGAGGGCCATGAGTTAGGAGATTGATCACCTTCATAAACTCATGAGACCCAAAAAGGCAGATGAGTAGGACACTCTCTGGAAGCATAAGGGAAAAGGGATGACCCCAAAAGTGCCGAAACCCTATAGGCCTAGAGGAGATGACCAAGGATTGTGCTTGGACCAAGTAAGTTTGAGACCAGTTTTCCATGGAAGTAACTTTGATATCGAGATGAATGTGATGTTGAGACATAGGTGGCACGTTTCAACTTGGAATTGAAAGTGTACGGGCAAGGTGGGTTGTACCATCTCTACTCTCGGAATAGGAAGAAATTTGTATTTGGACTGCAACCAAATGCTTATTTCCTCTTGTTATGGGAGTGAGAGATAGGACAATATGCATGCCATACACCAAGGATAAAAGATGATGCGAGTTGAAACATTGCTACAAGGTATGAGGAGAGAAATGATAACATACCCTTGTGAAGTGAATGGTACATGGATGGTTTACTAACACTAAGAGTATTAAGGAAATCATCTGGGAGGATGTTTTATCATGAGCTATGTGGAATTTGCAAGTGATACAAGGTTGAGTTTGATAATCAAGAGGACGTACCCGAGTGCTTTGATGAAGATAAACTCAGAGTTTGAGACAAGATGATAAGTGGAATACATGAAGGTATATGTCTTCGACATTAACTAACACCTAAGGATAAGGAGTGGTACTGAATGATCTGGTTAAGATATAGCTACCTAGTTTAGCTGGAAGCTAGAAGAAGTTGAGGTTGTTTGGCTAACCCTAAGTTTAGAAAGAAGATGTGTTTTGGCTAACACTCGGATGTAATAAGATATGTTGAACAAGTTAATGGATGTTTGGGTGGCCAGTTTAGTCCTTGATGTAGTAAAAGGATGGTGATAGAACCTCAGATACACTTCTTTGGATAGGAAGGTAATAAAACCCTTTTGAGAGTGGTTTAGGGTTTCCGAGGTATCAAGCTTGAGGAATCATAACAATACAGGAGGTTATGATATACCTTGATACTACAAAGATAGTAAGTGATGGTAGCATTCTGAATGCTGAAATAAAGTTGCATGTAGCATGTGGTCATGTAATCCAGGAAGTGAAGGATGAACACCAGTAAACCAGTGTATCAATATAGAGGATAAAAGAGTCCCCGAGAGAGAATGGGAGTTCATTACTATGGATGTTGTAGTAAGACTCCCCTAGACCAAGGAAGGTCAAGATGCAATATGGGTTATGGTAGATCGCCTTACCTAGATGACATGAAAAAGAAGGAGTACTGTCAAGAGACAGGTTTTGTTGAACTACATAAGAGAAAGAGAGATGATTTAACTACGTCATGATGCGAGTTCAAAAGTTCTTGGACTTGACCAAGGTTCACTTCCATAAAGTGGAAGTAGGTACATGACAAGCTTGATGATAGTATAGTTTATCACCCCTAACTAATGGTTAGTATGATCCCGACTAGAGGGTCTGATGAGAGAAAGTGTGCTTGTTCAGGGTGATACTAAGAGATAGTGATAATGATGTGATGTTAACCACCATAACCTTTATCGAGATGCAAGAAGTCTTATAGAGAGGATGAGTCGGTCACCACTTCATTAAGATGATGTTGGTGAAAGAGGCCTCACGAAGGTCAGAAAAGATCCACAGTGGGTGCAGATGAAGTCGCTTTGATCATGCAATGGATGAGAGAGAGAGCCCAGTGGTGACGTGAGTCACAAGCTGATGCAAAGCAGACTGACATGCAGTTCACTATGGGAGAATACATGATGTGAAAATCCGACCCATCTAAGCTATAGCTGAGAAAGCTGAGTCCCCGATATATGGGTCCATTTGAGATGGATCGGTGGAAATGGTTGTGTTTACCCTTACCCCTCAGGATAACATGATGTATAATGTGTTACATGAGTCCAATCTAGAGCACTATGTGAGGTACCCAAGCCATGTATTGAACCTTGAACCTATTCAGCTTTTGAGAGGCTGAAATGTCCTGAGTCACCTATGAGGGTACGATATACCAAGGTAAGAGAGATCTCAGATGGAAGAATATGAGATGATGAAGGTTCTTGGAAAGTACCATGGAAAGGGTGAAGCCACATGGGAGCCATGATGGACATATGAAAGGCTTATCCTGTTTGTTTGCTTGCTTGCTGGAATTTTGAGGACAAAATTCTTATAAGAGGGGAAGGATGTTACAACCCCAATTTTGGGTTCATTTGCTGAGAAATATAATTTCTCATATTAAATATTTTTGAACAAATGGATTTCATTTACAATAGCCTTGTGGTTTGATTTGTGGGCTTCATTGGCTATTGGGCCTAATAACAAGGATATTCAATTAATTAATGAATAACTACGAATTTGAGATAAGAAAGGTGTGGAAACCTCTAGAAGGCAAATCCAAAGAGGATTTCGTGCCTCTTAGATTCCTTGGGTTCCAAGGAGTCCAAAGTTTCAAAGAAAAGGCAATACGAAAAGAAAATATCAATTAAGTATTTCCTTGTTAATAAATTGAAAACATTGATGAAATAGGGAAAATATGTGAAAAGAGGTAGATTTGAGTTATCCTTAGTGGGATTTCGTATCTCAATGATTCCTAATAATAAAAGGAATACAAATGAGGAAAATAAGAGAGAAATAAAGAGAAATCCACAAAAGGAAATATTTTAATAAGAAATAAAACAAGATAATGAGAATAATGCATATTGATGCATTTAAGGATGATGAGTATTCTTTTAAAAGGAATTTCGAATTCTTAAAGTTTCTTGGGTGCCAAGGAGCCCCAATAAAGGAGAAGAAAGAGAAAATACAATAATTATAAAATAAGAGCATAATGTGATATATTATTGATGAATTTTGTAATATTGAGAAAAGGAAGTATTCTCTATTAAAAGAAAACATGATTTCGTGATAAATAATTAAAAGGCAAGTAATAAGAAGATGAAGGAAAGGATTTTCGAAATCCTATTATCACAAGAAAAGGGAATATCAAAGGATAGGAGAGAGAGAGAGAGAGAAAATCTTTCTTATCATAGAAAGAATGGAATTCCTAATTGGAGGGGGCGTATTCCCTCTAAGATAGGACTGTTAGGGCAAGGATTCCTCCCCTATAAAAAGGGATAGACCCTTTTGGGACGAGTTCCAGAGAGATTTCGTATCTCCCACTACTCTTCCTCGTCTTCTTCATGTCTCCTTACGTTCAAAACCCTAGCGAGGGTGTAGGCCTAACCCTGGAGCAATGTGGGTGTGCTTGGTGGTCTTACTTGAGGCAGGAGACCTCCACGACCACCTAGGTCCATTTGGATACCGCCCATCGACCCCCGACTTCACGCAACTGCAGCTACGAGGCTGCAACGAGGGTCATTCTTGGAAGCACCTTGTGCATACCCTATCCGGTTAAACCGCGACCTGGGCGGTTCTCTAGGTGCGTCTAGGGCCAGGGGAGCTTGGGCGGCCATCGGCAGAGGTCCGTGGGCCCCGGAGAGGAGGAGGCTGGCTAGAGAAACCCTACCCGCGGCGGCTAGGGCGGCAACCGTTTGGCTGCTGGAGGAAAAAGAAAGGAAAGATGCTTTGGACCTAATTGCCCTCCGCGGGCTGAAGGAACAGCCCACTTACGCGGGGGCAAGCTAGTAATTTCGTTATATTTCTAAAAGCAAGCCGCATGCATGGGGACTTGGCGACATGGCCTCTTCTGATTGGCACAAGTAAGTGTATTAATGCAAAAATCATAACTCCTAATTGGTAGCTCCGATGAGAACATGTTATACATGAGAATTGATCAAAAAATCGAGGGGAATCTAAATAAAATATAATTGAATCATGTTTCCCTATGCAACTTGAACAGTATATAGAGATACTATCTTTTATAGTTTAATCAATGAAAAACCCTAACCTTTGATGATTAATGAGTTAGAAAGGGTTAAATGAGTATATAAAGTTGATATTAGCCTGTTAATGATAAAAAGGATCATTAAGATTGAAAAAGGACGAATTTGCATGTGATTAGTTTAATTTCAAGTTTAATGTGCATGAATAATACTTTAATGGGCCTTGAAACCCTAATGTTGGTAAATTCGACTTTTAATGGATTTAATTGACTAATTTCATGAATAAAGTGGAATATTCTGGGTCTAAGTTATTTCGAGAATTAAAGTCCCTAATTTGTGGAAAGATGACCTTAATATAGAAATTAGGGTTTTCGATTGAATCAAGGTAGAATTAATAATAAAAGGGGTTCATATGGGGATTAGACCATAATGAATTATGAGTTGTTAATATGAAAGAAACTAAAGGTGATAATTGAGTCTAATGACCTTGAAATAACTTAAAAGGATAAAGAAGGTGGTTTTGGCATAAAAAAGAAATAATCGACTTTAATTGGGCTTATGATGTTGAAATTAGGGATTATGAATTAAGAGATCAGTTAATATGATAAAAGAGTTATGGAGGGAAAAAAACCCTAATAAAACCCTAATATGGTCTAGAAAGCCTAAGTTGGAATCCAAGTCTAGCTTTAGAATGTTCTGGACAAACTATAACACTTGGAACGTATGCGTTAATTTCAGGATATTGTTGATTGCTTGTTGATTGATTCTTTATCCTTATTACTTGGATAATCAAGTTGCTCTGGATCAGGTATGTGGCTAATTAGGAATAACCGCCTTATTATCCCGATGATTTTTCGGATGGTTAATCGCATTGAATGCAAATTATCAGTTTGGATGTTCATACTTGCAAGTTATAAAGTCACTATGATTGTCACATTAATAATAGAAGTATGGATTCTCGCACCTACATGCCACCATGATGGATGATGCCAAAGGTCAGGCCCAGATGGGTAGACCAATGTACACCTTGAGTGGTGACCCCAGGTACCAAGAAGGTGGCCTATGATATTGCATGACTAGTGGGCACCATGAGTGGTGACCCCCAAGCACCAAGCTCGGGATTGAGAAGGTGTCCATAAGTCATTGGCAAAGGGCACCCTAAGGTGGGTATCCCAGGGTTAGGGAATCAGCGGTGGAGAGCGTCATACTGAAAAGTGTAAATTGGCTTGTTAATTAATTAGATTGTGATTATTAAATTGTTAGCCATAATTGCAAGTTTTTGGTTGTTCCTACATACCAGTATATTTCGATATAGTGACCGACGTTTTGTTTGTCGACGTTTTAGGAACAACAATTGAAAGAACAAACAGTAAAGTGACACATTGTGAAAGTAAAACATAAAGTACAAGGAGGATTAGTTAGAGTGGATTCAAGTTTGGATAGATAGATTCCCAAGGTTTTAAAAGGTAAGTAAAGTTTTAATTTTATACCAAATTTCAGTTAGTTAGTAGAATTTCATAATTTTTATTGATTATTTTTCGAACCTTTGATCTTGTCAATTGGATAACGGCACCGACCTTTCAGTCTCCCTTAATTGGGGGTTACCGGGAGGTTGGGTCATTATAGTTCCCCTTAAACCCTAAGGGAAAGGCAAAGATGTCCACTTGAACCTGTAATAGTGATATGGGGAAAGGCTTAAATGGCCGATAACAAGGAAATGAGGGAAATATATTGTAAATCTAGTCATCAAATAAATGAACAAACAATCAACATATAGAAATTTGAAACAATATTTTGTAGGGAATGTTATATCCCATGTAAGTAATATAACCAAGTATCACAGTCATACATATGTATACATACAATACATCACATTAATCATGATCAAGAGGATATAGTAAATGTACCTTTCCAAAATATCTTCAATTGCAAATTTCCAAGGAAAGAGATCAGGTCATAGGGTCAAGACCTTGTCAAAGAATCATGGTCAGGATATTATGTTCGAGAATTTTAGCATCCACGTGAATAATATCTAGGTTACTTGTTCCACATGACCAAAAGAACTATTATTATTTCAAATCCTTTGAACAAAATCAAATATCCAACATACTCATGTGTCTAGTTGATCAAATTGTTGACGTAGAGGTTATAAATTGCCTATATTTTGATAATGATTTAACCATTACATTCATATGTATCTAATATGCGTGCTTAAGATTGTTTGCAGGAATTAGGTACATGAAAAGGATCCAAAATCCAAAGCCCTAGAATGAGTCAAGTTCAAGTCAAAATAGCTACATGTGTGTCTTTTGGGATTTCTATGTAAATGACCTTAGAATCTTTATGTAATAACTTGTAATGATGAATAGACTTGTAGCATAAGTGAGAAAAATTGTTTGGGACAAAAATCACCAAGTTTTAATCACTTTAGATGCAATTTAGAAAATTGATTTCAGGCACTTTTTCGGTAGAGTTTCCCAGCCTTAAAACTCGACCGATCAATCCTTAGTCAATTTTCTACAGATTGCATCGGTCGAGTTGTGTTTACACAGAACTCGACCGATCAGGTAATTGACCATTTTGACTATAAATAGTCAGTCGAGTTTTATCAGGACAAACTTGACCGATCATTTGAATATCGGCTTTTTCGTTTACTTGATCGGTTGAGTTACCTTTATTGAAACCCGACCGATTGCAATGTATGAAATTTGTAGAAAAAAGTTATGTGACTATTGGTGAGTGTTTTGAGCGAAAATAGAGTCATTTTTTTGAACAAAAAATGGCTATTTTCATATCCAAGTGTCCCACAACTTAAAGGGGCACCCTCAACTATAAATAGACCCTCTTAGAGTTAATTCCAAGGCTGCTCATTCATTGCAAACTTGGTGCTAGCATAGTTGATAGTGTTATAACTCTTTGAGCCCCTTTCTCTCTCTACCTTGAAATAAAATTTGTGAGTATGAGTGAGATAGCTCCCTCTGTAAGAGAGGTACTCCATGTGTTGATTTAAAAGCCTCCAAGTGAAGGAGAAGGTGGTGATGTTCTTCAAGGTTGAAGAAGGCAAGATACTCTAGGTCTCCAAGTGAAGGAGATAGGTGCTCCAGATCTCCAAGTGAAGGAGAGAAGCAAGGCAACACTCAAGGAAGATAGGTAATCCCTTGAAGGCAGAAGACTTGAAGAAAGGAGTGGGTAAGTCCATGTTGATGGATGAACACTCCATGCTTCAAGTGGGTAAGCTCCTTCTATAGGTTGAATATCTTTTCTTGAGGTACTAATACCTTGGATGTGTGGTTGTTGTATATTATAATCTTATTGTGGAATATAAGAGTACCAAGATTACAAATCCTAGAGACTAACCCACTGACATTGCTCCTAAGTTTAGGACATGGAACCACTCTAAACCACTTGTCCATGTGCTTGTTCTTCCTTGTCTCTTATCCTTGATGTGCATGTTAGATTAGGTCATCAAATTGTTGCTTGTTTAAGTTTCTGCAATTAATATAATTTAGTGGTCTAATCAATTTTGTGAGAATTGTGAAGATCTATTCAACCCCCCCTTCTAGAGCCCATTGATCCAACAAGTGGTATCAGAGTTGGTCTTCTCCAAGATACTTCAACAAGTACGAGAAGATGGGAAATTTGACACTTGGTTCGCTTAACCTAGAAGGAAGCTTCTCCATGAGACCTTCGGTCTTCGATGGCACCAACTTCCTGTATTGGAAGAGAAGGATGCAGTTCTACCTTCAAGGTGTGAGCTATGAAATGTGGAAGATAGTCCACCTCAAATATGAAGATCCAAAGGGGACAGCACCACATGGACTGAAGTTTAAATGAAACATACTTAACTCTTCTCCAAAACTATGAGCATCATCTATGCCTCCCTTACTCCATCTGAGTTCAACTGAATCTCCTCATGGGACACCACACATGAGATATGGCACAAATTGTGTGTCACCTATGAAGGAACCGAGAAAGTGAAGGAAGCTAAGGTCTACATGCTTGGTGGTCTTCTAGAGAACTTCAAGATGGGTAAGAATGAGAGAGTGGTTGATATGAACATTAGGCTCAATGTCATCTTAAATGGTTTGGCAGCCCTTGGGAGTGTGATGGATAGAGGTACTATCAACTCTAAGATCTTGAGATCTCTTTCTAAGAGATGGGAGCCTAAGGTTACTTCAATTGAAGAGGTGTACAAACTAAGTGAGTTGTCAACTGAGGAGCTGGTTGGTAACCTCCAAGCCCATGAACCTAGGCTTGACAAGCAAGAAGAGGAAGAGAGGAGAGAAGAAAAAGAGTCCAAGAAGATAAAGAATATAGCCTTCAAAGCACAAATTGAAGAAATGGTCCGTCAACAACAACTCGCCTTGAAGTCCCCCAACCCTTCCTCAAGTGAAGATGAAGGTTCTAATGAGCATGAGGAAAACTACTTCAGGAGCAAGCCCTTCTCTTCAACTCCAAGGTGCTATGAGTGTGGTCAAAAAGGTCACTACAAGAATGACTACCGCAAGGCCAAGAAGAGCCACCACAAGAGAAGCCACAAGAAAGACAAGGAGCACAATAGAGAAGGCAAGTACAAGAGGAAGGACAAGAAAGAAAGAAGATCAAGAGATGCATCCCATGCAACTTGGGAGGAGTCTTCCTCAAGCTCCTCAATCTCCGAAGATGGAGAATGCCATCTAGCTCTCATGGAATCTACTAGTGAAGATGTATGTGAGGTAAGTGAGGTAAGCATGGTAACTGAAGTAAATTTTCTAGAGCTTCCTAAAGAAACTATCATTGATATGCTAAATGAATGTCAATCATCCTTTACTAAATGCAAATCTAAGAGGAAAAGGTTAGGCAAGATAGTTGATGATCTTTATGCTAAAATTGATATTCTTGATCAAAATGAAAAATTGCATCTTGAGAGTATAGATTCCTTGTAAGGGAAATTTCTTGACCTTGAACTTCAATACAATGGAATAGAGGTTGAGAATGGTGTATATCTTAAAATTATTGAAAATATTAAGATAGAAAACCAAAAGTGCCTAGATGAGCTTGATGTTCTTAAAACTAAAAATGTGGAACTCAAACTTATTGATGATTCTAGGAGAGATGAAGTCTATGCTTATCAAAGAGAAATTGTTTTGCTTAAATCTAAAAAGGCCAAATTGCTTGCTCAAGTAAATGACTTATGTTCTAGACCTATTTTGCAAAGTAATGAAGTTGCTAGCATAGCTTTAGAAAGAGATTCTTTTCATACTAAAGCCCTCTATCTTGAGATCGACATATTGCATGCTAGAGATGATCTTGATAGTCTTTCTACTACTATCATTAACCTTAGTGATGATAATGCCAAGTTAAGATCTTCTTTGCAAAAGTTTCTCTCGGGAAATAAATCCCTCAATGATGTCCTAGAACACTCTACCAAACATGTTGGTACTAGTGGTTTGAGATATGATGGGACTGCTCCCAAAGGTAAGAAAAAGAGCAATAACAAGGATAAGAAGAAGAGTGTGGAACCTCCCATTTTCCATGGAGAGACTTCTGGCTCTAAGAACCCTATGGTTTGTGTTCATTGTAAATATGATGACCATTACTCCACTTATTGTCCTTACAAGCTCAAGGGGACCAACCCAAAGATGAAATGGGTCCCCAAGCCAACCTCGGATCCCAAAGTTTGAGTTGGGTTTAGACATCCTTCTTTCTTGCAGTTTAAAAAGAGATGGATTGTTGATAGTGTCTGCTCTAAGCACATGACTGGAGAAATCAGCCATTTCAACAAGTTTGTGAAAAAGAAAGGAGGATCGGTAAACTTCGGGGACAACAAGAAGGGTAAGGTCATAGGTGAGGGTGATGTAGGCAATGAGCTATGTATTAAAAATGTGTTGCTTGTTTATGGCCTACATCACAATTTAATTAGTGTTAGTCAACTTTGTGACAATGGATATCTTGTGTTGTTTACTTCTTTAGAATGCTTGCTTCTAGATTCCCTCTCCTATAGTGTTATATATAAGGGAACTAGAAATGGTAATCTTTATGTTATTGTTCTTGATTATCTTAAGCCCATACTAAATAGATGCTTGGTAGTGGATACAAGTGATATTTATCTTTGGCATCAACGTTTGGGTCATGTGAATATGCATCAAATGAAGAAATTGAGCAAAAAGGACTTGGTTAAAGGACTTCCCAAATTGGATTTTGAAAAGGATGAGGAATGTCAACCTTGTACACAAGGGAAACAAACCAAATCCTCCTTCAAATGCAAAGGAGTCATGAGTACCAAGAGAGTTCTTGAACTTCTTCATATTGATCTATTCGGACCAATGAGAATGCAAACACTTCATGGTTCCAAGTATTGTCTTGTTATTGTTGATGATTTCTCTGGATATACTTGGACCTTCTTTCTCATTTCTAAAAGTGATACTCTTGATGTTTTCTCAAGCTTTTTAAAACGAGCTAAAAATGAAGCTTCTTGCCGAATTTTTTCTATCCGTAGTGATCATGGGGGAGAATTTGAAAATGATCTTTTTGAGCATTTTTGTGAAAAATCTGGTTATTCGCACAATTTCTCTTTTTCTCGTACGCCTCAACAAAATGGGGTTGTAGAGAGGAAGAACAGGTCACTACCAGAGATGGCTAGGACCATGCTTCTTGAGTATGACACTCCGAAGAAGTTTTGGGCTGAAGCTTGTAACACCTCATGCTTTGTGAAAAACTGTGTTTTCACACATCCTTCTTTAAAGAAAACCCCCTATGAACTATGGCGTGGTAGAAAGTCGTCAATTGATTTCTTTCATGTTTTCGGATGTCCTTGTTTTGTTTTAAATAGAAAGGATTCTCTTGACAAGTTTGATCTAAAATCCTATAAGGCTTTCTTCCTAGGCTATAGCACTACTAGCAGGGCATATAGAGTATTCAACATTGAATAGTCTAAAATTGAAGAATCTATCAATGTTAAGTTTATTGAAACTAACCCTATTGTTGGAAAGCATGTTGTTGATAATGATGTTGCTGATTATTTGATTCCTATATTAAAAGACCTCAACATCAAAAATAAAGGTAAGTAGGTGATAGAAGAAGAAGAAGAAGAAGAAAAGAAGGATCCCACTCCCCGCTTTGCTAAGAATCATCCCAAGGAGTTGACCATTGGCAACCCTTTCGAGAGAGTGAGAACACGAGCTGCTCATAACAAAGAACAAGTAGAGAGCGCCTTCATCTCCCAACTAGAGCCAAAGAACATCAAAGAAGCCCTGGGTGATGATGAGTGGATCCTTGCCATGCAAGAAGAGTTTGAGCAATTTGAGAACAATCGTGTGTGGACTCTAGTGCCAAGACCAAGTGATAGAAAAATCATTGGCACCAAATGGGTCTACCGCAACAAGCTAGATGAGAAAGGAAATGTGGTAAGAAACAAAGCAAGGTTAGTAGCACAAGGTTACAACCAACAGGAAGGTATTGACTTTGATGAAACTTATGCTCTTGTTGCTAGATTAGAATCTATTCGTATGTTACTTTCCTTTGCTAGTTACAAAAATTTCTTGTTATATCAAATGGACGTTAAAAGTGTGTTTTTGAATGGTACAATCGAGGAGGAAGTATTTGTTGATCAACCACCGGGCTTTGAAAATGACAAGTTACTCAGTCATGTTTATTTGTTGCATAAAGCTCTCTATGGACTCAAATAAGCACCTCGAGCTTGTTATGAGAAACTAAAGAACTTTTTGTTAGATAATGGGTATGTCATGGGCAAAGTTGATTCTACCTTGTTCCTAAAACACACTTCTAACCATTTTCTTATAATTCAAATTTATGTTGATGATATCATTTTTGGCGGGACTGGTCTTGATCTTTGCAAGGAGTTTAGTTCTCTTATGCAGAGTGAATTTGAAATGAGCATAATGGGTGAGTTGAATTTCTTCGTCCACTTTCCAATCAAGCAAACAAAAGAAGGGAACATCATCAACCAAGGCAAGTACACAAATGAACTGCTCAAGCGCTTTGGGATGGAGAACATGAAACCGATGGATACACCCATGTCCAACACTACCAAACTTGACAAAGATGAAGAAGGTGAGAAGGTAGATGAGAAGCTCTATACAGGTATGATTGGAAGTTTACTATATTTAATTGCCTCTAGACCTGATATTATGTTTAGTGTTAGCTTGTGTGCTCACTTTCAATCTAGCCCTAAGAAGTCGCATCTTATTTCTACTAAGAGGATTTTAAGGTACTTAGACAAAACCCAAAATTTTGGACTATGGTATCCTAAATCAAGAGATTTTACTCTTAAAGCATATAGTGATGCGGATTATGCAGGGTATTTGGTTGATAGAAAATGCACAAGTGGCACTTGCTTCATTCTAGGACCATGCTTAGTATCTTGCTTCTCCATGAAACAAAGTATAGTGGCATTATCAACTACTGAGGCTAAATATATTGTAGCTGGGAGCTGTTGTGCACATGTCCTATGGATGAAGCAAATGCTCTAAGACTTCAACATATTTTTTTATGCTTCTCCTATCTTTTGTGACAATACTAGTGCAATTAATCTATCTTTCTATCCTATATTGAATAGTAGAGCGAAGCACATAGAGGTTCATCATCACTTTCTCCATGATCACATTGCCAAGAAGAATATTTATATCACGCATGTAGACACAGAAAATCAATTGGCATATATCTTTACAAAACATCTAGCTAGAGATCAATTTAACTTTATTCGATCTAAATTGCTTATTATTGTTTTGAATGATATTGTCATGTGATCTAGCTAGTTGTCACTTTCCTATATGCTTTCTCATGTCTTTCCTCACCTTGTTTTGCCTACATATGCTTAAATTTGCCTAACTTGCTCATAAACATGCTTAGTTTTTGCTTGTTTTTGGATTTTTATAAAATTCCATGTTTTATCACAAAATAGTGCCCAATGATGAGCTAAATGTGCCTAAGTATGTTCATGATACATAATAGAATGGAAAAATAAATTCAATTGACATGTATATGGCTAGAAACTAAGAATGTGACTTTTCGGTCAGGTTGACCTTCGGTTGAGTTTTCACCCTCAGAAACTCGACCGATCAGGAGCCGAGAGCAGGTCTTTAACGGACCGTTTGGTCGAGTTTTTCACACATAAAAATTGATTGATCCGTGGGTTGGGCCAACTTAAAAGTTAGCATCAGCCATCTTTTTTCCCTCTCAACTAGAAAATAGACGACCGATTCCTCACCTCTTCGCCCTAAGCTCTCAAACCCTACCCAAAACCTCCCGCTCCTAGACCTAGATTGACCTAGAATCGTTGTTCTTACCCTCCCTGGGCGTCAGTGGTGGTGTTGCTTCGGCGTTTGAGGTTTGTTGTTGCTTGTGTGCTCATTTTTCATCTCGTTTTCATTTCCATGGCTTCTCATAGACAAAAATTTTCTGCTCCAAGCAAATCCCCAACTTCCTCATTCTGTTGATAATACCTCTTTTGTGTCGGTTGAAGTTGTGAATAGGTACAAGGACCTTCTTCCCCGAAGCCCTTATCCTTTTCATGCTTTAATCGATCCTTCCCCTAGGTATCAAGCGATTATTGACTCTGTTTCTCAGCTTCTCGCCTCCCACCATTTGTCCGCCCTAGCGGTCTAACGTGACTGTTTTAACAACGCTCTATCAAGCACTAAAGTAGTTCACGATTTCTACGCATACTTGTGTTGGAACTACGCCACACTTATCCCTCCGTCGAATACTCAAGTAATTCTTATATCTATGATCGTCGGTCGTCATTTCCATATCTCCGTGGATACTTTAAATATCTTTTTCATTGGAGATCAGGAAAATGATACATGGCGTAAAGATTACGGCTAGTATTTTGATCTTCTTGACCTAGAAGGTTTTTAAAAACACCATGAATTGACATTGTCGGGTGTTCATCGGTTTTTGAAGAAACCAGACGTGACCTATAAGAAGAAGTCCACCCTTCCCTCCTCCTCTCTTGACCTAAAGAGGTGCATACTAGCTTTGGTTATTAACTATAATGTCCACCCCAAGAGAAATCAAACAGACATTGCCAAAAACACCACAGTCATTATGTATTGTTTGTTAAACAATATTGGTGTCAAGTGGGCCATGTATATCTTACATCACATGACCTACTTTGACACTGGTAAGAACACCAAAGGCACCCACCCACCCTACCCGGCTTTGATCTGTGGTTTTTTCAAGTTTGCCACTAACAAATGTCTCTTTTCTGACTTCCATTATCTGGTCGCCAGAAAGGGTGTTTCTATTAGTGAAACCACTCTTCAAAAGTATGTTCTTGTGTTTTCCTCTACCTCTGGTGCTTCTGCCTCTGCAGCTGCTTCAGCTACCCCATCCTCCTCCACCCGAGCTCCACCACTGCAGCCTCCTCCTAGACCCAGTCGTGTGTCTTTTCGTGTGTCTAATGAAACCCTTATGGGTTATATGATGCATCAATAGGCGTACAATCAATAGGTTCAGGATCACCTGCACCAGGATCTGTGTTCCATAATGTCTCACATGAACCTATCTTATGCATCACCCTACCCTACCTATCAACCATAGCTTGGTAGTGCCTATGCTTCATATTCATATGAGCATTACTATCCTGCTCCCGGGTCTTCCTCTGCGGCTCTGCCACCTTGTGATGTTGGTAGTTCCGTTCCTGCTATTTTGTCATTACCATATGGCCCTCTGGCCACTCTGCTCGCCTCCTTGGGTGACTCTGCTCCGTCCTTCCCACAGGCCAATGAGTTCTTGCTCTTAGCATTTCGTGGGATGAGCAGAATGCCCACTAGCCCGGTCGTTCTTTTGACCCTCCTGATGATGACGAGATGCCAGAACAGGCCGAGGATGATGATGTTGATGCTAATGACGGTGATGACGTGGATTCTTCTGACGACGGTGATTGTGATGGTGCTGTTTCTTATGCTGGCATTGCTGCTCCTCCTTCTGACGGGGATGAGGACTACACACATGGCGATGAAGATGTTGTTGATATAGATATCTTAGACGTTTAGGTGGTGTCTTCATTTTTAGTCTAGCATGCTTATCATTTATATCTTTCTAGACTATTTTGTATCAGAAACATCATGGCACATTCTTCTGATTTGTACTATTTCTTATCTTTGTGTTATCACATTTGTGTTTGTAGTTGCTCATATGTGGACGTATATCTATGTTGTAATATCCTTGATGTGCACTGTGGCTATTTCCTATGGTTTATTATATGCTTTGGTGCCATATTAAGTTATATTTTGATCATGGCTTGGATTGTATATCATATTTTATCTATGTGTGATCTCTTCCTTTAAACTGTTGTTTCATCCTTTGCTTAGATGTTTGGTTAAGATTTTGGAGAAAACCTGGATTTTGCTCTTCTACCCCCTGCCTTTTTGATAATTTCAAAAGGGGAGAGATATTTCAAGTGATAGATCATGTATTGAAACTCAGTCATATTGTTTTTTTTCTTTGCTATAATATTGCTTTTGCTTGTGAGATCCTTTTCTTGTTGAATTCAGTGTCCTTTATGTGAAGTTTCAAAGGACTACACATTACATGTATATTGCTACTGCATTGTGTAGATAGTTTAACCATGCAGGTTAATAGAAGCACAGATTGAGGGGGGAGCAATTCACATTGTTTGCATCATGAATGCCCCCAATTCACAAGGCAAAGGTATAACTTTCATATCCTTTTCAATATGCTTGAGGAATGGTTTGTCATTGTCAAAAAGGGGGAGATTGTTGACCTAGAGGTTATACATTGTCTATATTTTGATAATGACTTAACCATTCCATTCATATGTATCTAATATGTGTGTTTAAGATTGTTTGCAGGCATTAGGTACATGAATAGGATCCAAAATCCAAAGCCCTAGAATGGGTCAAGTTCAAATCAAAATAGCTACAAGTGTGTGTTTTGGGATTTCTATGTAAATGACCTTAGAACCTTTATGTAATCACTTGTAATGATGAATTGACTTGTAACTTAAGTGAGAAAAATTGTTTGGGACAAAAATCACCAAGTTTTAATCACTTTAGATGCAATTTAGAAAATTGATTTCAGACACTTTGTCAATCGAGTTTCCCAGCCTTAAAACTCGACCGATCAATCCTTAGTAATTTTTCTACGATTGCACTATACGAAATTTGTAGAAAAAAGTGATGTGACTATTGGTGAGTGTTTTGAGCGAAAATAGTCATTTTTTTGAACAAAAAATTGCTATTTTCACATCCAAGTGTCCCACGACTTAAAGGGGCACCCTCAACTATAAATAGACCCTCTTGGAGTTCATTCCAAGGCTGCTCGTTCATTGCAAACTTGGTGCTAGCATAGTTGAGAGTGTTCTAACCCTTTGAGCCCCTTTCTATCTCTACCTTGAAATCACATTCGTGAGTATGAGTGAGATAGGTCCCTGTGTAAGAGAACTACTCCATGTGTTGATGTAAAATCTCTCCTCCTCCATCTTTGAACCTCCATTCCTTTGAAGATAGTTGAAGATCCCTCTCCAAGTGAAGGAGAAGGTGGTGCTGTTCTTCATGGTTGAATAAGGCAAGCTACTCCAGGTCTCCAAGTGAAGGAGATAGGTGCTCCATATCTCCATGTGAAGGAGAGAAGCAAGGAAATGCTCAAGGAAGATAGGTAATCCCTTGAAGGCAGAAGACTTGAAGAAAGGAGTGGGTAAGTCCATGTTGATGGCTGAATACTCCATGCTTCAAGTGGGTAAGCTCCTTCTATAGTTTGAATATCTTTGCTTGAGGTATTAAGCCCTTGGATGTGTGGTTGTTGTGTCTTGTAATCTTATTGTGGAATATAAGAGTACCAATATTACAAATCCTAGAGACTAACCCACTCTAGGTAGTGGACTGACATTGCTCCTAAGTTTAGGACATGGAACCACTCTAAACCACCTACCCATGTGATTGTTCTTCCTTGTCTCTTATCCTTGCTGTGCATGTTAGATTAGGTCATCAAATTGCTACTTGTTTAAGTTTTTGAAATTAATATAATTTGGTGGTCTAATCAATTTTGTGAGAATTGTGAAGCTCTATTCAACCCCCCCCCCTTCTAGAGCCCATTGATCCAACACAAATAGGTCATTAGAACATCAAGAGACCCATAATATGTATCAAGTTTCAATACATACTATAAAGTTTTAAATTATGATACTAACAACCATTTTGATACTAATTCCATAAGATTTCCTGATAATATGGTCAAGGTTAGATGAAATTATAATCTTTGTTTGAAAGTCACCATTATAATCCATTAGTAAAGAAAATTTAAGGAAGCACCTAGATTTAAACATTGAAAGTATTTCCATAGCATTAGGCTCATTTGCGTTTGAAATCGACAATAGGTTTGACCATTTTCAATATCATATAAAGAAGATCTAATAGTAGCAAGAATCTAGAGAGAGAGATACTTGGGAAGAGAGAGAAACAAGTTGTGTTATTGGAGCAATGTGGTTACTTGGGGTAGAGGGCAAGAGGATGAGAGCAAGATGCCAAGAGGGAGAAATATGAGGGTATGGATGTGTTGGTGGGAGCAAGATGAAGTCAACAAGAGTCAACATATAGTAATAGGGTTTCTAGGGTTAAGGTATTATGAAGCCAAATCTTCATGGTGGTTGCCGCCTTTGGGGCCTGGAAGCTTCACAAAGGTGAACGATTGGGGGAAAAATAGGTGGATAAGATTTAGGATCCATAGATGAACTATAGGGACAAAAATCTTACAAAAATGTTGTTGAATTGAAATAGAGCCACCCTTTCCATCACCTATGCAACAAAATATTCTCCCGTAATGGAAGATCCTTCCAAAATGAAGAGAAAGTTCACTCCCCTGGGAACATCTTTTAGCTTGATCCCTCTAGGTATCAACCACCTATTAAAGTTCAATGTGATAAGGGAACCTCCATATACCTTGTAGAAGACTTACAACACCAACACCTTTTGTGACTTCCATTGACCCAAGGGGACCAAGATGGATTCTTGCCACACATTTCATAAAGCATTACAAGATTTGATAAAATATGGAAAGGTCAACATAGTCACACCATAAGAGATGCCTTTATCATCAAACACAATATCCCTAATCTCAACGCTAGAATATCTAGCCCAAGGGCTTATCATTTCTTTGGATCAAGCCATAAAGAACATATATAAAAGTACATGGATAGTTGCCTATACCCAAGAGAGCAATATATTATTCCCCATGAGCATTAGGATGTCAATCAATAAACCAAGATCTCACTAGATGATGAATGGGCAATAAATGGGGTCCCTAAGGTACCATGCTTGGGAAAGGGTCAATGGAACGTGGTTCCTCATCCAATGATGATTGTACACACTACCATACCTAAGCCAACAAAAACACAAGAGATA
Organism: Alisma plantago-aquatica; assembly: GCA_963693085.1. Taxonomy (NCBI): domain Eukaryota; kingdom Viridiplantae; phylum Streptophyta; class Magnoliopsida; order Alismatales; family Alismataceae; genus Alisma; species Alisma plantago-aquatica. Next base: position 253,606,282 of record OY856411.1, read on the forward strand.
GACCTGAACAATGTCTTAATAAAAGTAACTTTATCCTTTGAAAAGGGCAAGGAGAAGGTAACCACATATGTAGGGGTCCCTACCACTACACTTGAGAGATAGGCAAGCATGGTTTCCATCCCCATAATTAACACTAAGAAAGTGCCTCCCACTCCAAACTCTACAATGAAACTAATACATAAGACTCAAAACCTAGTCTATTCCTAGAAGAACCCAAAGGGAAAGTATCATTATTTGAAGTGATGCAATGATCCCCGTTAAAGTGATACAAATCCCCCACACACACTGGGACAAAATTACAAAGGCACTCGAAAGGACTTATGTTTGAAGGAAATAAGACCAATAGTTATTACTTCTATCATTAGGTTAATCACTATGCTACACCTAATCTCATATTTTGAAGATGAGATATCCACTAGAGGGAGCCACAACAAGCCTTTACTAACAATGAGAATCTATGAGGGCCTCCATAGTCATTCTTTCTTCATGGAGAATGGAACATGCCTAGTCGTATGCCTCCTTTGTATGATTAATAGCCTAGGGAGATATCCATCTAAACTAAAACTCACAAAAACTAAATGAAACTCCTTTGATGGGTAATCAAAGACATCCTTGGGGAAATCACCCTCAAACTCAAAATTGGACCATAGAGTTTCACTGTATTATTTGTGGTTATGGAGTTTAGTCCTTACTTCATCCTTCACTTGGGAAGCCATGCATTTTTCATACTAGGGTGGTTCCCTCATCACCACATCAACATTAAAGTATTGATTGGGACATGCAATCATCATAGTCCAAGTCGATGGCCCTGAAACCATAGATTGCATTGAAGAAGATGATATATAGTTTTTCTTTACATGTTGCATATCACCAACATGACCTAGGTGCCACCATGAAGAAGATGTTATTTCCATATGTAGGAAAACTGTGTTGTTCACTTGATAGTTGTTGGCGATTCACATATGTCCATAAGGTAAATGAACCAGAGAAGCTATAGGCATTCAGCCGTACAATGAGCCTCAACATAGGGGACTATAGATATGGGACCTCAACCTTGAGCATAAAGATACCCATCCGTACTTTCCCTACTCCATAGCTATAACAGAAGATGCATACGTCGCCAAGGCTATCATACCCATGACAATTCCCCACCTTCTGAAAGAGGCCAACAAATATGAATAGGATGACTACCCCAAGATTTTCGTTAGTATAGGGGAGATCATCCACAAAAGTGTAGACCCACTGGGAATATGAAACACCCAGAACAACTAATAGTTTGAAGACATGGTCATTCCTCCAAACGAGGAAGCAATCAAGATCATGCCTACCCCTCAATTGACAAGCCTTGCCTAGAGCACCCTGATGTAGGAGAAAGCAATGAACGCTAGCATTATAATCACATTGGAAAAGGGAAAATCACAAACTCAACACATGAAGAGATAGAGGCACCATCTAATACAACTAGTTATGATCATGTCTAGATCTTCCCTAGTTGGACAAGTAAGATGACTCTGAGACTACAGTCCTCAGAGATATTGAGAAAGACCATGGTGTTTTGTGAGATGACAATAGAAAGGACATGATTGAAGGATTGGGAGTCAATTCCATCTTTGACATAGGAGGAAAAAGACTTAATCCCTATCCTCCATGTATAGAATGTTGATGAAGTCTGGAAATGGTGTATAGATGATTATAATGTATTGAGGACTAAGTTCTCACATAGATGCCAAAAATCATGTTAGAATAATGGCTCCTCGATGAGGTAGAGGTCCTAGGTTGCCTTCTTAGTAATTTGATACCATATCCATGTTCTTCCCAATATATCCTATAAATATGCAAAATCCTCAAAATCCAAAAACAAAAACAGAATTCAAAAACCTAAAATTAGCTGAAGATGTGTTATGTGAGCTATATGTCCATAAGGTCTCTTCACCAAAGATTATAACAAAGAAGAAATGTGATTGAACAAATCATATAACTTCATATGAGATCTCATCTGGTATTTCTATGTGTTCATTTGGTGTTCTAAACTTAGGATGTGTTGTCTTTTAACCCTTGATTATAACAAAAGAAATATAATTTAATGAACCATAAATCAAGTGCATCGGTCAAATCAAACATATCAAATAAACAAATTCATAGTTTCAATATCAATTAGAACATGGTACAAGCTAAGGGGATACACCCCATGCCCCAGTAATAACATATACTCATTCACATTCTGAATAAATGCAAAGGTACACTTAGGAAGAGAAGGATTCATGTTTGTAGAGGTGCACATGAAGGTGACAACTACTTCTCTTCTTTACTTTCTACGCACACCCATAGGAGGCTCTAAGATGATAGGGCATGATCTGTTTTATGTTTGTTCTACCCCCTCTATTTATAGGAAAGGAATGTAACCACAAAACCCTAAATTTGCATCTTAGAAGTGACAACAAAGACTAGGTCCTCCAAACTAGTTCATCAATAGGGCTCCAACCAATTGACTGGGGTAAGTCAATTATTGGGCTCATATGCATGTCAATTGATCGGTTGGGGGTAAAATTGGTCAATCGGATGAGTCGATGCTCTGGCTCATATGCAGGTCAGCTGATTGATTTGAGTGAATTGACAGATTTATCGGCAATAAAAGTCCCTACTTATTGTCTTGAGTCAGTCGAGAGGGTAGTTCGTTGTCTGGTTGGACATTTTGGGTATGTCGAATTCTTCCTTGCGAGTCGGTCAGTTGCATATGCTATTCGAGTGGTTGGAGTTCTAAGAGACTGAGATATGCATTTGAAACCTCCTTGATATTAAATTCTTTGAGTACTTTGGCATTCCTTGATCTTTAGAGTTAATGGGGACAATTGAGCTAGTTTACTACAATAAACAAGCAAATCTAAGTAAAGCCCTAATTTAGGATACAAAAGAGAAACTAAAGAAATTAAACCCTAAAACAAGGAAATAATAACACAATGCCCTTAAGAAATGATCTAAAAGATGCGATTAAAATAAATGAATATGCATTCATCGAATCACCCTGAACATAAGTGTTGGTTATCCTTAAGAAACATGGAATCACAAACAATCACCAAATAATGCTAACAACTTGTCCTCGTCTCTTTCATATCACCACTTGCATCCTTACCACCTTTCATGGCCAAGCAAAAATGATTTCCTAAAATCACAAAATGCAAATTCTCTTATTCTCTACTTGGATCTACTTTACAACTTGTTTTAATTTCAAGACCTTCAAAGAAAGATGTGTCATATCCCCTCTACTTTTGGTACTCTTGCATATTCTTACAAGTTCTGCACAATAGTACAATTTATTAGTTGAGTGTACTGGGAGTATGCAAATTTCCCTACGTAGAGAATGGAGTGAGTGGAGGTATCTAAGAAGGTGATCTCTCCTCAATTTGACTCAAGATCATTCTATTTTCTACCGCAATTACATTGATTGTACTTTTTTGTACATTCACATGTTTTCTTTGGTTTTATACACATATTACACAAGAGGGGAATGGAAGAAAATATAGAGGGGGAAAGGGTGTGGCACCCCAAACTTGGAGTTTGGAACTACTTTTTCTTTTTCATTTGTTTTTGGTCGGGGGGGGGGGAGGGGGGGAGAATATGATGGAATAAATGTAGAAAGGCTGAATATGTGCATATCATATTGGAAATTTAATACATTGGAAGTATTATAACGTTATTTCAATTCTCTCTACAACATGCAGCAATCAAGAAATTTCACAAACTACTGCCCAAATAAAGTAAAGTTACATTGTGTTTGATTCCTACAAAACATATATGGCATGTTATCTTTTCCAATGATCAGTGCCACCTCAGGTCCCAGGTGACAGGGTGAGTTCTAGAAATGGTAGGTCATGAATTTGTTATAAGATAATTCACTTTGTCTAAGGGGTTCATTGATAAAACATGCATATAACAACTGGCCCACTAGATGAAGGCCACATCATTGCAAAAGAAGAAGAAAAATGAAAAATTACAATTAAAATACATGCAAAGTAAAATATCATTTATGGAATGTTAAAACAAAGGTAAATAGAGTGGGTCAAATGGATACATATTACACATATCGACCGTTAATGTGAAACAGGAGTGCACATGTCGTATAATATAGGCCTACGAGGCTCGAGCGTCAAACTCAGGGAAACGTAAACCAAACACTATTGTTTATTGAGACTAAATCAACTACCTAGAAAAGAGTTGGTTGATAGTTGAACTAACTAAGTAAAGAATTTAAATCTAAATTAAGGTTGTTGTGATCATGAAAGGGTGGATTCCTTAGGACTTGTGGTTTTATCACGACATACATTGCATTTAAGTTCCTTTTTATTAATAATCATTCACCCTTACTCTTGACTAAAGACCCTTAGAGAGCATTATATGCTCCTGCAATGTAACAAACTAGCTAAATTCAAACAAAACCCAATACTCCCATAGTAGTTTTGGAATTTATTAAACACATTAATGAAACCACTAGGCTATTCTTTCATAGTCATAAGCCTTCTCCCAAAGTGCAATATTGGTTATAGATCTATGATTTGTCTGACTCCTAATCCCCCTCCCAAAGTAGTTAGTGATTTATTACATTGATTATGGTGATAAAGCATAAACAAATCAGGGATAAGATCATATATTCACATCCTAAATAAACGAAATAAATTACTAACTCATAGAGTTCAAATACAATGCAACATAGGGCTACTCTTGGGTCCTTAGGAACAAGGGGTTTGTCCCAGTATGATTGTCATCATATTACATTAAGAGGAGTAGGAAGAAAATAGGCTAAACTATAGAAAAATAATATAAAAACCCTTAGAGAAGTCATTTGGGCTATGCCCTATGATGAACACTCTGATATGTAGTGTTCTGGGTGTAAATCTATCCTGAAGAAGTTCTTATAGTGTTTGGTCTGCGGCTATCTCCTATCTCCACCTCTCTTAGCTCTGTTCTCTACAAAATGATATGTAAGTCTTGTTTGTGACTGCACTCCATAGGTTATAAGAGAGGATTTTTCCTCCATTAAGATGTGGTGGTTGGATCTGGCTTAATTTTAGATCTTCTCTAACCCCGCATCATCAGTACCATCAGTTAGGTGTCTATAGAACCAAGTGGGAGACTGACTTGTACCCTCAAAATTTGTTGGTACTACCGACATGAGTTTCAACAACATCAAGTTGCTTCTCATAGGGGTCTGGATGTTGAAGGCGGTACCTGTGATAAAGTGAGTATTCAAATAGCTATTATTTTATCATACAATTCCATTTTTCTTGACTTTATTCTTAACTATATCATCATTGAATCATTTTACAATTTTGTGACACTTTTTGGACATTTGATACATATTTATACCCTATGTATATGGAAATACATATTGATTTGACTAATACTCCTTTCAATCATTTTCAAATCTAACTTTATCATTTTAATTCTAAAAATTTTGGGATTATTTTATACTATATTATAAGCCTTGTTTCCAAATTTCAGCCCAACTATAACTTCCTAGATCCCTATAGAAATTATGGAAATCACATACTTGAGTCACCTTTTTAGTCATTTTTCTCCATATTTTGCACCAAGTTCACCCTAAATGGGCCAAGGCAGACCAGCTTGGGTGGGGGACATATCGACGGACCCTAAAACCACAATATTGGTCTTCCCCTACCTTGGGTCGCCAATTGACTAGCTTCTGGGTTGAGGGTACCCACATACTATGTTTGATGGACATGAATATTATGGTGGCATACATTGAATCAGGTAGTTTTATGGCATTATGTAATCTTGTTGTTGTAGGGGCATTGTGATGTTGGTTTCTCAAGCCATTGGAGGTTAAAATGAAATATCTTCAAATATGATTTTTGTCTCTTTCTATTATTGATTGGGATTAGCACAACTCCCAATGTTGAATCTTCTGCCTTAGCCTTAGTCCGTTTGGATTTTTGATTGGTCATTGTAGAAGTGGACCGAGGATGAAAGGTGAGGCTTATGTTTTAGTGGGTCCCCTTTTTTTTAGAATTCACAATCTAAATTCTTACTATATTAGTTATGGGAATGCATTTAGCTTTAGAAGGATAAAAGGGTTGTGAGGGTCGTCACGTCAGATTTAGTCACCTTGTATTGGGCCTCTTTATCTATATCTAGTTGGGAGGCCAACTCTCTCCATTATCCAATGAAACTTGAAGAATCTTTCTTCCACCTTATATTTTAGTACCTCCAGTTCTTCCTTGGTGAGGGCTTGGTCTAGATTCTGATAGTACTAGTAAACAAACCTTTCAGATATCTTACCCCAAGTGGTAATAGTTGTCATGTCCTACTTGTTCTACCATGCAAACATTTGGCTTGTAAGGTTCGAGAAAAAATAGGAAAAAACACTTTGTCATTGTATTGAACCCCACAATGTCCTTACAATATACCTTGATGTGCTCCATCAAATCTCCACTCTTATTGTACTCATGAAACATAGGCATGTTGAAGTTCTCAGGAAGCTTTGCATCTATGAATAATAATGTTTTGACAATGTCTTTCTTCATTGTAAATTACTTCATCATTTGTATAATCTTGAGTAGGAGGGGATCCCCAATGGAAGGCTCTGGTAATACAACTTCATGGTGGGCATCCAACACTGGTATCACTGGATGTTTTGTTGTCATTGGAAACATCATGTATACTAGTGGTGGGGATCCCAAGGATTCCTCCTACATAAAAATTACACCAGGAGTATGGCGGTGGGTAAGAGGAATGCAACTACGGATGGGTAGTGCTTGAACCTTCACCACGGTGTCAGTCTTCTTCTGTTGACTAGAATTTTCCTTTGTGTCTTTAATCACTTCCTCCTTGTTTTTCCCTTGACCTCAACTTAGGAATCATGATTGACATCATCACCTATGGTTTTACTGGGACTACCCAAATATTCACAAATAAAAAATGTTTTTATGACCCTGGTTGAAATGATTCTTGCTATGGTTGATAGGGGCTCTACATATTATATGGAAAGTATGGAATTGATGATTTAGTTTATGAACTTTCCTACATAGTGAACACTGCTTAATGCCACTCTCCCTCATACCCCACACTTGATGAAGGCATGAAGGGTACAATTACCGACTATTCCTAGATAAACTATAAAGGGACCTCCATAGAGGCAGAAGCTTTAGTAAACATTGTAATTTCCTTGGGTTCTGTCATCATATTGTGTTATCTTGCTTTTAGAGTTGGTATCTCATATAACACCTCTATCACACTGTCGGTCCCCACTTGCTACGACCATTTGGGATGATCATATATGAGATTGGGTAAAGTACCTCCTTGATCTTTTCCTAATATCCTAACCTTCAGTTCAACAAGATTCAAAAGTAGGTTGTAACATGGAACAAGAGTATATTGTATATTTTTGGATAATTATAGTCACATTAAGTTAGTCAAGAAGTTAAAAGGACTTTCCCCTATATTTCGGGAAATTTAAACAAAGGATATTCTTGGGTCCTTTGTGATTCTATTGGTAAGAAAGATTCTAATAGTCACTTGTTATGATCATTTTAAGTGATGGCATCTACCCCTAGCTTGAGAGACATGGACAAGTTATTCAATTTTAGTGTGAGACGTGCTTGTTGATTCCATGGTGGGGAAAAATAATGATGGTGAATATATGATGTTTTGATGCGGTGTTAGTGGGGTATGACACTCCTTAGGTTGGGCATCTGAAGAGGGTTATTTAAAATAGGGGGTGGTTCAAGTTTTACTAGTTGATAAAGATTAAGGTATCCCCTTCAATGGTAGTGATTGTGTATAATCAATCGCTTCCCACACTAGGATATCCTTGACCAGTGGGATTCTCAAATTCAAACACTTGGCAACATCCATTATGACCTATTTTCCTCCTAGTTTAAGAAGTTTTTCGTGGGGATTCCTACCCCTCAGAAGTGGGTAGAAGTCAACTGGGAGGGAGCCTCAACTAGGAATCTCCACGTGATCATGAAAGTGGGTATACTTTGTGGTCAAATTTTGTGTTGTAGTCCAACACCATAAATATGGCCATAAAAGGCACTAGATGATCTAGTTTAAGATGATAGTCTTGGACAATATATACAAGTGTGACAGGAACTGGGTAGACTAAATTTAGGTTATAGTCCAGTACTGTAGTGATGGGTGGACCATACATTGATAAGTCATGTCTCAATTATATTTGAAGAACCATATGACTTGATGAGATTTTGATGAAGCATAACTAAACAAGGTCATTTAATCTTTAAGAGGATGCACAAAAAAGGTTTTTTGAAGAATAATTGTTTAACTTTTGAAAGAGTATTAATCTTGGAAAGATTTTTATTTTCAAAAATATAATAAATCTTTGAAAAATTGTAGACTGAAAAAATTGAAATATTTTGAAAAGATTGCTACTATTTAAAAAGGAGTGTTTAGTATAGAAAAGACTATTAACTTCTAAAAAGATAGTTTTTTTAAAAGATAGTTAACCAATAAAATGGTTGTTGGTTTAAAAAAGAATGTTTATCTTTAAAAAGTTGTTTGTCTTTCAATGGATTTTTTTATCTTTAGAACGACTTTTTGGTTTTGAAAAAATGTTACAATTTAGAAATATTATTTGAGAATGAAAAGATTGCTAATCTTCAAATAAAAAAAATTATTTTTAAAAATATTGTTTGAATTTGAAAAGAATGCTAATCTTTAAAAATATTATTTGAGATTGAAAAGATTGTTAATCCTTAAAATGACCATTTGAGTTAGAAAAGATTTTTGATCTTTAAAAATATTTTTTGAGTTTAAAAATATTGCTAATCTTTAAAAATGTTGCTTGAGATTGGAAAGATTGCTAACCTGGAAACAAAGGGGTTAGCTAAAATCTATAATTTTTGAAAAACCAACACAAGATACATGTGTAGGAAGAAAATGACCCTTCACCTTTTAGCCACCCATGAGTTTAGATCCCCTATGCAGGAAGGGTTGGTCCTTGACTTCTCTATCAAAAGATGGAGATCATTAAGGTGGTACAAGTTCAACGATCATGGGTACTTCTCACAATACACCTCATGAATATGGTGGTCATAATCACTTGTGCTTTCTAAGAGAGGGGGTGTTCTCAAGGCCTATACCTTTGCTCACACCCCAAATCACATCTAGGGATCTAATATGTGGTTGGGCCATATTCCATTATGCGTAGGTTTCTTGTAGTATAGATTGAAAGTGTGATGTTTTCTAAAGTGTGATGTTTTCTGAAGAAGGCTAACAAAGCATGAAGAACAAACATACGATGATAAACAAGCAATTACATGATTTTTAAAGAAATACAAAATTTTGTTTCCAAGCCATATCTTCTATTCATCTATTCCTGATTATTTTGATAGAAAACAAGAAGACACGACACAAGGGTAGTGGATTTAAAACCCTAGAAAGGGAAGCACACTTAGAACCCTTAAAAAATACAAAAGGAAAGTTTGAAGATAACTGAGGAAAGAGGAAACTACCAAAACTAGACAAAGGTGGCATGGATGGGGGCGTCATAAGATCACCTCAATCCATATTTTTAGGCCCTATAAATTACAGTAAAGAGACCCCTCCCTATCCAAATAAAAAAGAAAAATGATAGAAAACAAATAAATGAAAAGTAGAAAACTAAACTAAACAATCTTAAAATTATTAATCATTATAGAAAAGTAAGTTATTTGACCTAGATCATCTTGGTAGCCCCTAATGGAGTCACTAATCTATCACACTCTGTCCAAAACAATAGTATGCTTTTGACATACACCCTTGGTAGTGACTCTTAGTTCAAAGTTGCATTGATAATGAAGATAACAAAGGTGTTAAATGTCTCCACTATGTTTAAATGGAAAATGAAAGAAAATAAAATGCAACATTGTTAACCCATGATGAAAAACTGACCTGGCCTCCAGATTTGATAAATAATCATGATAGAGAAAGAAAAAGATAAAAATTCATGTTTGGCGATCTTGTTACAAGTACGTAAGGTTTAACACCACTATCTTTGTTGATCAACTGGTATCTAATCAATTACAAGTGATTCAGAAAAAGTTGTTGTTTCATGTTGGTTAAAAATAGAAAACAAAAAGAAAGTGAAGGATACATGTTCAAATTTATTTTTTGGGAAGGGGGTTTAGGGCTAGTGATGTTTGTGTTCTTCTTTCCATTGCCCTAAAGGTCCTACCTTTACACGGATTTGGATCTTAATCACCTCATGACCACCCATGAGAGATAATCCTCATGGGAAATTCAAACAAATGTGTAGGAATCTCTAGACGATGACAAAAATATATAAACAAAAACCAAGATATAACCTTTTTTCTGAAGATCTGATGAGAAAGGATATGGAAATAAGATCACATAAACAATATTAAGGTATATGTAGTTATAGAAGTTAAATAAGATAGTTAGATTAGTAACTAGAATAACAATTAAATACCTATTATTGCAACCTAATAGTTATTCAGAGGCAATTGGTATTCGAGAAAGGATCATCTAATCATGAACAATGTGGAAAATAAAAGAGGGGGGTAGTTCTATATACATGCTTTAGATGGTCCAAAAAGGGGCCTAGGATACACTGTATATGGGGGGAGGTTTATTATAGGAAGGAATTAGGGTTTCTGGTTTCAGATAGAACCTATAAGAAGAGGCAAAAGATCATCATGATGCACTACAAGGTGTGGCCCATGGATCATAGCATCTGCCACTGTGGTAGTGGCATACAGATCTGATCTTTCTGATGGCCTGGGCTGGACAAAAACCTATTTTTAATTGTTCAATTTTTATCAGGAATGTTCTAGAAACAATTGTGGGAAGTCATGTATTCTTAGTAAAATAATAAACAAGATATAATCCAAGATTATCCCCTAAATTGATCAAGATAAAGAAATTGGATTTCTGTCAGTAAAAAGCAATATTTTCTTCAAGATAATTCAATAAGGAAATTTATGAGAAGGTCTTATAGAAAGTAGATTGATGAGTAAATTTCACTTTAGTCTCAAAAGAAGATTTTTTCTTAAAAAGCCCTGAACTGGGTAAGAGTGGGTGAAATTAATGAATTAAATAGGCTGAAAATTTTGAGAGAATATGATACATGTTGAAAAATGAAAAAGTGTGTGGAATTCAGAGTTCACTTCATCATTATCCATATAATTGATATTGATTAAGAATTTATACTAAGTGAGTAAAATTGGGGTGTGAACAATGATACCATAACAAGGTCTCTTAAAAGGGCCTTGAACTCTTGGCTAATATGTTTTCCACCATAATCATATTATAGTATGTTAATATTCTTAGTGAGTTCATCGTATACTTCATTCTTGAATTCCTTTAACTGTTCAAGTGATTTTGATTTGTGTTTTATATGACATACATATCAAATATTTTAATGTCATGGAAAAAGGGATTAATTACTGATATCTACCTCTAGCACTTGTGTAGAAACGTCCACACACATTAGTATTCCTAAGCCCTAATGAGTGAAATGTGCTTTTATCATAAAGTCCAATATACAAGACTTACATTGTCTATTAGTTCAAATTGAAAAAAGTTCAAATAAACTTATTTATTGAGTTTTGAAATTCTCTTCTCATTTATGCGCCCTAACAAAATTTTGGTAAGTTTATTTTTTATACTATATATACTTGAAATGGAGTTCTCTATCACTTTCTTCTTATTCTTCAACTCCTCAATGTGGAGATGGAAATTTATCTTCCATTGTCTTGACTAGTGATAATGGTGACAATTGTCTCCCTTAGCCACTTGTACTTTTTCCTTAAGTGCAGAAGACTTTTAGCCACCCTTAGAACCTTTTTTTTGCTTTGGCTTTTTCCATCAACTTTCTTTTCCCTTTACTGATCAACAACATGGATTTGGGCTTGTGTTTCCTTTGTCCTTCAATTGTTCTCAATATGACAAGTATATATGCCAATGGCTTAACATATTGTTCATATTTTAATTCATGACTAATTATTAGTATGAATCTGACAACACAACTCGAGACCTAATAAAAATCCCAGTCTAGCTAGAATTTCTACATACCATTTTATGTTGTGTAAAAGGGGTTCAACTATATCACTTAAATATTCCCTTTACAAGATTTCAAGTCACCCGACTAGAAATTCTAGTAAGTCGACCGCTAGTCCTCAATTTGGGAAATGTTTGTGTTGTTGATGTATTCTTCATATTATTTTGAAAATGAACCCTCCAATGACCATCGTCTTTAGTGCAAGATTGTGTTCGTCTCCTCCTCTCCACAATGGTCCACCTGTTATGTAACTACATCATCCTATTCTATATGTATAATGGAAATTTACACGGAAAATTTGAAGACAGAGTCATCACATCAAACTATATATATGGTACATAATTTTTGACCAAAATCCAAAAGGTGATCTTACATGTTTTATCTCACACCACAACCATCTAATTTCCATATACACATCCTCCAGAGAAATAATTTTCATGTCTTCACATTGGTTTATGTAAGACATACATATGTATGATATCCTATATGATATTTGGTGATTAACATGGACACAATTTGATACACATTTTGTCCAAAAAACCAATTGTACTTCAAAACCCAAACTAGAATTATATGTGTACAACATCGACTCTGGTACAACTATACAATTTTGGGAAAGGTGTCATAGAGGAATAAAAAAGTTTCCTTAACTTGTTACCCTAGCCGTCAGATCAATTTTATCTATAAAATGTTGGTAAAAAAAATCTATAAATTTTATAAAGAGTATACCTTTGCACACACTAGTCATCTAATAATTGGACACATGTTTGTTTGCGAAGAACTCAAACATTCAAATCAAAATTTGAATAGGTCACAAAAAAATATGAATAAGCTAACAAGAAATTTTAATTGACCACCAAGATGTTGCATGGATTTCTTCTTCACAACACCTTGTTGTTGTCTTGTAGAACGTCATCTCCCAACTCCACAAAAGTGACTCAGACTCTACTTTATCCATGAAGATGAGGAAGAATGTCATTCCCCACCTTGGCCAGTGAGTTGAAGCAAAACATGCATTTTTGACATGTTAGTTGTCCTAGAATTCACATTCTTCTCCTATCTTTGGCATTCGTCCTAAGGGCATTTTTCTCTTTTGTTGATAGAGACAATTTGTGGCCAACTTGTCTCACAAGTTGTGTCAAGTGTATGTAACCCTAATGGGATGAACCCCATTTATGTCAGAGAGAATGGGCTTAGAATTTCCTAATACCAATCCCTTTCCTAATCACAATTTCAAAAACAATCTTAGAACTAAAAACTCAGACTGTCATTCCAATCATCATATTGGGACTCCTACTCACCGAATTGGGTCCTTATTGGGATTAAAATGGATTGCAAGTAAGCCAACATGCCAGTGCAGATAGAAATCGGTTTCCAATTTGATTTTAAATCACATGTGAACACTCTTTTTGTTGGATTCAAATCTCTCGACTCACTATGTGCATCACCCAACCTATCACTTTCCAAAGTGGAACTCAATTACCCAATTAATAGTTAGTTGATCTATTGACCTGTCCAATCCAGTCAGCCAAATGGAAATTATTGTTTCCTGATTGAGTAGAAACTAGTATGTTTATGATTTAAAACCATGCTAATCATATGTTTGATTGTGAACTACAATCCACTTATCCATCCTTATGTGTATAACCCTGTAGGTTCCTAATTATGTTTGGTAGTGATGTTCAAAACCTCACAAGAAAAGACTGGTGTCCAGAAACACATCATTGGACCTAAGTAATTGGAATGAGTTGGAGAACAACTTCTTCATGTAAAGTGATCATTGTTACCATGGCTATATAATTTCTTTGTCATAGAAATTCTGATTGAAACTAAGGCATTGAGTTGTCATCCTTTATCATTCAATATATATTCTTTGAACTAAGAAGACTATACAAGATATAGTGATCTCAATATTGTAAATAGACTCACATGAGGATGGCAATGCATTTCACAGTATCTCTTATCAAGTGTCTGGGATATAACCCCAAAGAAGTGGGAGTTTCTATCCACATCACACATAGTAATCAACAAGTGATATAGTTCACTAGTCACTACAAATTTTGAAATCCTTATACAAAGGACATTGGGCTAGTGATCAAAGTATACACAACAACATGTGCATATAGTAGAGACTTCAACTCTAAGGATAACAATCACCACTATCACATTGAGAAATGACTCTGGCATGTCATAACATAAATTTCAGGTGTCACTCTCAAGGTGAGCATGCAAAGTACAACTTTTTCTTTGAAAAGTACCCATGTATAAGAGTTAATACTCAATGACATCATTAGGACACATTGTCAGCACTCATCATACACGCTAGTCAAGTGTACTAATATTTACCAAATAGGGACCTTACAACAATGAGTACTCTAAGTATATATATGATCTCATGTTTGTGTCCTCAAACAAAACTATATGTACCCAAGTCAAAAATTTGGACATTAAAATTTTTATTCATTATCTCAATATCAAAACAAACATAATCATTGAAATTGATTTTGTTTAATAATCATATTATATGCAAAGAATCCATGTTACAATCATCAGAGGATGTCTCTTATGTCATATAACCAACATAAGATCCTTTCGCAAGCATTCCAGAGTTAAAATCTATCATAGTAACCACACACTTTGTAACTCAACTAAAGTACCAATAAGTTGTCTATATTGAGAGTTACTATCACATATTCCATTATTCACATATATCATTAACAAATATCTTATATTTCATAAACAATGCCCTCTTACATTATCCCAGATTTGTATTCACCTACTTTGCGGTTCACCTGCATCATATGTCCTATACTAAAGGTCCTTATTTGTAAGTAGTTTTGAGGCCCATGTTTGTTCAAAAAATATATCCCACAACATATTTCAATAACATAACCCTAGGTACATGCATGCATGCAACCCCACAAGCTATGTTTATGATATTTTCATTGATCTTGTATGGTTAACTTTCTATAGACACACGTCTTCACTAAATTTTGTTTTTAAGATTCTTCACTAAGGGTACACCAAAAATACCCCAGGTGGAAGCAGTAGTGGTATTAGATACAACCTTCATGGTGAAACCAGTGGAAGTAATGATAGACTGAGTTGTCAAAGTATATATATTGCATGAGATTGTTTATATCAAATGTCATTTTTATATTTTGGTTAAAAATGTTGCATATAAAACAGAATACTCAAGTGATGTTGTACATTGTATGAATGTATGGGAAATTTATTTTGGAAAGAGAATGAACTATGTTTACATGTTCTAAATTGTGGAATAAGAACTTTGTATGTGTTTGAACGATGAATATTAGTATGTATTATTTTTTTATTAATGCATGTGTTTGCAAAGTGAATATAGTTGTAAATTATTTTTTGTCATTTTATTTATAAGTTTTCATAAATTGATTGATTGATGTCGAAGCGCTTGGACATGAGTAAAATAATGGTTTAAGGTTATATACATTGACATCTTGAACTCAAGGATGTTAATACTTTCTTGTCAGGATCAAACCCTAACCATGGTTTTTTTCCTTTAGGATTCTACTCAAAAAAGAATGTTCATGGATAGTTCCTAACCAACCACTCGGTCTTAAGGTTTGGGAGGGTAACTTATAGGGATTTGACCCTAACTCTTGCACGATTTTGTAAATAAATGACTTATTTAGGTTTATTTTCTCATTATTTTGCATATTAATCTCATCTTTATTTATAATAAGAATATTGACACCCATTATCCATGATTTTTGTATTTTTAGGATTGCATTTTATTCTTGTTCTAGTAAACCTTATGCACCCATATTGCCAATTAATGAATTTTTAAAATTGAAATACCATCCAAAATATTGAAATATATTAGTATATATTATTAAAGAAATGTTTGGTGACCACAATATTTTCTATATATTTATATATAAATTAACAGTTCCTTCTCTTTAAAGGTTATATATTAAAATATGATATCACTTGCAAAATCCTTCCATTAAGCATTAAAATCACTACAATCCAATATCATGTCCTCAACCTCTTACATATGGTTAGAGTGTCATCCTTATTCATAACTTTGTTAATTCCCAAAATTTTTGTAATCGAATGCTTTACTTTATTTATTGATAGATATATCAAGATGTGGGACGAACCTTTAAATATTGAATCACCCTTCCATATTGGCTTTAGAAAACTTAATGTGAAGGATAGAGATATAGTTACATCAACATTTGTTATAATATGTTACATGATGCCTATCTCAGATATGAAATAGGCTTTTTAGAGTATTTAGAACCCAAGTAACACATAAAAATATTTCAAAATAATGTATATACGGTATCACAACCACATATATAATTAAACATACTTCTCTTGTTCCACCCATCAAGAAAGAAGAGGGCACCAAGAACTTTACTTTGGGATACATCTTATATGTTTCATTAATGCATTGAAACTAAAATACATGTATGTTTCAATGCGTTTGTTACAAGGAGTATGCCCCTTTGTATATAGGGGAGGAGAACCTATTTACAATATGATATAAGAGGGGATGAATAGGTCTAGGATACTTGACAGATATAATTAATATAATGAAAGTTAAAGAAATTGACAATACACAAAATTATGTAGTCAATCATCAAAAATATAAATATGGTCAATGTTAACGTTCATTAACAATAAATCAATAAACTAATTGATAATCAATTACTATTAACACCCCCTCAAACTCAAGGTGGATGAAAGACACAAATTTTTTGAATCAACTTGTTGTGATTTGATATAGTGTGTGCTTTGTGAAGACTCTATAATTTGATATATAGAGTTTATCAATGGGAGTGTTGTGGTGCCATCTAGATGTTTTCATCTCATGAAGTGACAGTGTATCTTTATGTGATTAATTATGTCATGAAAAATTGGATCAATAGCCATTTGTATAGTGCTCTTGTTGTAATAGAACATATGTGTTGCATCAAAAATGATAACTCCCATATTACTAAGAAGCCAACTCATGTACACTATTTCTTGAGTGGTGTCACACATTTCTCTATGCTCTACCTTATTGGAAGAAAGAAATACATCATTTTGTTTGTTCCTCCTCCATGACAGTAAAGAGTCACCATGAAGAAGGTAAAATCATGTGGTGGAGCATCTAGGTGTAGGGCTTCAAGCCCAGTCAGAATTAGTGTATGCACATAGGATAAGACTATAGGACACGCTCATGAGTTGAGACCATGTGATAATTTCCCATATGCAGTATATGATACGGAGTACTAATACATAGAGGATTCTTTGGGGAGAAGATAAGAATTGTGACATAAATCTAACATCATGTTGAATATCTGGCCTAGCGATTCAAAAGTAGTAGTTGTCCTAGTAGCTGACAAGACCTTGTGGATCAGGTAATGGCTCACCGTCAGTTGGGAACAATTTTATATGAAGTTCAAGAGGTGCATCTACATCCCATGAGTCAGGTATTTGTGTGCACTCGATGATATATGTTGCATACGTTTACTAAGAGATGAGAATTCCTATAAGCCCATGAGCAATATCTAGTCCTAGAAAGTAGTGAAGTTGTCTAAGGTCCTTCATCTAAAATTGTTTAGCAAGATAAATTTTTAATTCACTGATTCCTGCTACATCATATCATGTAATGATCATGTCAATCACATGAATGAGTAGGATGACCCGTCCTTGAGGTATAATACACACAAACATTGAATAACCATATGAGCTTTGGTTGTAACTTGTGATGGATTGTCTGAAGCATTCAAATTGGGCCCAAGATGCATGTTTGAGTCTATAAATGGCTCAAAATAGAAGAAAAATATGAGATTCAAGTACTACTAGTCCTAGTGGTGGATCTATGTATGTGGATTCTAAGAGTTCCCTATGTAGAAAGGCATTTGCCCATCCATCTAGTATGCAATCCAATGACTGAGTACTGCAACAACAAGAAGAGTTTTCACACTGGTCAAGTGAGCAACTGGAGAACACATTTGTTCATAGTTTATGCCACATTCCTTAGTGAATCCCTTCGAAAATAGGTGAGCTTTTTATCTGTGAATAGTTTCATTTTCCTTGTGCTTGATTTGGAAAGACTCTTTCAACTGACATGTGAAGTACTTATGGGTAGAGGAACAATATCAAGCATGGGTGTGTTAAAGGGCATGGAACAACTCTCTACATAGCCTTGTTTTGGTGCATAGAACTAGACGCTTCTTGATATGAAGATGGAACATGATCTGTTTGAATAGTAGTTAGGAAACTTGCTTATTTTGAAGAGTAACGTGTGACTCTTGAATGTACATAACACAGATTTGGCCAGCTTCCTTGTGTTGAAATCTTCTTGGACCCACATTAATGTCACTAGAAGAAAGGTTTTCTACAATATTGGGTTCATAATCATGTGTCATGTCATTAGATGATGTATGAGGGTTAACATTGGTAGCCTTAATGCCTACTAGTGGTGATGTGACAAGATCCTCAACATGGGTAGCCTCAATTCTAGTGCAGGGCACAATAAGGGTAGCCTAAATCTCGATGGGATGCTCAACATGAGTAGCTTCATCTCAGGGTTTTTGGTGGAAGTTGTTGTGCTAGTGGATTCCTATTGAGGGATGGTGATGAATTCATGAAGAAAGGTGTGATCTATGTTGGTAGAAGTATAGTAAGGTGTATCCTAAAGGAATGTAACATGCCTTGATATGTGTAGACGGTGAGTAATAGGGTCAAAACAATGATACCCATTGTGTTAATCACTATATCCTAGAAGGACACAACATGCAGACCATGCCTTACGTTTGTTTTGTTTGTGCTAGGAAAGGAGGACAAAAGAGTACATCTAAAAAAACACAAGTGGGTGTAGGATGGTGGTTTATTGTTGTGTTTTCCATGTGATGAGACCCCCTTGTGATTTGAGTGGGCTTGAGATTAATAAAATAAGTGGATGTGAGGATAGATTCATCCAAAAGGAATTGTGCAACACCATAGATAATGATCAAAGAATGATGATTTGAAGAATGTGTTTGTGCTTCCTCTCTACATCACCATTTTGTTCATGGGTGTAGGGACAACATTTATTAGAAATTGGTTCCTTTAAAATTAAGCATCCCATGCATGGTAGAATATGTGTTTACACCATTTGCACAGAACACACCAATGAATTTATTGTGTTTGGTCATAATTTTATTGATAAATGGTTGATATATGTGTGGAATTTTAAACTTTTTGAAGATGAGGTAAATCCATGTATGTCTTATAAAATCATCAACAAAAGTTACAAAATATTGAAATCCACTTCCAGAGGTGATCGGTGCAAGCTCCAAAATAATAGAATGAACAATCACAAAAACATTGCTACTTTCAATGGTTGAGTTTGAAAAAGGAAGAGAAGTAGATTTTATGTGACAACCCATCACACAAAGTGAGATTATTGAAAACCTAAACATGATCAGCTGCTAATAAAACAAATCACTAAAAAGTGTGTTAAATAAAATGGATTAAATGTTCACAATTTTTCTTAACAACATTAGGATAAAAGCTCAACATCTCAGATTATTTCATAAATCATACCAAAAATCTTTTTCAAAGTCTATGTGTCCTCAACCACAACATATACAAAAGAGATTGCATACACATGTACAACATCAGAATACTAAGAAAGCTCGAGTCAGTAAAACACAATATTCAATATATTCCTGCTTGGACCAAAGAGTATATAGACAACTTTAGGACATACTAGACATATAAACAACTATCCATCTATGATCCATCACATGAGATCCTCCTCACTACCGTGGTCCTCTATTGCTACTAATGATTACTTGAAAAGATTGTGGTGACCCACGAGTGAGACTCATGTCCCAGCGAGAGAGATAACTCACAACAATGCTTATTGAATACAATAGTTTATGTTATTAAACATGATAAGTATATTAAGCATATAAACAAATTAAGAAACACAATGGAATTATCAAACATAATGTCTTTTTTTAATGAAATTCTAATCATAGTCTTAGAAGCTAGCACAAATCCAAAGTACCAGATGCAAATATTATCATGAACATACCGATTATCACGAGCCCTACTAGAATCATAAATATTGATAGCCTGCATATTTGAAAAGTAGGAGCATGTCTAACAATATTGCATGTCTACAATCACCAAAAAAACTAACAACATAAGCATATCTAACCGTATATCGCATCTAACAACATAGACATATCCCATAGGATGATCAAAGCTAACAATAAAAACATTTCTAATATTGTAAGCAATGTTTAATAACATAGTAGTATTGATAGCATAAGAATATCTAAAAATATAAGCATATGCAAAAATGTAAGCATTTGTAACAATATAAGCATCTCTAACAATAGAAGCATCTCTAACAATATAACATGTAAGCATACCTACATCATAAGTAGATCTTACATCATAAGCATAATTATTGGCACAAGCATGATTAACAATATGGTCATAGCTAACTACATAGGCATGACTAACATCATAAGCAATTCTAATAGCATAGGCATAGCCAATAGTATAAGCATGTTTATAGCATATGCATATCTGTCTTTCTTACTACACTACACATCATCTATATGTGATAAGAGCAACAAGGGTTTTCATCCAATGTGAAGAGTTATGCATAATCCTAAAAGACATTCTATACAACTGATTACATATTTTATTAATGACTTGATGATTTGAGTCATACCACCCAAATCCAGCAGACCACTACGAATTTGATATTATTGCTATCAAGATCTATGGAAGATCCATAATCCACAATCTCACCTACACCTCTTTGTCAATATGAGAGACACCGCAGAGACATAACAATCAACTACCACCAGTGACATACAATCAAGCTGGAAATACCTAGCCCGCCTTGGTATAGGTCATGGTGCTAGATACTAGGGTATAAGAGGCAATACTAACATCGAGGTACAACCATAGTTATCTTCCAATCAGAGCACATATATAATAACTGATACACAACCACATTCATTCTCAAAACACTTGGGATCAAGATGTCAAGGAAACTCAGTCACTTGCACCTCGCATACTCAGTAGTATGCGCTCATGGTTTTCCTTAGGAGTACTCATTCCAGCATCCATCAAGCTGACATTAGAATGGATCTATGGCTAGGGAAAATACATGATTAAGGTTTCACTTTGATTAGTCAAGTCGATTGAGTGATTAAGGATGAATCAAACAAGTGGGCATGCAAATCCAAGTTCATTTCTAGCAAGCATTTGATATGTAACAACTCTGGTATATATAAAGCGTATAGGACATAATCCTTATTACAACACCATGTGATACTCTTTCATTGCCATTCATGTCTTGACTCGAAATCACACCAATACATGATTTAAAGTCATTATCACATTACACAGAGGGTACCAACCCTTATCACATCATGAAGAGAATGACACCTCCATTAGGGTTCAATCATGCCCAAAGGTCATTAAGACCATTACATTATCTCCTGCAAGAACATCATTACCTTTCCAGGACTACATGTAACATATAATGTTTGGCTTAACATTTCTCATAACACCTTATCAGAGTTACAATAACATAGACAAAGAATGTATTCCATCATTATATTAAATGCACAAGGAAACTAAGCAACATCTTTGTGTTCTTGAATTAGGATTAAGGTTCAACAACTTAACCAATTTTGGGTTTCCAAAACAACAATTATATGTAATACCTAATTCTTATTATTTCCAACAAATATTAGAAGTAAGGGCATTCCTTTATTGTAACAATATGCAAAGGAACTAGGTATAATGTACCACCATAATTTAGTTGTACTAGGATTAGAGTTAACAACACAGGTTGGTTTAACATTGTGAATCAACACTTTAAAAAAATCTATGGTTTATATCCATTTGAGGGCAAAGGTTAGACTACCAACTCATGGGACTCAAAACCATTAATTCTAACTCAAAAAATCCCAAACATCAGGTGTAATAAACACAACCTATCAAATCATAGATCACACATTAGATCATAGGATTCAAGGTAATTAAAACTATTTCTATGTGTATATGAATCACCATCATTGAATCACGGTTCCATAAAACATAACCATAAGATGCAAAATATTTAAAACCTTGAGACATTCATTTAGGGAACCATAAAGTTATGACTTAGAAAAACCATGTATCACCATCAGGTGTGAGCCCTAAATTCATCATCGGTTTCATGAGCAAAGAAAGCCATCAAATTAGATATTATTGAAACCACCGTTTGTCTTATCCAAAAAAACCATCATTTCAGCAACTAAGTGAACCCTAAATATAATGCTTAAGAGAAAATTGTCCATGACCTCTTAGGATGACAATCAGTTGTGACCTTAAAGAGTACCATTGATCTAACACTTAGAGAAATCAATAAATCAGCAATTATGATAGCCATCGATTGTGAATCTAGTGAGACCATCAAATTAGCCATTGAGAGAGCATCAAAACCATCGGTTGCGAGAGGAAACAAAGCCATAATTTTTAAGTATAAAAGAGCATTCAAAATATCAACTAAATAACCTTCATCAGCTGGCACAAGAAGCCTAACCATCAAGTTATGGAAACAAGACAAAATCGGCACAAAAGATTTAGAGAGAAACCATTGTTAGAGAGAGAAATAAGACCATTGACTTGAACCACTTGGGAGAGAATCATGACATTCATTTATCTAACATAAGAAAGTCCAAAATAGAAGATAAATCCAAATAATTAATGAGCACAAAATGGTCGAAACTTACAAGATCAAAACCAACTATCGAATTGAAACACAAGGAGGGTAAAATTTTCTCAAAACCCTAGGAAGAACCAACGTTCATGGGGCTTAAGATAATTATTGATCATAGAGTGATGAAGACAATATAATAATCATTTCTTGAACTCACTAAATTCATAAAAATAGTAGTTAAAGTACCAAAATCGTTCCTTCCTATAGGCCATCCCATCGGGTCACCCAACAAGTAGAAAAACATTTTTAGGGCACCAAATAAAACATAGCTAGTTTCAACCATTCAAACACCATATATTATTATGATTATGGAAGACATTGACCAACCAAATAAAAAATATTAGGACCATGGGTTCTTAGGCATCGAATAAGGTCGTAAAAATAGTAACAACACAACACCATAGTTCTACACAAAAGACTAGTCATCAGATCATGAGGCAAGGTAGAAATCAACTCAATTTGGTCAAGGACATCAATAAATTTCCACCACAATTACTCCATCAATTTGTGAACAAGAAAGGTATAAAGCTCATCTCCCAACACAAAGAACGTGCACAAGATTAAAGATAGAAACTAGAGAGTTATCTGCTCAAAAATCATCATAGATATACACAACTTAGCTAAGGACTCAAACTTGCTACTCATTACTAGGTTTTTAGTGCAAGATTTAGCATGGAAAGTTGAATGGTAAGCAATAAACGTGGAGAAAGTTATATAGCTTGCATCCAGAATAAAGTTGCAGCTCCAAGAAACAAGAAACTCAAGGAAGAAGGAAGAAAATCCCAATTTTTAGCTTCTCCATTTTTTCAAACTAATTTCATTTCTAAGAACGTGAAACCCTAGATTAAAGGATCAAGAAGTAGAGTGTCTTTCATGTTTCTAGTACAAACTCAACCATGGGGAGTAGGGATCCTGCCAAGAAGAAGACAAAGGATGGTGAGATCAATAAGGAAATGAAGATAAGAAAGAAGAGCTTACTTGCTTGGGTCAAGAACAGCTAAGGAAGCTTCAAAATCTTAAAAGAAGACTAATTCCAAATCCCATGATCATATGCAAGTAGATCTACCAAAGATATTCCTTTCTTGAGATCCTTTCCTTCATCAAGAGATAGGACGAGCTGCAACGGAAAGAGGGGATGAAGGGGTTGAAGGAACTGTGTAAAAGGATATGTTGCATGCAAAGAGAAGGGTATAAAAATCTAAAAAGGGAAAGAAGAAAGAGGCAAGGTGTCTAGCAAAACATGCCAAGCGTTCAAGGTCAAGAACATCCATTCAATGCAACCCAACAGATCCACGATAGTGAGGGGTCAGGTGGCTCACCGAAACATGGCTCCCAAAGCAGTTGTTGGCCCCACGCACAAAAAACCCATCGTTCATGCACTCAAGGTAGCAGATCTATGAGAGGAAAATCCTATCTAGATGTCATGCACAAAACCAAAGTACAACTAGGTGCTCCATGTCACAACTAACTCTAGCATGATATAAAAACTTTTGAGGCACAACAAGCACATGAAAATTGCAAGAAAAACATTGATGTGGGTGATAACACCCAAATTTACGTGTAGTTGCTAAGCATTTATCTATGGTTTTGTGTCACTATAGCCTTAATTTACCCAAAATAACCCATGTTTCTTATATTCTAGTAATTTATGTCCTTTCCGAGATAAAGATTGCTCAACTAGACAATTTTGGGACTTGCAGGCACCGAACCTGAAAAGACATCTATTCTCCATGATTTCTCCCCAAATCCATATGTTTTTGAAGCAGCTAAGTCTACACCGCGATTGTAGTCCTCCGGGTCCCGACCGCGATGGCGATAATCACACTCACCCCAACCGCAACCGTAGTATTTGACTCCACCGTGACCGCGGTCTAGATATACACCTTGACTGCTATTCAAGCCACTGCCGCCACTGATGAACTAACTATGACCGAGGCCTACACCTCGACCGTGGGTCCAGCCTCAACCAAGATTATTCATTGACCTTAACCGCAATCGCGGAAAGTACCTCGAATGCAAACCGTGACCTACGGTCATCACCATGACTGCGGTGACTGAAGCCATGATCTAGTTCAAACCCGTGACCACACCGCCTATAAATACCCACCTCTCTCCACCTGAAGAGGGGTTCAGATCTAGGGAGTCTTCCAACTATTCGTTCCGACCCAGTGATGTTCCCAGAGGGAAGTGGGTGAGTTTGGAGGTCTAAGAAGTCTGAAGTTCTCGTTCTACGCCTACCTCTTCAGCATGCTTCCATCTTCCACCATTCTTCACTTCCATCCACTGACTAAGTTGTTGTTCGGGGTAGATCCAGAGAGAGAGGAGGCCAAGGAGTCCCGTAGATCAAGGAGGAGGACCAAAAGATGAGATTCAGCCTATAATGAGGCTAAGAAGTGAGAGCCACCTCTCCTCTATGAGCTAAATCTCTTCTTCTTCTCCTTTCTTCAACTATTCTCCTTTGTTTCTGTACAAATGATGTATCTCTATCTTTATTCAGTGCCAACTATGCTTGTCAATGGCTAGTTGAGCTCCTTCTTGGCTATGTAGCCCGTTTTGGGCATGTTTATGTACTTTTTCCTTAAGCAAGTAGATTTAATTCAGATCTAATATGTTAGCTATTCTATCTACTCTTTCTTGTGATGATTACTAGTTTGGTTGATCTCTATCTTGCTTGAACTTCTATTTCTACCTATATCTAAAGATTCGTTATAGAAATAGATAAGAGAAAGTAGTTTGGATCTGAAACTGAGAGGAGGACGGTCCAAGGTGATACATATTCCTAACACATTAGAATATTCTAGACCTGAGAGGGTATCTACAATATTCAAGGGTGCTGATATGTCATCCTCGAGAGAGGATTCACAACATTGATGGGTTTTAATCACGCTTCACGAGAGAGAGTGGGATGACCCCACAAGAGATGACACCATAGTGCATGTTATATCTGAATATAGGTTGCTTGTTGAGGTGTTTGAGGGTTTTCTATGCCCGAGAATGGGTACACAAACTGCCCAGTTTGTAGGTACATAGCTAAGAACTCCTTCTCTCTGATTAGTAAAATCCCGCAGACTCTGTTTTTTTTTCTTTTTTTTGTTTTAGTTTTATTTCGTGACAACCCGTTAGACTAGTTCTAGCGCATATTTTCATCGAAAATTGTTTTGGCTTATATGACTCAAGAATGAAATCTTGGGCATCCTAAATGTCACCACGTCCCTATGTTCGACCCCGTATATCTACTTGGACCCTATAATAAATGTTGTGGGGGTCCCTGAAGGTTTTGGGTTATAAATTCAAAGGTTCGTTTCCTTCTGAATCTACCTCTGTATTCCAGACGCGTGATTTGGGGCAAATCAACTTTTTGGCACCGTTGTCAGCGATGGGGTTTTCCATGTTTACATGCCTAATAGATTTTGTTCTGTCACTTTTAATCATGTATATATATGCATAGTTTTCTTTTATTTTAAACATACTTATTCATATATACTTAATAGCTTTTCTTTTCATTATACCTTTTCCGCCATGGATCTTGCTTCTGTAAGACAGGTCATCTTGTCCACCTGTCCTCTTGAAATTTTCTATAGTTCTAACTACTGGCAAATAATTGAAACATGTGCCTTACAACTTGTCGAGTTGTATTCACCCCCACCGTCATCATATGTAGACGCTCCAACAACGAAGACTGCCAGTCAGCCCTTGACTTCCGTGCTATCATGGGATCAAGAACTGATTAAGGCAGTGGAGTTAGCTGGAGAAAGTGTCAACGCACTCACCTCCTTAGCTCCTCATCTCCAAGAAGATGTTGATCCACTCCAACAACTACTAGAAAGGCAAGATCATCAACTCCAAGTAGCCATCGAGATTGCAGACCGCAATAGAAGTCTACTTCAAAATGATGAGCAAGGATTCATCCAACCACATCAGTTTGATACAATGAGTCTACAATAGGAGTGCAAGGCGGAATTGATGGATCTCGGAAGCTTGGCTGCCCAAGCCCAACAACTTCATGATAAAGTTGTTGAACATGGAAAGAAGCTTCAAGAGCTCATCAATTTGGTTACCACGTAGTTGCAAGCACCACTGCCTTACAATGAAGACTTTAGTCATCAAGACCATTCCATTGGGTCTAAAGCAGAGTATGCCTCACCATTCGATTCAGACCATCAAGTGGATTCATTAGGATTTTTCTGTGAAGACCAACCCACCTAGGGAAGCCCTTCATTCTATTCAGATGACTCAGCTGATCAACCGATGGAAAATACAATCCACATGCATGACTGGTTTTATGATGACGATGAATCCTATCCTCAGTAGGAATGTCAGACACCTCACAACAGGGGGGTCATTTTGAAGAACATGAATCAGAAATTGATCTATACCAAGGTGATGACTCTCACATTGAGACTTATCACTTAGCCACCACCCACACACCTACTATGGTATGGAATAACTTGTTCGAGGAGGAGGACGACGACAACTTCTCAATTTGGAGCAGTGAATATACCGATGATGGCGGGTTGGAGCATAATGAGGTGACATTTACCACCATTCCCTTAAAAGGCTTGGTGGACATCGAAGGTGCAAGATGGACAATCCACCACAACATGGTTGTTGAGCACGAAGACACCCCAGACCCCATAGAGTGTGACAAGCTTGGGGTGGTAAAACTATAATTAAATTCACTAGGGGATACCACTTGCTCATAAAAGTACTGGATGACTCAGACTGAACATGATGACTTATCTGAGCATCCAACCTCAAGTTATGATGTGGAGAGAGAAATGAGGGGCCCTATAGAAAACTTTAAACCATTCCCCTCTATCTCATCCTTTGTCGACTTCCTAGGGCCTTCCTATTCAGATTCATATCTTGGAAGGTACCTTGAAGATGATTTGCCAAAGAATTCATTCCAGTGCAGTTCAAGTAAACCCCAGCACAGACATGACTTCAATGAGTCGCCAGATTTTATTCCTCTTTTTCAGACTCAAAAGGGCCCACATCTCCACCTGTTCTACTCCTATTATGTGGTGGATCCCTTTGGCAAGACACAGGTGACACTAGTCCCAAAACTTAGGATTTGGGATCCTAATGTCGGTATCGTGGGGTAGCCACCGCCTTTCTCTTACCACTTTCTTTTCACCTTTTTGTTAAAATAAATTTTATTTTTCATGTTCTTTCTTAGATAGTTTCTTTCCTCTGACTGCTTTTCTATATTGTTGCATACATGCATCAATTTAGGACTTTAATAAGATTGCCTTCCCTAACTTACATGCATTCCCACCCTACTATACTAAGCTTAGGTCTTGCTCAAGGACGAGCAAAAATTTTAAGATTGGGGTGGTAGGCTATTCGCCATTCTATCTGTTCATTTTTCATGCATGATTATTTACTCCCTACATTTAGCATAAATTTTCAGTTGTGTATGACTTTGTTTCATAATTTGCAGCTTTGCAATTAAGGATATGCAATGCAAATCTTAAAGATAAATGCTTATCTTTCTGCCTATAATTTTTCATCTTAAACTTCTTGATCTTTTGCATGACTTGCTCATTGACTCTTTCCTTAAGTTTGGTAATAAATCTAAGGTTATGCGCCTTTTTCATATCTTAAAACATAATTCCCTTGAACTATATGTGAATCACAAATCCATGGTATAGGACCATTGGAATGAGTTAAAGTACATGACCAAAGACTCCTAGTTGTGGTTTTACAAGCTTGCCTCTATTCTAAGGATCCTTGAATCATAATTGCTACTTTTCACACATGTGTCAACGGATCGTGATGAGTTTTGAGCTATAATCAAGTTGAAGTGTTTTCCTTGACGAAATATGTGCCCTCTCACCTTAGATCGAGTCAAAAAGATGAAATATTAAAAATTTGCAAAAGAGGCTTGGCCGCCCGCAAAATCCAAAAAATATCAAAAGAGTTCTCTCCTAGGCCTATAAATTAGAATGCAGAGAATAAAAGCCTAAGTGTGAATAAATGAGCATTTGTTTTCTCTTTCAGGAGAGTTGAGGATGATGCCCAACCGGTGTATGACTGCGCTCATGAATGTGGGTATGTCGTGCCTGGTAGTATCACTCTAAGAGCTCATTAGAGAGTCACTAGGAACTCCTAGGAGACCTATGAGATCATCTCAGTAGTAGGGTTTGTTCGAGCGCAGTACGAGGAGTTTGCCTCACTGCTATGGGCCAACTGGCTCAGACTGCATGGATAGTTGCTCATTACATGGACTATCCTAACGTAGATTGGGATCCTTAGAAGTTATTAGAGTCTTTTTGGTTTGCTTCTTAGGACCTGAACAAGTGAGAGGAGCATTTTCCCTGATTCGCCAACATGGATACATGATGATTTCTCATTTCTCATCACCCGTGTGATCATCTATGTGACAATTCTTTTATACTGTATAATTATGATTCAAACCCTCATGAGTATCGACAGGTTATAGTGGACTAGCTTAATCTTACTTGGTTGCTCTTTGATCTTACTTTGGTAGGATTTTTCTCGACTGGTGGGGGGTTTGTTTTAAAATGTCATAGATCAGGAGAATTGATGTTTTAAGATATTTTTCTTAGCCTTAGCATTTTTCGCCAAGCTTAATTTGGATGTTATCTTTTTGTTCTTTGAGCACTGTCTTTCTTGAGGACAAGCGATGGTTTAAGCTTGGGGTGGTTGATAACACCCAAATTGATGTGTATTTGCTAAGCATTTATCTATGGTTTTGTGTCACTATAGCCTTAATTTACCCAAAATAACCCATGTTTCTTATCTTCTAGTGATTTATGTCCTTTCCTAGATAAAGATTGCTTAACTAGACAATTTTGGGACTTCCAGGAACTGACCCTGAAAAGACATCTATTCTCCATGATTTCTCCCCAAATCCATATGTTTTTGCAGCAGCCAAGTCTACACCACGACTGCGGTCCTCAGGGTCTCGACCGCGACCGCGCTACTCACGCTCACCCCAACCACGACTGCAATATTTGACTCCACCACAACAACGTTCTGGATATACACCTCGACCGCTATCCAAGCCACCGTCGCCATTGATGAACCAACTATGACCAAGGCCTACACCTCGACCGCGGGTCTGTCCTCGACTGAGGTGATTCATTGACCTTAACCATGACCATGGAAGGTACTTCCACTGTAGGACGCAACCCACGGTCATCACCACAACCGCGGTGACTAAAGCTGCGATCTAGTTCAAAACTACGACCACACTGCCTATAAATACTAACCCCTCTCTACCTAAAGAGGGGTTCGGATCTGGGGAGTTTTCTTACTATTGGTTCTGATCCAGTGAGGTTCCCAGAGGGAAGTGGGTGAGTCTGGAGGTCCAAGAAGTATGAAGTGCTCGTTCGACGCCTACCTCTTCAATGTGCTTCCATCTTCCACCATTCTTCACTTCCATCCACTGACTAAGCTGCTATTCAGGGAAGATCCAGAGAGAGAGGAGGCCAAGTTGTCCCCTAGATCAAGGAGGAGGACCAAAAGATGAGATTCAGCCTATACATAGGCTAAGGAGCAAGATCCATGTCTCCTCTATGGGCTAAATCTCTTCTTCTTCTCCTTTCTTCAACTGTTCTCCTTTGTTTCTGTACAAACAATGTTTCTCCATCTTTGTTCGGTGCCAACTATGCTTGTCAATGGCTAGTTGAGATCCTTCTTGGCTATGTAGCCCATTTTGGGCATGCTTATGTACTTTTGCCTTAAGCAAGTAGATTTAATTCAGATCTAATATGTTTGCTATTCTATCTTCTATTTCTTGTGATGATTGCTAGTTTGGTTGATCTCTATCTTTCTTAAACTTCTATTTCTACCTATATCAAAAGATTCCTTGTAGAAATAGATAAGAGAAGTAGTTTGGATATGAATCTAAGAGGAGGATGATCCAAGGTGATACATGTTCCTAGCGCATCACAATATTCTAGATCTGAGAGGGTATCTATAATATTCTAGGGTGTTGATTTGTTATCCTCAAGAGAGGATTCACGATATTGATGGGTTTTTGTCACGCTTCGCGAGAGCGAGTGGGATGACCCCATAGGAGATGACACCACAGTGTGTGTTATATTTGAATATAGGTTGCTTTTTGATGTGTCTAAGGGTTGTCTATGCCCGAGAATGGGTACATAGACTGTCCAGTTTGTGGGTACATAGCCGAGAACTCCTCTCTGATTAGTAGAATCCCACAGACTCTTTTTTATTTTCCTTTATTTGTTTTAGTTTTATTTCGTGACAACCTACTAGACTAGTTCTAGCACATATTTTCATTGACTATCATTTTAGCTTATCTGACTCAAGAATGAAATCTCGGGTGTCCTAAATGTCACCACATCCCTAAGTTCGACCCCGTAATAAATGTTGCGGGGGTCCCTGAAGGTTTCAGGTTATAAATTCAAAGGTTTATTTCCTTCTGAATCTGCCTCTGTATTCTAGATGTGCGATTTTGGGCCGATTAGTGGGTAAATTGTATAAAAGTCCAAAACATGCACAAACTTGCTCAAATAGTATCCAAAGTGGACCAATATTGAACCATAGATTAATTGATTGATATTAAAGCATAAGAATATTTTTTATTTAGGAATCTAAACACCTATTTAAGATAATCAAGCATGATTAGGCATTAAACCATGTTAGGGGTCTTGCATTTTGCAACGTTACAACTAGTAAACTCTTATAATTGAGTGGAAGTACATACTGAACCAACAATACCAGACTTAACAAGACTACTAATACAACTTGTAGATATATGGCCTAATATATAATGCCATAAATTTGGTGAGATCATTACTCTAGAAGAGGCAATGTGGGTGGTATTTGGAATGTGAAGACTAGAAAAATGATATAGATCACCAACTCTAATTGTAGTTTCAAACTCTTGGCTTGAACACGGGTCCTTCACAGAACACCAAAATTTATCAAAAATTACATAAAAGGCAACATTCTAAAAATTTGTAACACTTACAAGATTCATACAAGTTATGAAAATGCAAACTTTAGGATGAGTATAATTTCCATGAATTGAGTATTGAGGCATGATGTATCCGATATAGGATATATCAATAAGTGAGCCATCAATTGTTTCTATTGGTGTTTGTTGTAGAGAATAATAATCCCTTAAAATAGAAGAATTGGAGTCATATGGCGTGTGGAACCTCAATTCATGATCTAAGTGTCAGAGTTTACACTCGTAGTCGAGGAAGATGAAGCCACGCCTCCAATGCTATAATATGTGGATGTGTCATCACTACCCATCTCCATAATATATTGTAGCATGGTTGCAATCTCTGCGGTAGACATAGTTGCTTTTTCGTTTGCACTTGCTATGGTATTAGTGTTTGTTATATTCAGGAAAGTAGTACGCTTGGTTCTTTCCATGTATTCTTGGTAATGATTTGTGTGAAGCTTAAACATCCTGAGGCCAGATGACCCTTTTTGAGACAATGTGTAAACATAAGATGGTCATTGGATTTTGTCCTTGTAGTAGTAGAGGTTTCAAGAGCCATGTCAGCACCAGACATGACAAGACTTAGATTTTGCATTGGCCTTATTCATGAGCCAAAGATGAGTCTCATCTACCATGAATTCAAGGATGATGGAATCTAGAGAAAGCATCATCGGTCATTGTATGATATTGGTCACACACAGTTGAAATTTAGGACGAAGTGCCATAAGAAGATAATACATCTAAAACTCCTTATTGTGTGGTGCATATACTGATCATACATACCTATTATTGCTTCCAAGAAGCCAGAGGATACACATGTGGTCTTAGGCTTTAAAGATGGAATGACCACTTTGTATTTCTCGTGCTTCCTCCATTGCATGTTAACATTTATGAGTACCATTTGATTTAGTGAATTGGCTCTCAGTACTTTCCCATATGGAAGCAAGAATGGTGTGTTCTTCAATGATGCCATCATGAAGATTTATATGAATGGAAATGGTGAAATAAGATATAATTCATTCGTCATAACTCTGGAACTTTATAAATTTGGGATTGATAAGAGAACCCTCATTTTCATTAGATAAAAGGTGTCATGAAGGAAT
This sequence comes from Alisma plantago-aquatica, assembly GCA_963693085.1. Taxonomy (NCBI): domain Eukaryota; kingdom Viridiplantae; phylum Streptophyta; class Magnoliopsida; order Alismatales; family Alismataceae; genus Alisma; species Alisma plantago-aquatica. Next base: position 253,639,125 of record OY856411.1, read on the forward strand.
TTTGGAAGAATATTGGTGAGAGAGAACATGGTTCCTGGGAGGGGGAGAGTCTGAGCGACCCATAATTGATTTAGAAGTTTTTAATTTATAACTCGAAACCTTCTAGGATGCCAACAACTTTATTACGGGGTCAAAGTAGATATACATGGTCGAACACAGAGACGTGGTGATGTTTAGGACGCCTGAGATTTCATTCTTGAGTCAGATAAGCCAAAACTATAGTCGATGAAAATATGTGCTAGAACTAGTCTAGCGGGTTGTCACGAAATAAAACAAAACAAAGAAAAGAAACAAAAACAAAACAGAGTCTGTGAGATTCTACTAATCAGAGAGAAGGAGTTCCTGGCTATGTAATAGTAACTTGGGAAGTCTATGCACCCATTCTCTGGCGTAGACAACCCTCAAAAACCTAAGTTAGCATCTTAAAGCCAAGCATAGTACACATTGTGGTATCTGTTCATGTGGGGTCATCCCACTCGCTCTCGCAGAGCGTGACTAAAACCATCAACGATGTGCCATCGAACCTCTCTTAAGGATGACAAATCAACACCCCAGAATACTCTAGATTCCCTCTCAGGTTTTAGAGTATTCTGGAATGTTAGGAACAGAGGACCTTGAATCGTCCTCCTCTCAGATTCTAATCCAAACTATCTTCTCGCGTCTATTCCAACACGGATCTCTTAATACAGGCAGAAATAGTAGTTCAAACTAGAAATATATCAACCAAACTAGCAATCATAACTAGAGAGAGAAGATAGAACAAGCAACATACTATATATGGAATAAAACTACTTGCTTAAGGCAAAAGTACATAGACATGCCTGAATCAGGCTACATAGCCAGAAAAGAGCTCAACTAGCCATGGACAAGCATAGTTGGCACCGAACAAAGATGGAAGAACATCATTGTATAAGAAACCAAGGAACACAGTAGAAGAAAGGGGAAGAAGAAGAGATTAGCCTGTGGAGGAGAGGTGGCTCTCACTCCTTTGCCTCTGGATAGGCTGGATCTTGTCTTTGGGTCCTCCACCTTGATCAGATCTGGACTCCTTGGTCCTCTCTCTCTATATCTGCCCCAAACAGTAGTTCGGTGGATGAACATAGGTGGAAGACGATAGTGGTTGGTCTAGATCTTGGTTTCCACCCCTAATCTAGGAGGAAATGGATGGATGGGTGGAGGAAGGATGGAAGCCTTCTGTAGAGGGTAGCATGGAGTGAGCACCTTGGTCTTCTCGGACCTATGTACTCTCCTGTGGGGCTCTGGATCCAATCTGGCAGCCTCTTGGCGTCTGAACTCGACTCAACAACCTTTCAGCGTCAAGACTGGATCTCCCCTTCTCTTGTTGTGGAAGGGGGCTATTTATAGTGATGGATCGGGGGTCTATAGTCTTGGTCGAGGTCTGGGCAGAGACCGCGGGTGTGCTTTGATCGTGGTGTGTAAAGGCAGTGGGGTCTTGATCGTGGTCCTCTGGTTGTGTTGGCCACGAGCAGCAGTTGCTGCGAGAGTTAGTTGAACTCTTCTAACCGCGGGCACGGTGCAGGCTTGCCCTGGTCGATCGAGGTTGATGTTCTGCAACCGACCACGGGCAGAGAGGCTGGTGCATACGAGGTTGGAGGTCACAATGGTGAAAGGAGGGAGAAGGTGATTGTGGGTCGCGATTGCTGGACACTTGCGGTGGAGAGTCGCTGTCGATGTAGCCTTGGAAAAAGGTCGTAGATGGATGATAGGCTACAAACATGGAGGGAGTGGGCAGACCGTGAGTAAGGTGTGGGAGGTGGCACTGAGCGGTCGTGGTTTGGTGTAGATGGCAACCGCGGTGTGATGGGGTCATGGTTTTGCATGCGTTGCTTAGGGTTGGAGGCGAGAGTCTAGCATGACCTGGAGAAGGGGAGTCGTGGTGAGCGGAGGGAGGCCGCGTTATAAAAAAATGATGTTGTGATGGGAGGACCCGACCATGGTCACGGTAGGAAAAATAGTGGGAGAGGATGGAGGTGGATGTGGAGGGAGACCATGGTCTGCTAGTTGAGAGTGGTCATGATGCACTGGGGACCGCTGATGTGGGTAGTTCGGGAAGAAGACCAGTTGTGGGTGAAGGCAGTGAAATCAGCCGAGGAGATTGGGCCTTTGTGCCCACTTTGACCTGCATAACAGATAAGAACCTAATTAAAATGGATATAAGATCAGTTAGGATTAGTAGGGGTGTATAACATGAATTATGCAATGAATGCAAGTAATTAAATCCAAACTAGGCCCAGAGTAAAGGATAAGACAATAATCATAGTTAAACAAAATATCAAGCCGAATAATTCACTGGGCCATAGTTTAGCAGAGAGAGAGTAGAGCAAGGTAGTTCATCTGTGTTCGGTGCATCCAAGTCTAACACTGGCTATTTAGCTACGTTATTGGTTATTCTAACTACATTATATAATGAGAGATAGAAAGCATATAACATGAGCATTACTGGGAAAATTAATACTAAAGTGACACAAAACTATAGATAAAATGCATAGACAATATGCGTAGATTTGGGTGTTATCGACTACCCAAATGTTGTAGTGAACTGTCCATCTACCTCCCTTGAGTTCCACCAAGCCTTGAGGAGGGATGGTGGTGATTGTAAGCTCGTGTTGTTCCATCTCATCGTCGTCGGTGTATTCTCTCCACTGAGATGAATAGTCACCGTCATCTTCACCATATAGATTGTTCCAAACCATGATCGGCATACTGCTCGAAGCTAAGTGACAAGTCTCAATGTGAGGATCATCACTCTGGTCTGTATCACTATCTGAATCATATTCATCAAAACAAGCTTCACTTTCTGATAGTGAGTTTGTTTGACTTTCCCGGTGAGGATAGGAGTCATCATCTTCATAGACCCATTCTTGTTCCTCCATTGGTTCATTAGCTGGCTCATCTGGATTGAATGAAGAACTTCCCCGCGTAGGTTTTTCTTCACAGAAAAACCCCGCTGCATCCAGTTGATTATCTGAATTGGATGGTGAAGCATACTCCTCTGTAGACCCAATGGAACGGTCTTAATGACTGACTTCTTCATTGCTAGGCGGTAGAGCTTGTGACTGCATGGTAACCCAATTGATGAGCTCTTGAAGCCTACTGCATTGTTCAACATCTTCACGAAGTTGTCGGGCCTGTGCAACAACACCTTCAAGGTTCATCAATTCTGCCACGCATTGTCATTGTAGACCTGCTGTATTAAACTGGCATGCTTGGACGAATCCTTTCTCAACATCTTGAAGTAGGTTTCTACTGCGGTCTGCAACCTCCGTAGCTACTTGGAGATGATACTTCTGCCTTCATAGTAGCTGTTGGAGCGGATCAACATTTTCTTGGAGATGAGAGGTTGAGCGGATGAATGTGTTGGCACTTTCTTGGCACAACTCCACTGCCTTGATCAGTTCTTGCTCCCATGATGGCACGAAAGTCCAGGGTTGATTGGAAGTCTTCGTTGTTGGGGTATCTTCATATGACGATGGTGGGGGAGAATATAACTCGACGAGTTGTAAGGCACGACTTTGAATTATTTTCCAGCGGTCGTAACTGCGGAAAAATTCAGGAGGATAGGTGGACAAGATAACTTGTCTTGCTAAAGCAAGATCCATGGCTGAAAAAGGTATAAGAAAAAAGGAAAACTATTCAGTATATATGCACAAGTATGTGTAAAGAAAGAGGAAAATTATGCATATATATACAAGCTTATAGTGACAGAACAAAATCTTTTAGCCGTGTAAACGTGGAAAACCATGTCCCCAGAAACTGTGCCAAAAGTTGATCGACCCAGAATTTAGTCAAAACTTTTTAATTTATAACCCAAAACCTTCTAAGATTCCCACAACTTTTATTACGGGGTCAAAGTAGATATACACGGTTAAACACTGGGATGTGGTGACATTTAGGATGCCCAAGATTTCATTCTTGAGTCAGATAAGCCAAAACTATAGTCGATGAAAATATGTGCTAGAACTAGTCTAGCGGGTTGTCACGAAATAAAACAAAAAAAAAGAAACAAAAACAAAACAGAGTCTGCGAGATTATACTAATCAGAGAGAAAGAGTTCCTGGCTATGTAACCGCAACCTAGGCAGTCTATGCACCCATTCTCGGTCATAGACAACGCTCGAATGCCTAAGCAAGCATCTTAAAGCCAAGCATAGTACGCATTGTGGTATCTGTTCCTGTGGGGTCATCCGACTCGCTCTCGTGTAGTGTGACTAAAACTATCAATGATGTGCCATCGAACCTCTATCGAGGATGACAAATAAACACCCCAGAATACTCCAGATTCCCTCTCAGGTTTTAGAGTATTCTGGAATGTTAGGAATAGAGGACCTTGAATCGTCCTCCTCTCAGAGTTTGATCCAAACTATCTTCTCACGTCTATTCCAACACAGATCTCTCGATACAAGCAGAAATAGCAGTTCAAACTATAAAGAGATCAACCAAATTAGCAATCGTAACTAGAGAGAGAAGATAGAACAAGCAACATACTATATATGGAATAAAACTACTTTCTTAAGGAAAAAATACATAAACATGCCTGAATTGGGCTACATAGCTAGAAAAGAGCTCAACTAGTCATGGACAAGAACAATTGGCACCGAACAAAAATGGAAGAACATCATTGAACAAGAAACCAAGGAACACAACATAAGAAAGGGGAAGAAGAAGATATTAGCCCGTGGAGGAGAGGTGGCTCTCGCTCCTTTACCTCTGGATAGGTTGGATCTCATCTTTTGGTCATTCTCCTTGATCAGATCTGGACTTCCTGGTCCTCTCTCTCTCTCTAGATCTGCCTCAAACAGCAGCTCGGTAGATGAACGAAGGTGGAAGACGACAGTGGTTTCTCTAGATCTGGGTTTCCACCACAAATCTAGGTAGAAATGGATGGATGGGTGGAGGAAGGATGGAAGCCTGCTGTAGAGGGTAGCGTGGAGCGAGCACCTTGGTCTTCTCGAACCTCCGTACTCTCCCGCGAGGCTCTGGCTCCAATCTGGCAGCCTCTCGGCGTTTGGAACTAGACTCAACAACCTTTCGACATCAAGACCAGATCTCCCCTTCTCTTGTTGTGGAAGGGCTCTATTTATAGTGCTGAATCGGGGGTCTGTTAGGCTAGATCAAAGTCTGGGAAGACACCGTGGGTGTGCTTTGATCGCGGTGTATAAAGGTAGCGGGGTCTTGAGCGCGGTCCTCCGGATGTGTTGGCCGTGAACAGCAGTTGTTGCGAGCGTCGTTTGAACTCTTCTAACCGTGGGCGCAGTGCAGGCTTGCCCTGGTCGATCAAGGTTGATGTTCAACAGCCGACCGTGGGCAGAGAGGCTGGTGCACATGAGGGTGGAGGTCGCGGTGGTGAAAGGAGGGAGAAGGTGACGGCGGGTCGCAGTCGTCGGACGCTCGTATTGGAGAGTCGTTGTCGATGCAACCTTGGAAAAAGGTCACAGATGGATGATGGGCCGTGGACATGGAGGGTGTGGGCAGACTACGAGCAAGGTGTGGGAGGCGGCCCTGAGCGGTCGTGGTTTGGTGTAGATGGCGACCACAGTGTGAGGGGGTCGCGGTCTTGCATGTGTGGCTTAGGGTTGGAGGCGAGAGTCGAGCATGACCTGGAGCAGGTGAGTCGCGGTGAGCGGAGGGAGGTCACATTGTTGATGAAGTGGCGTTGTGATGGGAGGACCCGACCGCGGTCACGGTAGGAAAAGTCATGGGAGAGGATGGAGACGGATGTGAACGGAGACTGTGGTCTGCTAGTTGAGAGTGGTCGTGATGCATAGGGAACCGCAGATGTGGATAGTTAGGGAAGAAGACGAGTTGCAGGTGAAGGCAGTGAGATGGGCTTAGGAGATTGGGCCTTTGTGCCCACTTTGACCTGCATAAGAGATAAGAACCCAATTAAAAGGGATATAAGATCAGTTAGGCTTAGTAGGGGTGTATAACGTGAGTTAGGCAATGAAAGCAAGTAATTAAAGCCAAACTGGGCCTAGAATAATGGATAAGGCAATAATCATAGTTAAACAAAGTATCAAGCAGAATAATTCACTGGGCCATAGTTTAGCAGAGAGAGTAGAGCAAGGTAGTTCATCTGCATTTGGTGCATGCAAGTCTAGCACTGGCTATTTAGCTACTTTATTGGTTATTCTAACTACATTATCTAATGAGAGATAGAAAGCATAAAACATGAGCATTATTGGGCAAATTAAGACTAAAGTGACACGAAACTATAGATAAAATACATAGATAATACGCGTAGATTTGGGTGTTATCAAAGTCACCCCGAATAGTTGTCTACCGTGGCCATCAATCCTTGGCAAGGTGTAAAAGAATTCACGATACATGATGTGGTAGGAAGTTATTGTTGCTATTTTTAGCTTCCATTGTGAGACAATAGTAGAGAAAAAAAAGAGTGGCGACATAATTTTGATGGGAGATGGAGGAATAAATCAAATCCCAACATTGTTCTGGTACCGTGCAAATGGATTGAAACTAAAATACAAGTATGTTTTAATTTATTTTTTTACAAGGAGTATGCCCCTTTCCAATATGCTATGAGAGGGGATGAAGAAAGTTTAGGAGACATGAGAAAAATAACAAATATAACGAATGGATAAAAGAAATTGACATTCAATAATATGAATATGGTCATTTGTTAACAATATAAATATACTCACTGTTAAAATTAATTGACAATCAATCGATAGACTAATTGATGTTCAACTTATATCAACATGTACGAATCTAGTAGACCTTATACCCTTATTTCAATAAAACACCCGAATGAGTTACTAAGAAGTAAGAAGGCGAGAGATTGTTATGCTTAATTTTATTCAGTTCTATTAGTCTCTTATGGGATAATCATGGGATGCCTTTTATGATAAAGGCAGAGATCACAAGTAAAATCATTATAGCTAAAGCAAGAAAGTTGGATAACAATAACAAGAAGTGGTAATCCCGCCCTTTCTTTAAATTTATGCACCAATCCACATTTGATAACCACGTATCTTCCCATGTGTTTCGTAGCGTATGGTTACAGTCCAATTGCAGTGGTTGAAAGCTGATACACGGGCAGGCACTGTAGGAACTTTAGTGTGTTGACTGGCGCTATGTTTTCGTACATTTTCTGCCTCTCTGTGAAACATCACAAGGCAACTGGCCAACGGCTTAACATCATTAAATTTCCGTCATATATAGTTTACGCATATCTCTGATTCGAAAAATGATAGAATACGTGGATCAGAGAGTAGCCCTTTTGCAAGGAACGGGGGTTAACTTTGGCATGGATTCATGTGAAGTGTTCAAACCTGACAGGCAGCTGAGCCGGCCAGACTGTTTCAACTGGCTTGTGCTGAACTCAGTTACAAGAATCTGCTTAGCCGCCTCTGAGTAACAATTATTTAAGCCAACCGAATCTTAATTAACAAACCATGCCCATGGCAACTGGCAAGCTAGAAACATATAATATACTGACCCTTTATGAAGGCACCGACGCTTCCAGTCATATTCGAAACTGACATAAACTCGACAGTTGCGAGCCGGGGGTCTTCTAGAAGCCATGAGCGTTACATGCGCATCATACAAGAAAAATATGCTTTGGCAGAGTTTTTCTCTTAAAAATATCATATAATTTGAATTAGTTCTTTAAGGCTCAAATAATACAGACTTTGTGATATTTCCCAATACAATAATATCGGCCTGAGTGGGGCGTAGTCATTCCTTGCGGTGTTACCTATTTAAGTAAATAGTAGATGAGTTTGGTGTTGGGCCTACAATCATTTCTATCCAGTCCAAATCAGACGATCTAATACGGTTATGGTTAGTACTGTTAAAATTAACGGTCGGGTCAGGATTACAATATTGCTCAAGATGAAAGTTCTACTTTTTGACATATATGACTAATCTTTAACGTAATTCGTCATTAGTTACCAAAAAATATGAAGTATCAAGTTAAATCCAAAAACTATTATGTATATCTCATTCTCATATGATATATCATGATGTGATCCTGGTGAGAACCAGCTGAAATAGATAACAATGATAATGACCTGGTATGGGTGTTGGTCAACACATGGGTCAGCAATGCTATGAAGCGAGGAAATCAAGTATATAAAATCTTTCGACTGAAACACAGTTAGAGCAATTTATAAGTTTTACAGGTTAAGTACTTGGATCAGTTGAGGTTTGACTGGTCGAGTTCAGATTGGATTGGCATCGACAACCCTAGCTGAACTAGGTCTTGTAGAAGTAAAGGTAAATTCCCGTTTTGTATGACGTGACAGTAGTGGTATACAAATGAGCCAAACAACAACACCACTGATATGTTTTATGATAATGCCTTTTCCGGTGACACGAAGAGGAATGTAAAAGGAGAGCCACCGCTCTAATTTTCTTCATCAAGCTCCATTGCATCTGGTCTCTTTGAGTGTTCGCTACAAGGACGTATCGTTCCAGAAAGTCTTCTTATAATGACTTTGATACATTTTTTATTTATTTCTATAATATTCTATACCTCAACTTTTGGGTCAAACTATAGTTGAAACTACGTGTGGTCTTGATGTAGAAGTTAAATGTCTCAGCAGTTAGCTTCGTGGTTTTTCCCTTCTACTCCGTGAGAATTTTCATGTCAAATTTTGTGTTCTACATGTTGGGTTGCTTTTCCTGTTTCAGTTTGTGGTTACTTTTTTGCACTTTTTGGGGCGTTGCTAGTTAAACGTCATTGTGCTATAGACACATTTTGGGAGAATTACTTAGTCTAATTTGGAAGCTGCTTCCAATGCAGTAGGCATGTAGATACACGCATATTGACATGAGATCCCCTTCAAATGCTATGAAAACAGAAATCTTTTTGCTTAGACATGATAGATACCCAATTACCATCATTGATATATAAGCATTTAACTGATCAACCTAGAGGATAATGATCAAGGATCATGTAAAGGCTGAGACCCGAGAGGATCCACAGCTTACTTATTTGCGGTATAAACCTATCCAATACAAATACACTAATAAGTATGATAGATTAGGTGTATATATCTTTTTATTTATCAAAAAATGATATACAAAAAACATAAATATATAGTAAAAAGAAAATAAGAAATAATGTATTATCTCAGTGTTAATCCAATTACATTGTTCGTCACCCATAAAGGGTGGCATGACATACATTAGAAGACACAAACACAACTTACACAATGCAAAAGACAACATCACCCTCTCAAATTGCCCTCAAAATTCTACTTTCCTGGTATATGTACCACATGAGTTGTCATCCTCTAACTCACATATATCAGAGTGGGCCTAGACAAAACTCAAAAAAAGAAAAGGAAGGAAAGTATGTATTATTATTAACCAGGTGGAAAATAGATATAGTTGGGCATTTAGTAGAAAAAAATAACATAGGTATAAAGTTCCCGACCAAAAGGGGTTCAATAAATATAGATAGTTCATTCAAGATATTATCCAGATCAATAGATGAGGCATTCAATGTATTAAGACACATGATCATTTTAGAATCATTCACCTTATTATATTTCAACAATATCACAATAATGAATGATGCATGTAATTGAACATAGACTAAGATTATTTTAGCAACGCTAAGATATAAAAAATCTCAAGTTAAAAGTGTCAAGTAGACAGGTGGGCATTGGGAAGAAAGACGTGTCCTTCTATATAAATGAGGAAAAAACACACCCTGAATGGAAAGGCACACCCCATAGACATATAGTGGTACAAAGGTACACCACTCTAAATAATATTATCCTATTGTACATGAAAAAATACATACACATGATGATGTTTTGTCAATTCAAATAAAAGGGGATGATGTCATCTACATATATAAGATTTAGTTAAGAGGACCGTTCATAATGATTTTATACAATTTCAAAAACCAATGAAGAAGGTAATCTAAAAATAAGAGGATTTTTAATACATCACAACAATGAAGCAAAGGATGAACATATTTCAAAAGATACCTCACATGGAAAATTTAGGTTTGGTTATGGTAATCCACAAAAGAAATAGAGTGGTTGAACATATCTTTTATTCAAAATACAAATATATAACATTAAACCCAAGTCCATTTCAGGGTCTCAACACCTAATAAAATTTTATATTAGGATTAGGATTAGTTTCTCACTAAATATTAAATACCCTAAAAATGAGATTTGTACTTTAATAAAATTAGGTAACAAAATCAAACGAACGGTGATGAGAAAACTCCAATGATTTCAAACATACTTTATTATGTTTTTTAATTTATAGTTGATTTGTGAATTTTATAAAATTTGTAAAATTGTAAATCTCAAGGAAACCAAGTGTATAATTCTTTATCCTCTTATAGAGGCGGGACCCAACTGAGATGGCCTCCATAGTCTAGCCATCTGGCCCATGTTTTCCCAAAGGAGAAGTGGATGATCTAGATAAAAACCCAAGGGCAAGTATAAAATCTAAACCAATCATGTGCTACAAAATAAGTGAGTAAAAAGAGAATATAAAGTATTCAACTCTCTTAGTTTTTTTCCCAAACTCAAGAAACCATATACTCACATTTTGTGCAAAGATATCAATAGCAGGCCTACTGCACAACTCCTATGAGGGGGTAGCTAGAATCAGAGGGAGATCAAACCATCTTATTTACACAAGAACACCTTAAACAAGCCCGTGAAGCCAACAAGGACAAAGACTGAAGTAAAATGAGACCACTACGGTGGACAACTTACAACTTCAGTGTAGGGGATCAGAATCAGGAGAACACCAGAGCAACACCTTCTAGAGAAACTGAAACCCAAAAAAAGAGCCTCATCAAATGAGATATCATGATAAGAGAATCAACATAGTCTTAGAGGTGATGCTCCCCCTTCTTGGCAAGTTGGAGTCGCTACATGCATGCTTCATATTTATCCTATTTGTTAGTGGCATTAAACTCTAGTTATTTAGCCACAAGTAGTTGTTTGAAATGCATATCTTGAAGGACCATTGTGATCCTAAATTCATTGTGATTAACTACTCAATTTAGGAAGATCATCCACATGTCTGATATGAGAGATAACACCTAATATTAATTTAATAAATTTGATTTCATCACTGGGTAACTCGTACTCATCCATTTTATACTCTGGGAGCAAGACGTTCACCACATGATTTGCTATTGCATGTTCATTGACAACTTTTATGGATAGATACTTGATGTCAAATTCATAAAACAACACTTTCCATATTACTCATCACCCAGTGAGGGAACATCTTTCACATAGGTTATGGAGCGGACAATGTCCCATGATGAGATGTAGTAAACACAACATTTAGGTAGCGACACATTTTATTTGTAGCTTACGCCATAAGCTTGCACTGCTTTTTAAAAATAGTGTGGTATCATGCTCTAATATCATTGCAGTTCTTATATATATAGTAGATGGCATGCTCTCCATCATTAATTTATTGGCTGAAAATACACTCCATCAATGTTTCTCAAACAATTAGTCAAGAGTGAGCCTAGACTTGTCAAACTAGGTCTAAACCCACAGGCACCCACAGGTTGACTCATTTGAGTTGGGTTTGGGTGATGAAATATCTCACCTTCTATAAAAATCACCCAAAACTCATACTCACCTATTTAACTAGGGAGTTCTGAGGGTGACCGACGAGGTGCTTGTTTAACAAAGGTAACTATATTATAATAAATTATATTCATATATCATTCTTAAGACATGCCACACCCACACATTTATAAGGCAACTAAATAGATGACAAATAATGTATATAGTGTAAAAAGACAAAGCCTAAATGTCATATTTGATATGTTTTGTTATATTTTTTGCTAATGGGAAAAAGTGTATTGGTCTACTTTGTTTTATATTTGGTCTCATCCATTATAATATTTTTATGTTCATTTTGTGTAGTAGATTACCAGACGAACATGCAATGTTAGTAATGCATAATATTAGATGAAAAATATGGTGTTGTTATAGTGATACATTATGGTAATTGCAACATCTAAATCATTTATTTTTATAATTTTATATTACATCAGTTGGTTGTATATTTCCTTACAACTTTATGTTAGAACATTAAAATGGGTACTACATTGTCTTTGACATCAAAAACAGTGGATGATTTATCTCATTATCCTATGTTTGCACTAAAATTTATAATGAAACATTGTACTTTTTGTTTTAGAGAGAAAACTCACAACATACTTTTTATTGTACATATATTACATGGGAACCCATGGGTCAACCCACAACCATTGGGCCAGATTTAGGTGTGGTATTGCCCCACCCATTTATCATTTCATCTTTTTAACCCACATCGACGAGACCTGAACCCCCAGTTACCCAACCGAATCCCCACCCACCCACCCATTTGACAGGTCTAGGTGAGTGGATATCGAGGCACTATAGGTATAGTTGTGATGGATTTAAAAAACCTAATTGGATGCCAATTTATCAGGTCATAAAGTAGAGTATACATATGTAAACACATAGTTATCACTATTGGATCTAGCCATGGGTTGAGCAGAGGTAGAAAAACAAGAAGGGATGAAAGAGACAAAGGATAAACCATATGTGCCAATATTATCGATATAGACCTCTCTTAATAGAAATCATTTTAAGACTTGTGTAAAATTGATAAAAATGACTACAAAACATATTTTAATTTGGATGAATGACTACAAAACCTATCGTCGTGTGGATATAAGTTTTATCACATGCCTTTAATTTTAATATATTCTCACTCTTCAAAAAAATTATAACAACCAAATTATCTCTAAAATTACCATCCATGCATCTTCTTCATACTATATGTTTAGCCTTCAATATAATATTCATAACTTTCCTTTTAGTTATCATTTATAACAATGATTAATCTTTTCATAATTATTTTTATTATTATCACTTAACTATTCTCATAGTTTTATTTTGTGAATCACCATCTTTATGCAAAATTTCAACATTTTAATGATATTCTTTTCATATCAATTCATGTAACATATAAGGTTCAAAGTTTTCTTTACAAACTTATCACTTATGTTGTTTGAAATGATCATCATTGTGCATCTTGATCATTTAGAATTATTTTTATCTTTCCTAATCACATATATTTGCAAGGAATCTATTGAAATAATCAAGGCATAAATTTCAAAGAAGAGAAAAAAAAGTAGTCAGAAGGGTACATTTTCTTCATATTTCTCTATTATCACAAATAACTACTTGAAAATGGCATAAATTTCAAATAAGAGAAAAAATTTATTCAGAAGGGCACATTTTCTTCATATTTCTCTATTATCACAACTTTTCTCCTTAACTAGGTTCATTCTTCAATTGTCCATCCTTATTTCATCTTAATTTCTTATTATGATCTTATATTTCATATGATCAATCAATAGTTTTTTATTTAATCCTTTTTGAATTTCTCCTTATTAATATAATCTTCAATATTTTTCAGCTCCTTTCCTCTAGATCTTTCTTTGTTAAAATTCTAATAGAATTTCTCAAATAATATATAGTCCAGTTCTCTTAGCTGGTTCTTTCTTCATCATGTTTCCTATAAGTATCTTGTCTTGTCAAATAGTTCATGTGTAGGGTATTTCTTGGTATCTTGATTGTAAAACATTTAATTAAACCTTAATTCACTTCATATTTGGATATTTCTCATCTTATCCCCAACTTTTAATGTTGGTATTATAAAAATTAAAAAATAACTTAGTTATACTTCCCTTTAAACCCTTCTGTTCTCAGATTTCTTCCTTTATGAAGATACCAAAGTCCTTTATATTTCTTAATTTAAGGATCCCTTCTATTCTGAATAATAATTCTTCACTAACATTATTTTGAAAATTTCTAGACTCTCACCTTGTCTCATTGTTTCTTTCTTTATGCCTCTGATAAGGGTTTCCTATTTTATGTTCAAGCCACATACACATTTGGATTTATTCTTAGTTATTCAACTCATTTCCTTAGATTTCAATATCTTAGTGTATGCACATTAACATTACATTTTAGATTTTCTTTATCCAAATCTTACTCCTAATTTTTTTTAAAAGGAGTCTTTAGATCGCAATAATGCATTGTGCCATCTAGACCAGATAGAGCTTGCAATCCTGAATCCAAGAGCTACTCACGATTAACCAACTATTATTTATCTCAAACATGTGAAAAGGACGTTCACGTAGGGTAACTCTTATAAGAATAATATTAGGTCCTCTCGTTTTTCTGGAGCTACTTCGTCCCTAGTCGCACCCTTGTGCACCTTCCTTCGTATCTTGAATTTCTGGGGTAGGAGCTTATGTAAAGAACAACAAACAATATTTGATGTAAATTATCAATGTAAAACAATCTTAAATGAACCAAACAATTATGAAAACTGAACATCTAGGATTCACACAAGTACTTTCCATTGATTCCATATCAAATAAATAGTATGAACAAAAGTCATATCTTGTTGTATATTAATTTTCTTATTATTTTGTTACTTTTTTGTATTCTAACTCTAATACTTATAGGATTTCTCTCTAGCCTATCCTCCCCATACACAATTGGACATGGTATACAGGAAAATATATACAAATAATCTTTATACTGGTCAAACTAAGTATTTAGATACCTAACCAGAGTACCTAAATGCTCCTACTTCCCATGAATATAACCACATAATCTCTTAAATCCCACACTTATGACGCTGACTATCTATGTTTATGGCCTATGATCTACGATACTAGGATATCAGAACCTAAATCTCATATTTCTCCCTTACACCACAAGAGTAGGGTATGAGGTGATTGAGTTGGCAACACAAGATACGTATGTACTTTTTCCTTTTCTTTTATATCTTTATAAGTTATGTCATGTAAATGAAACCCTTCATATATACAATCACTACTTAAGCAAACCAAAACCACTTTTCTTATTCATAAGTTCAAAGTTGAAAATGGTAAAACATATGAAAAAATTATTTTGCAAACCATTTTACAAAGAAAGAAATAATATTTGTTTATTACTTGACATATACAACTCTTTCTTTTTCTAACTGTAGGAACTAGAGTTTATAGCGATAGAGAATAAATAATCACGCCTTAGAACATTTCTAACATAATTCAACAGATCGACTCTTCTGAATCTTTACCAATCTTAATAGCTAACTGATTACCTATGAATTTGTTCACGAGAGTGTGGTATACTAGGTAATTGAATGGAATTTCACCAAGCAGATAAGATAACACAAATAATGTTCCCTATAGTGACTTGCAACATATAAAACATGAGAATTTTTTTTAAGTATTTCATTTAATGAGAAATACTATGAAACTCAACATTTAACAAAAACACTCAGAATGATTGCACAATAAATCCCTGAGTCTAGCTACTTAATTATTTAATTTTTGTATTGATGCCATGGACCAACATGAGGTGTAACACAATATGTGGAATCATCACAACAAACTACAATGTCACAGTACAAGACTTAGAGTCAACCCATGATCCTAAGTCTACTAACAAGATACATGGTATACAAAGGGCCTCACCACATCTGGCATTGATGACTATATCAATTGGACAAAGAAAATTGGAATCCTCTATAGAAGCAAGGTACTCGGGGGAGAGTGAAAACACTCTATCTTAAATTACATACATTAGTGGTTCCATAAAAGCTAACTCATTAAGTAGTAACTGAATTAGGTACCACTGGGGTCTTTGATTAATGTTGGGTACTTTTGTCTAAGAGTATTGAAAACTTGTTAGAAATAGGATCTCTGATTATTGTTTGGTATCAGTTGGCATGAATGGAATCTCAAGTTTATGTTGGATACCCCTATGATAATTATAAAAGGTCATCAATTCTAGGATTATCCCCTTATTCCCTACCAACACTATCCAACTTCCTCTCGTAGACAGTACTAGTAGGTATGATCCATTTGGATTGTATACCTTCACAAGGAATCCATGGGGTTTATGACATTTATACGTCTAGTTTATTCTTTAGTGTCACTATCTAATTATCTGCTAAACTTCTTTTAGCTTTAGTTAGTAACTAAATCATTCCACTCTTTTTGTATTCAATTTGCATTTGTACTATTAAAAATCATATGAAAACAAATATGTGTATATCTAATGATCTAAAGAGGCAAATGACTAGAATGCTAACTTTCCATATTGTATTTCACTTGAGATGAATAATATGAGCATATAAGAATATAGTAGGAAGAGTTGTTCAATAATGATAACATCGATCTTTGATACGTAATACTAATTATAACAATCAAACTGATTTTTAATGAATTGTTGATATTGAATATGATATATAGCTTCGACCGGATTAACTGAGAATATATCATATAATATTGAGTTATAAATTTTATCATCTTGAACTTATAATGGAAAGGAATCAAGCTATCTTCTGGCACTTCTAGCATGTGTTTCACCACTAAATAATTTAGGATAAACATAGATACACTAGATCCTATGGGTTATATTATGTTTGAAACTCATATAAATTGTATACACATATTCTCACACTGAAATCATTCATCATCTATCAGTTCACTATTTATTTTACATTATTTTTTACCTTTGAAATTCTCATTGAAGCTTACATAGACAAACATACATAAATAGTAAACTAGACACACATGTTCTTCATGTTTTAAGTTTGGATTTACTTAACAACATGACTAAAATAAGAACTTTCACTCACCTTGACTTCACTTATAGATTTATATCTTGATGGTAGTCTTGTTTTATCCAAATCTTGACTTGTTAAGCTTTGATTCAAGCTAAAAGCTCCAATTCCATCATCTACAAGTTCAAGCCAATCCATTGTTCAATACTTCATATACAGAGGAATAAGAATAAGAATAACTATGAAAGAAACCTTATGTTATCCTTAGTCCTTAGTTTTAACAAGAGAAAAGGAAGACAATAAAGAACACATTGACCTAAGCTTACCTTGATGGATCCACAATTAGGTCTATGTTCTTCCTATTTCTTCATTTTCTTCTCCAAATTATCCCTAGGAATCCCCCTCACATGTTTCTCTTGTCTACTTCTGGGATTTGGTTGCATGGGAAATAGAAATAAAATCCAATAAAAAATTAATTCAAATTTCAATATGAATATCAAAAGTTATGGTATTTTCTGTGGTTGGTTATACTGTGAGGTGACACTGCTACTTTTCATTAGTTTTGTGATGCCATTGACCTATGTGGTCATTAGTTGACGTGGCTTTTACTGCACTAACAAATCCACCTAGGGTTGAAATCCCTAAGTTTTTACTAAAACCTTGTGCAATAGTACCACCCACAAGCGGACGGGTCTTATCGTAGTATAGTTTAGGATCAAATCCCAAGGGACAACTTTTTTAAGAATCTTGCTAGTTGAATATGGATCGAGTAAGACTAATATTTAGAATAAGAGTTGATTTGGGTTTAGTTAAACTAATTACAAGAAAAGTAAAAGAGTGAGATTAAAATTGAGTTTAAATTAATGTTAGGAATCACTGGGGAGGACCCGGGTTTCACCACCACTTCACATGCAAACACATCCAAAACACATCTAGGTAAGATACAACTATCCAACTGGAGTAGCAAACCATCCATTAGGAAATAGAGTTTGCATAAGCATCTCCATAGGCTCGATGTCTCATTACCCACATATCACACACATACTACTTCAAATTTATCCCTTCAGAAGTTCTCATCTAGGCATCAACCATGTTAATCGATATTCAAAACCTAAGTATTAAAGTTCTCGCAACAAAGGAATATAATCGATCATGGTAGGTGATCAATCCACATCAAGCCACAAAGCATGCATTAAATGATTAATAACGAAATGAAAAGTTATATATAAGCCATGAAATGTTATAACATGAACATGTAAGAACGAGTGGCGGGGCTAGTCCCCGCACCCTAGTGAAATGGACTACTCGCTCCTCATGATAGAAACAAAAAGAACAAGAGAGAGGGAAGATTCTGCCATGGTCATGGTGAAGAAGATGGTCACAACTTGGTGGAAAAATTGTCTTCTATGCGATGGCGGGGAAGATCTGGATGAGTGGGGGAAGAACACCAAGACATATGAGGATGATTTTCTCTCTCCTTCTTCCTTCTCTTCTCATGCTCTTGATCATAGGAGATGGAGTGGTATATGGTTGATGGATGAAGGTGCTACTGATCTTAAATCCCACCACTTTCATGTCTAGGAAATAGATCTTGATGGAGCAGAGATGGAAGAGTAGCAAGGACACCATAGAGGTAGTCTTTGGTGGAAGATATCATCTTCCTAGGATGGGCACAAAGTAGTAGCCTATCGGCGTCGTGGAGCAAAATCGATGCCTCAAATGAAGGAGTTATTCGTCTATTTATAGGTGCAGATCTGGAGAGCACTGATTTAACTGCCACGGTTGTGACCTTTAGTATCGCTCGTGGTACTCCTCGGCATGACCGTGCCAGGTGTGCACCCGACCATGCTGAGGTGCGCGTCGCAATCGAGGCATTTTGTATCAGTCGAGGTTGTGTGCCACGGTTGAGGTCATGTGCCGCAATCGCCACCATGTGCCACGATCGAGGTCATGTGTCACAGTCGCGGTACCTTGGCCTTGGCCCAACCGTGCTAAGGTGGGCCCAGTCATGTCAAGTGTCATTAAAGGCTACAAATTAACCGTGGTCGTGACCCTTTTTACATCACAGTCGTGGCCATCCTTATGCCGCAATTGTGACCCTTTTGGAATAAACTCACCCCCGCGGGGTGGGGGGCTATTGCTATGGGTCGATGGGCCTACATTAATGAATCCTCTGACTGATTAGGTTGCTTTCTGATGAAAGAACTGACCACCATATCCTACACTTATGTACATAGTGTAATGCTTAATCCTATAATGGAGATGAATGGAATTGATCAAAACTCTAAATAATCATCTAAAATTGAGGTAATTGTATATGAACAGATTCAAGGGGGTATATG
The DNA here is from genome assembly GCA_963693085.1 of Alisma plantago-aquatica. Taxonomy (NCBI): domain Eukaryota; kingdom Viridiplantae; phylum Streptophyta; class Magnoliopsida; order Alismatales; family Alismataceae; genus Alisma; species Alisma plantago-aquatica. Next base: position 253,658,092 of record OY856411.1, read on the forward strand.
AGAGCTTTTAGCGCAAAACTGGGCCAAAAATGGTAAATAAAATGAAGATGAATATGCATTCTTCAAAACACACCCAAACTGAAACATTTCTCATCCTCGAGTAACACAAAATCTGGAACAGTCACCGATTTAATACTTTCAACTCTTGTGATTCCCTCATCTTCACATAACGTTTGTTTCTTTTCTTCTTTGTATGGCTGAGCATCTCAACATCCTGATATTACTGAACATGTAGTACAATATCTTCATTCCCAAGTTCGTTTCCCAAAAGCACTTCCTCCCCACTTTCTCCAACATCAAGCATGTCTATGAGCTTCGTAAGAGTCCAGAGATACCCACAGAACAATAAGTGTGCATCTGATCTGACACTGTTGTTTTTCAAGAGAGTGGCAAAAAGATGCATTCATTGTTCCTGTAGGTGAAAAAAGGGAGTGAAGGAGGATATGGAAGGGAGTATTAAATCTCTCCTCTACTCGACTCAAGATTTTTATTATATGGTTGCAATTTCATTGATTGCAACCTTTTTTTTGTATGCAAATATATCCTCTATTTTTCTTGAGATTGCATTTTTATCTTATGTGCACATTGGCATCTTTTTTTTCAATTTGGTGATATGCCCCTATTACATAGAAAGGGGTATGGAAAAAGTGAATAAAGAGAGGGATGGTGTGCCACCCCAAACTTAGGGTTTGGCACTATTATTATGGATTTTTGTTTCTTTTTAATGGATGGAGGGGTATGAAGATTATAGAAGAAGTGTAGAAGAGAGTTTAGATCATATTGGAACTTGACTTCCAATTCAGTGCATCGAGTTGTTCTCCTTATCATACTATGCTCAAATAATGACTTGTTGGGGATTTGGTGGAGATTCCATGCTATTGTTCCACTTGTCAGTTAGGAAGTATGATGTGTTTGATCCCTCTCAATTTGATAGATACTTTCCATATGTACTAAAGGATCATGATGTTAGGATTCCTAAGATTCACATGGTGATTTCTAACCATTGGCTAGTTTAAAAAATTGTCCCTCTTGAGGCTTGGCTTCGAATAAGGAGGGTATAATGATGCAAAATTACATGGAAAAAGAACTTGCCGACTAGGTAAAGGCTTTGATTGAAATAAATGCATCAAAACTTCATCTAGTTTCTATACAAAACTACTTTGAAAATGTAAAATTTTGAAAATTTTGATAAAAAATGCTTCAAAATTGAAATGATGGAATCTTATGTCTGAAATAGATAGGTGTGGGTGGAAAATAGAGTACGTACCACCCAACCTCCATACCAAACTTAGAAATTTGCTTGTCTTGAGAAAAATCTAAATCTGAGATGGAGGGGGAAAATGGTGTTGGTTGGTCTACCAGATGTGGTTGCATTCCTTTCAGCAATGTGTCCTCCATCTGAAATCTAAAAAATAAAAACTATCAGAAATAAAGATTGCATCTTGCGATGTGATCTCTATTGGATGCAAAATTTTCTAATTCAAAACTGAAAGTAAAATCTATGATAAGGACCAGGTTGCCTCTCGACAAGCACCTCTGTTTTATGTCATCGACTCGACATGCTTCTTTCAATTTTCTGGTAAATATGCTGGTTTGGGAATATTCAGTGATGCTTCAATGCTCATGTCAGCAGTAGTGAAATATCTCTTCAAGCATTGACCATTTGCTACAATCTCTCCTGACCTTTCACTCCATAAAATGAAGGCACCATGTGAGTAGATGTTCTTGACAGTGTATGGTCTAGACCAACGGGAATAGAGTTTTCCTAGGAACAATCTTAGTCTTGAGTGAAACAGAAGAACTTGGTCTCCAACTTGTATGTTTTTCCTTTTCAGATGACCATCATGTCACAATTTTTTGCATTCTTTGTAGATTCGAGCATTCTCGTAGGCTGTCATCCAAAGTTCTTACAACTCCTAAAGTTGTAGAATCCTGGCATGGCCAACTTTCTTCATGTCAAAATTCATTTGTTTGATTGCCCACCAAGCTTTTTGTTCAAGTTCTAGCATAAGGTGACATGATTTTCCATCGATTAATCGAAAGGGTGTTGTTCCAAGAGGAGTTTTAAAATTAGTTATGTAGGCCCACAAGGCGTCATTGATTTTTACTGACCAATCCTTTAGGTTGCGGCCTACTGTCTTTTCCATGACAACTTTGAGTTGACAGTTTGACACCTCTACCTGTCCACTCATTTGCGGATGGTAGGGGGAAACTACCTTGTGAGTTACACCATATTTTCTCAATAGAGTCTCAAAACTTCTTTCTAAGAAATGAGAACCTCTGTGGGATATCACAATGTGTGGAACTCCAAAAAGGGGAAAAATAATATCTTTAAATATTTTGGTGACAAGTTTTGAATCGCTAGTGATAGTTGGTATGGCCTCTACCCATTTTGAGACATAATCCACCGTGACTAGAATGTATAAAAATCCATACGAGGATGGGAATGTGCCCATGTATTCCACTCCCCAAATGTCAAAATCTCAACTTCCTACCAGAGCTTAAGGGGCATCTCATCTCTTTTTGTTATGTTACCCGCCCTCTGGCATTTGTTACAAGAAAAAACAAAGTTGTAAGCATCCTTGGATATGGTTGGTCAAAAGAAGCCACATGACAAAATGTTCAAAGCAATTTTCTTAGAACTCATATTCCCTCTAGCGGGGCCTGAGTGGCATTGCTCTAAAATAAGTTGAGTTTCTTCCTCAGCAATACATTGTCTGTAAAGACCAACAACATAGAGCTTGAAGAGGTATGACTCATCCCAGTGATATTGCCTCACATCATGCATGAATTTCTTCAGTGCAATTCGGATGCATTCAGGGTGTATGACATCGGCTACAAGGTAGTTCAGGTTGTACTAAGGAATATCCTCTGAAGATTTCATGAGCTGGTCTTCTGGAAGAGTGTCATTAATTGTGATCTTTTTAGTGTCCAGGGTGTGGATATGACTCAAGTCATCTGCCACGACATTCTCAGTGCCTTTCTCATCTCTTATCTCATGATCAAATTCTTACAAGAGGAGGGTTTTGCATCTTTCTTTGCTAGGAGGTAACAAATTACAGCATGATCACTATAAACAATGACCTTGGAACGGATAATGTAGGATCTGAATTTATCAAAGGCATACACAACTGCTAAATGTTCCTTCTCGATAGTTGCATAGTTCCTTTGAGCTTCGTCAAGGGTCTTAGATGCATAGTAGATGACATGATGTTTCTTTTCTATATATTGGCCCAAAATAGAACCAACTACATAATCACTGGTGTCACATATTATTTCAAATGGGTGCTCCCAATATGGAGCTCTAATGATAGGTGTTGATGTAAGTGAATGCTTAAGATTGTTGAAACTCTTGATGCATTCTTCATCAAAGTGGAAATCATCATCCTTTAGTATTAAGTTTGTCATAGGCTTGGTTATCTTGGAGAAATCCTTTATAAACCTTCTATAAAAGCCTACATGACTAGGAAATGCGTGAACCTCTCTTACATTGGTTGGAGATGGAGTTTAGAAATCACTTTGATCTTTGCCTTGTCTACTTTGATCCCTCGATTGCTAACCTTATGACCAAGGACAATGCCTTCTTTTACCATGAAATGACATTTCTCCCAATTTAGCATTAGATGGGTTTCTTCGCATCATTTGAGGACCAGGGAGAGGTTCTTCAGGTATGATTCATATGAATCCCCATATACGGAGAAATCATCCATGAAAACTTCCATAATAGTTTCAGTGAGTCCAACGAATATGGCTACCATGCAACGCTGGAAAGTGGCAGGCGCATTACAAAGCCAAAAAGGTATCCTTATAAAGGCATATGTTCCAAAGGGGATAGTAAATGTTGTCTTCTCTTGGGCATTTGGATGTATGGGAATTTGATAGAATCCATAGTAACCATCGAGATAGCAAAAATATTCCTAGTTAGCTAATCACTCTAAGACTTGGTCTAGGAAAGACATCAGGAAATGATCCTTACACATCGCCTTATTCAATTTCCTGTAATCGATACACATCCTCCAACCATTGGTTGTTTGAGTGGGTGTAACATCCCAGGATTTGAGGCCTCGAATAAAACACTCTTAAAAGGAATGATTGGATTACCCATATCACCAAGGTGCACCTCCTTTTCCGGGAGCTCATCTCTAAAGAAATCCATAGTTAAGCGTGCTCAGCTTGGAGTAGTACTAGGATGGGTGACCAGTCGGGAAGTTGATCCTGATTGGTGCGTCATTGTGGAAAAAGTGCGCAGTTAAGGCTAGTGGTGGTCTGTGGGGACAGTCGCCATTCTTGAAACTCTACTAGAGCCTTGGGCAGTGGGCACATGCGTTACATATGGTATCAGATCCAATTCCCCTCTAGTAGGTGGGGCCCACTTGGGCATGGCATGTCAGTCTTGAGCCGTGCGGTCCAGGCATGTAGGAAAGGGATGTCCATGGTTGACGTAGCCACCCTTGCGCTGGTATTCCGTGATCGGGAGCTGGGTGTCCATGGGCCATTGTGGGTCTGCACTGAAATGGGGAAGAGATTATGAGGCCTTATAGTTGAGCCTTGACGAGGACGTCAAGAGTCTAAGTGGGGGAGATTGTAGCATCCCAGGATTTGAGGCCTTGGATAAAACACTCTTAAATGGAATGATTGGACTACCCATATCACCAAGGTGCACCTCCTTTTCCGGGAGTTCATCTCTAAAGAACTCCATAGTTAAGCATGCTCATCTTGGAGTAGTACTAGGATGGGTGACCAGTCAGGAAGTTGATCATGGCTTGCGCGTCAGTGTGGACAAAGTGTGTAGCTAACGCTAGTGGTGGTCTTTGGGGACAGTCGTCATTCCTAAAACTCTACTAGAGCCTTGGGTAGTGGGCCCATGCATTACCGTGGGGATGAGTTCATTATTTTCATTTTGTATCACAATAGTTACACCTTTCTATGGGACAACATGTACCGTACATACCCATGGTGAGTCAGATATTGAATAGATGATTCCTGTAGTGAGCAATTTAATGACTTCAAGGCAAACTGCCTCTTTCATATTTGGATTTAGCTTCCATTGATGTTTGACAGTCGGCTTACGATCTTCCACCATGGGGATTCTATGCATGCAAACTGCTTGACTGACCCCGATGAGGTCACTCATTTTGTATCCAAGGGCCTTTCTTCTTTCTCTTAATTCTATTAGGAGTTTGTCTTCTTGTTCGAATGTTAGGTAAAAATTTATGATAACTGGGCAGACCTTGAGATTGTCCAGAAACACATACTTCAGTCCCTCAGGTGGGGGCTTCATTTCGGGGGCCTCTGGTTTCTCGCATAGGTCTTCAGTTACGTTTGCAACCTTGAGTTCCTCAAATTTATCTTTAAGATCTTCTTCTATAGAATTGAGGTGGAGAACCCAGTTCTTTACTTGTTCATCGATGGAGTCATCAACATATGGGTTTGTTAGACCAACTTCCAAAGGATCGTCTGATTCATGATTCTCTTGCTTGAGGAGTGATATTTTCTCTATGCAATTAATCAAATAGACTTCTTCTTGCATGCTTGGTCTTTGCATACTTTCAAAACTCTGAACTCGAGTATTTCTTTGCCCAGTCTAAGGAGCAAGCTTCCTGCTTCAACATCAATCAGAGCTCTCACAGTGGTGAGGAACGGATGGCCAAAGATAAGAGGGTATCTAGAGTCCTCTTTTATATCCATGATTACAAAGTCGCATGGGACATAAGAGTCGTTACGTACCTTGACTGGGACATCCTCAATGATTTCTAAAGGGAGAGTCATAGAATTGTCTACAAGTTGTATGGTCATGCCAATTGGGAGAAGTTTTGAAAACCCTAGCCTCTTGCAAAGGCTAAGCGTCATGATAGATATGCTAGCACTGAGGTCGGCAAGTCCCTTCTCACATGTGGAGTCGCCGATATGGTATGAAATCCCAAACGATCATGGGTCTTTTTGCTTCTTGGGCATTTTTCTCTAAATAATATCAGAAGTAGTTGTTGCTAATTTGACTGTCTCATATTCTTCAGTTATATACTTCCTTGTGAGGAGAGATTTTAAATCCTTCATCCATACGGGTATCTGTTCCGACAGATCTAGAAAGGGAATATCAACATGAAGCTTCTTCATTGCTTCCTTGAACTTCAAACGAGTGTCGAGCCTTATTTGCATTAGTCAGGCTTGAAAGGAGGATGAGTCTTGTATAGTGGTATAACTGGCTCTAGCATGTCTTTTGCTTATGCAATGATAGGTTTCTCAAAACTTGCTTTGTCTACCTTATCAGTTGTCAGTTGTTCTTTCGGTTCAGATTCAGGTACTTTACTGTCTTGGACACCCACTAGGTCATGCCCATCTATAACTACCACAAGTGTCTTGATAGGAGAATCAGAATAGTCTTTTCTAGATGGAGTAGAAACATCTTTCAGTTTCTCAAGATGTTTAGGATTGTTCTCTAGTTGGCCAAGGAAAGCTCCAGTAGGTGGCTTGAGGTTAGCTAAAAGTTGCGCTAGTTGAGATTCAATAGCCTTCTAATGGGCTTGCTGATTTGCTATCATAGTATTTTGTTATTGTAGAATCTTCTCAATGGCTGACAGTTTGTTGTCAGAAGAGATGGGACTGGTTTGTTGTCTTTGTTGTACTTGTTGATGTGGGATTTGGTTGAGATTCTGGAACTGAGATGGGTTTTGGCACTGGTTGTAATTTCTATTCTGAAAGTTACCCTTGATTCCTAAAATTTTGTTGTTGATTATACTAGAATCCCGATGGGCCTCGTTGTTGATTATCTGAATCGAGTTGTTGCGAGTTTTTTTGCTCCCGAAGGATTTCCATACTAAAAACATGGATGGTTCTTTTTCGGATTCAGAATGTAATACCCTTGACAATGGATAGTGTGGATGGCATACATATTTTCCATCTGACCATTACCTGCTTGGGCACAAGCATTGCCTAGAATGATGTCATAGAGAATATTATAGGCTAGCATAGAATGATCAGTGCCTTTACATGCTTCAAAAAATAGAGAAGCTGACTTGACTTGCTCTTTTTGTCGAGGCGCCTCCTCTCATAGGCGTTGAAAGACGATACAAGGTTGTCTTGCTTGGAAACTAGTAGCTTTAGAGATTTTGGGATAGACTTGTACTCAAGACTACTTTCTTCCATACCTACCTTCAGCCCTCCTTTGCCTACGGATATTCCCCAATTGTCTTGATTATCAGCTCCAAGGGTGACAACCTTCCATGCTCTATCATAACTATAACGCATGAAGTTTCCTCTAGATGAGGAATCTAAAAATTTCATAATATCATCTTCCATGCCCCTATAAAAGATTTTGATAAGTTGATTCTTAGGTATGCCATGGTGTGGACACTTGCGTAGTAACTCATTGTATCTTTCCCATGCTTCTGTAGGGTTTCTCCAGGGATTTGAATGAATTTTGTTATCCGGCCCCCAATATCATAGGTGAGGGAAGGAGGGTAGAATTTTTCCAAGAAAATATTTTGAAGTTGTTCCCAAGTTGTTATGAAGTCCCACTGCAAGGAATTATACCAACTCAAGGCTCTATCTGCAAGGGAATATTTGAAGAGATGGAATCTGATGGCATCATCTATAACTCCATTCTTCTTTGTCATAGCACATAAATTTGTAAATCTCAAAAGATGTTCTTGACTATCCTCGCCTTGATTGCCATAGAAAGGGTTGTTTTGAAGTAGTTAATACAATGTGACTTGATCTTGAAGTTTGGAGCATTGATGGGAGGAGGTTGCACTGGGTGTTGAACATCAGTAGCCTTAGGGATCAAGAACTGTCTAAGGTCCTTTTGTAACTCAGCTTGTTGATCTTCTGCTTGAGCTGCTTGGATTTCCTCTTGAATTGTAGCTCGAGCTTCTTGCATAAGTTGTTCCCTTTGTTCATTAAGGGCTTGAGTTACCCTTCGGGAAATTTCCAACTCTTGTGCCATCCTATCTTGGTTCCCTATACTTTGACAAAGAAAGGTTCATTCTATCTCAGGGTCAAACCTAACTGCAAGGTCGGTGTTGTTGGAGTGTGGCATGTACTAGTGTTTGGGGGTACCTTGGATGGAAAGATCTTTCGAGATTCAGATGGGCAAAGTAGAACCAAATTCAAGTAGATGATCAATAGTATCAAAGGTGAAAGTTAAATCCTAGATTAGTCTCAATAGAACTATATTTAACTAGATGATTCCATTGTCCCCGACAACGGTTCCAGAATTTGATGTGGCTTTTACTGCACTATCAAATCCACCTAGGGTTTAAATCCCTAAGTTTTTACCAAAACCTTGTGTAATAGTACCACCTCCAAGAAGATGGGTCTTATCGCAGTATAGTTAAGGATTGAATCCCAAGGGACAACTTTTTAAGAATCTTTATAGTTGAATCTGGATTGACTAAGACTAATATTTAGAACAAGAATTGATTTGGGCTTAGTTAAACTAATTGCAAGGAAAGTATAAGAGTGGGATTAAAAATGAGTTTGGATTAATTATAGGAATCACTGGGTTGGAACTAGGCTTCACAACCAATACACATGCAAACACATCCAAAACACATCCATGCAAGATACAACTATCCAAATGGAGTAGCAAACCATCCATTAGGAAAAAGAGTTTGTGTAAGCATCTCTGTAGGCTCGAAGTATTAGTACCCACATATCACACACTTACAACTCCAGAGATATCCCTCTGGAAGTTCTCGTTCGGGTATCAACCATGTTAATCGATATTCAAATCCTATGTATTGAAGTTCTCGCAACAAAACAATATAATAGATCATGTAAGGCAGGTGATCAATCGACAAAGCATGCATTAAACGATTAGCAACAAAATGAAAATTTATATACAAGCCATGGAATGTTATAAGATGAACATGTAAGCACAGGAAGCATGGCTAGTTCCCGCATCCCAGTGAAATGGACTACTCACTACTCATGATAGAAAAACAAAATAAGAGAGAGGGAAGATTCCGCCATGGTCATGGAGAAGAAGATGGTTGCATCTCGGTGGGGAACTGATCATCTACATGATGGCGGGATAGATCTGGATAAGTGGGGGAAGAACACCAAGATGGATGAGGATGATCTTCTCTCTCCTTCTTCCTTCTCTTCTCGTGCTCTTTCTCGTAGGAGATGGAGTGGTAGATGGCTGATGGATGAAGGTGCTACAGATCTGAAATCCCACCACTTTCATGGCTAGGAGATAGATTTTGATGGAGCGAAGATGGTGTAGTAGCAAGAACACCACATAGATAGTCTTTGGTGGCAGAGATCATCTTCCTAGATTGGGCACAGAGCTGTAGCATGTCAGTGTCATGGAGCGGAAGCGACGCCTCAAATGAAGGAGGGGGTCATCTATTTATAGGTGAAGATATGGAGAGAACTGAATTAACTTCCACAGTCGCAACCTTCAGTATTAGTCGCAGTAATCCTCGGCACGACCATGCTGGGTGTGCGCCCAACCATGCTGAGGTGTGTTCCATGGTTGAGGAATTTTGTATCAGTCGAGGTCGTGCACCACGATCGAGGTCATGTGCTACGGTCGTGGCCATGTGTCTTGGTCAAGGTCATTTGTTGCAGTCGAGGCACCTTGGCCTCAATCCGACGGTGTTGAGGTAGGCACAACATTTTGAGTGTCATTCGAGGCTACATCTTGACCACAATCACGACCCTTTATACATTGTGGTCGTGTCCATCCTTATGCCACGATAATGACCCTTTTGGAATAAACCCATCCCCGCGAGGGGGGCGGCAATTTCTATGTGATGTACATCCACTAGTTGTTTGGCTTGATTATCCAAATCATGTTTAGTGTTGTTTAGTTTATTGTTTTGCTTAATTTGTGAACACCATTGTTGAACTAAAACATCTCTATTTTTTATGTTTAAATTGAGATGATGGCGATGAAAATTAACCTAATGTACATGGTTAGTTGAGTTTATTTCATATCTTCATTTCATTTAATCCATGCATGAGCTCAAATAATCCTTCATTTGTGTGGTCGTGCTCTTTTTGCTTGAGGACAAGCAAAGGTTCAAGCTGAGGGGAGTTTGTTGTGTGGTTTCCACATCAACTTTTCACATGATTTCACAAAAAAATTCATTTATCTTTGTTCTCATTTAGCCTCTATTCATATCATTTTTTCAAACCTTTTTGTTATTTTGCTTATCACATGATGTGTATTGCAGGTATGATTCAAAATGATCAAATTGGAGATATCCCAAATCAAGTTCATCATCATCGGGACTTCTCTAAGCCTTACAAATGTTCAGAACTATGATTCTACTAAAACAACAATGCACACAACGTGTCTTATTTAAGAAACGATGTGCACATTTCCAATTGGTCTTATTCTTCAGATGTAAAAGAAAAGTACACAACGTGTCCTCCATAGACACGATGTGTACCTGGGAATTTAGAACTGAGTCTTGCCTTTCTGGTACCGTACACGGCGTGTATTAATTCAGACACGCCATGTGCTTTACATTCAAAACAACTATCAGAGATAGGACACGACGTGTCTAAAGGAAGACACGCCGTGTGCTTGCCAGTTTCAGAAATTTTTGAAATACGACTCTACTCATTTTAAAGACAAAATAACTCTATGGAGCAATTATCTTTGGTCATAATTTGAAATGCTTTTGTCCAAGAGCAATGCTAGAGCAAGGAGGGCGATTTTGGGGTAGAAGAAGGTGGTTTCTTGCCAAAAAACCCTCATTCTTCCTCTTTTCTTCTCCATTTTTCTTCTACGGAGGTGCAACAAAGCTTCTTCACTCCGCAAGGCTTCTCAAGAAGCAAGTTTGTCCAGTTTTGGAGCAGTTGAAGGAGTGGAATTTCTTCCTCAAGCAGGAATTCTACTCCTCTTGGGTTTCAACTTTGGTTCTCTTAGCTTTTCCTTCTCTAAATCATGTTGAAATCTGAAATTTCTACACATTTTCTACTATACATCATCATGGATGAGTAGTTTCTTTTTCTTGGACATGGGAGAGTAGCTCCCATGTCATAGTATGTATGGAACATGATAATTTTGTACTAAATTCTATGTTGCTTGTTTTTCCACCTTATGAGTATCAGTTTCTTATTTTCTGCATGTATGGTTGGCCACCTTATGTGTATGTTTTATGATCTTTTGCTTAATCTGAGAAGATAGGTAGGACAATAAGGAGGTACTCTCTTAGCAACTCCTTCTTTATCATGAGAGTAGAAATTATGGAGTTGAGGAGTAGGTTTGTGATCCAAAATGAAATTTCATACATGGGAATGTGAATTGAGTTAGGATTGTTGTACTTGCACCGAGAGGTGATGTGCAACATACAACTCTCCTTTAAAACAAGTGTTTAGTATGTTTAAATTTCGTGCTCTTGTTTTATCCTATGATATGTGGGTGAAATTCTAAGTCCAAGATACTTCTTTTAGTAATCCATTTGTTATTTTGCTTAATTCTAAAATTTAACCTTTAAGTAACTTTAGCAATCAATTAAACACAACATTGCTAAGGTTCAACAATCTAGACTGTTTTAAAGGTGATTTGATTGATTAATCTTAAAATTTCAGAATTAAGCAAAATAGTAAATGGATTACTAAAAGAGGTTAAATTTTAGATAGGGAAGTATCTTGGACTTAGGATTTCACCCACATATCATAGCATACAATAGGAGCACAAAATTTAAACATACTAAGCACTTGTTTTAAAGGAGAGTTGTATGTTGCACTTCACCTCTCAGTGCAAGTACAACGATCCTAACTAAATTCAACATTCCCATGTATGGAATTTCATTTTGGATCTCAAACCTACTCCTCAAATCCATAATTTCCACTCTCATGGTAAAGGAGTTGTCAAGAGAGTACCTCCTTACTCTCCTACCTATCTTCTCAAATTAAGCAAAAGAGCATAAAACATAAACATAAGGTGGCTAGCCATACATGCAGAAAAGAAGAAATCGGTACTCACAAGATCAAAAAACAAGCAACATAGCATTTAGTACAAAATTATCATGCTCCATACATGCTATGACATGGGAGCTACTCTCCCATGTCTAAGGAAAGGAAACTACTTGTCCATGATGATGTACAATAGAAAATGTGAATAAATTTCAGAGTTCAACATGATTTAGAGAAGGAAAAGGTAAGAGAACCAAAGGTGTAACCCAAGAGGAGTAGAATTCCAGCTTGGGAACAAAATTCCACTCCTTTAGTTGCTCCAAACCGGACAAACTTCCCTCCCAATAAGCCTTGTGGAGTGAAGAAGCTCTGTTGCACCTCCAGAGAAGAAAAATGGAGAAGAAAATAGGAAGAAAGGGGGTTCTTTGGCAAGAAACCACCTTCTTCTACCCCAAAATTGCCCTCCTTGCTTTAGCCTTTCTCTTGGAAGAAAGAGTTTCAAATTATGACCAAAGATAACTTCTCCATAGAGTGATTTCATCTTTAAAACAAGCAGAGTCGTATTTCAAAAATTTCTGAAACTAACAGGCACACGACATGTCTTCCTTTGGACACGTCGTGTCCTGTCTCTAATAGTTGTTTGGAATGTATAACACACGGTGTGTCTGAAGAAATACACACAGATTATGTTACCAGAAAGGCAAGAGTCGATTCTGAATTCCTAGGTATATGTCGTGTCTATGGAGGACATGTTGTGTACACAACTACAGAAATGCCTTATAAAGTCACTTTTCAAGGTGTCGGATGTATACAAAAACCGACACCTAAACTCTATAGTGTCAGTTGATAACATAAACCGACATCCAATCTTGAAGGTCGACCAGACACGGGTACCGCTTTGATTAAGTGTCAGTTAATTAGTAAAAAACCGACACCTAACATCAACCGCCAAAACCAAAATTCCAGTGAAAAAATTACCTCCAAAATTTGACATAAGGCGTCGGTTCATAAATAAATAACTGGCGCCTAAAGGGTATTCGCGAGACAGGAATAGTTGTCGGTTGTCTTTTAGTTAAAAACTGACGACTATAATGTAGTATAGGTGTCGGTTTTTTTAAAAGAACTGACACTGTAGGTTTAGTTGTTGGTTTTTGTAAATAACCGACACTTATTGTCAACTTAATAGCTCACTAGCGTGAACGATTCTTCCCCTTTCCCTGTTGCATTCCCAATTTCTTGCTCCGTGTGCTCCACCGCTACTCCGTTCTCTGCCTCCGCTGCCGTGCTCCTGCTCCTGCCCTCGCCACTTCTCCATGCTCACCGGCGGCCGTGCTCACCGGAGGCCATGGTCCTGCTCCTGCTCCTGCTACTGTGATCCTGCTCACCGGAGGCCGTCCGTGCCCTAGCCACTGCTGCGCTGCTCCGTGTCCTCGCCACAGTCGCCGCCTCTGGCTCCACGCTGCTACCAACAGTAGGCCCTCCATTCTTCTTCTTCTTCCTTCTCCTGCTCTTCTTCTTCCTTCTCCCTCTCCTTACCAACAACAACCACAACCGTATGGGCTGGCACGGCCGTGGCTGTGTCGGCCGACCACACGGCCGTGCTACCCAGCACGACTGTGTGGTTGGCCAACACAACCACGGCCGTGCCAGCCCACATGACCGTGGTTGCTGTTGGTAAGGATGGAGAAGGAAGAACAAGAATATATATATATACTAAAATGAAATCAATTATGAGTTTGTGATTAAATCAATTATATGATGAAATCCCTATTCCATGATGAAACCCTAACATCTGGACGAGTTGCATGATGAAACCCTAACATCTACATGAATCCCTGTTGCATAATGAAACCCTAACATCTACATACTCTATATGATACCTAAAATTGTGATGAAACCCTAACATAAATTGTGATGAAAGTTGGATTGTAGGTATTGGAATGACAATATACATGTATTGGGACTGTTATTGAACACCTAATCTGACTTAGGTTATTTTGTTTGATTTAAACATGATTGGGCATTATTGCATGTTTGAAACTATTGAATTCTTGATTTATTATATAATAATACTCTAATTGTGAGTGATGCAATGTAAGTGAGCAAATACATGTAGTGGATATGTACTCATTAGCCTAGAACCCCGTCCAAGATTTAATCATTAGGAGTAAATCTTGGATAGTCCCCGGTTTGGGACTGTTCTTGAACACCTAATCTCACTTAGGATGTAAGTGTATAATGTGTATTGGGTTTTCAAGAAAATTTTGGTAGCATTTCCCCGTTTGTTCTCTAAGTACATATGTACTTGGAGAATAGCGGGGAAATGTTGCCGAAATTGTCTCAAAAACCCAACACACATTATACACTTACTAGTGAGATTAGGTGGTACACATTTATTATATATAAGAATGAAATCACATGTATTTGTTGGCCTAAAGTTTTAACCATGCAAAAACTCTAATATGTTAACCCTAGACCCTAATCTTGTCCTAATATATACTTGTTTTCTCTTTGATCATAGAATGGATAGATCATGGATGTCCATTCGCAATCGCTGCACCCCAAAGTTTATTTCTGGTCTTGACCAGTTTATTAGATTTACCGAGGAACATAGGAAACAACCTGGAGATAGGTTCTACTGTCCATGTAGGCATTGCGGTAACAACTTGAAAGTCACCACTAGTGATGAAATCAAAACTCATGTCATGTGCAACGGGATTATACAAGGCTATACATAATGGCACTGGCATGGAGAGATTTCAAACCCAAAACCAGTGGATGTCGATAGCAGTGCTTGTGTGGAAGAAGAAATTGCCTACGATGACGTAGATGTGAATGAACCAGTTCCAGTAGACATCGTTGATGCGATGTTGAATAGTTGTGGGGTAGAGCACACTGATCCACCTCCCATTTTTAGAAACATTGTGCATGATGCTGAGATGCCGTTATACACAGGTTGTACTAAGTTTACGAAGCTTAGTGCTGTGTTGAGATTGTATAAGTTGAAAGCTAACAATAGATGGAGCGATAAAAGCTTCACGTCATTGTTGTCTTTGTTGAAAGAAATGCTTCCTGAAGGAAACGAGCTGCCAATCTCAACATACCAGGTAAAGAAATTGTTGTGCCCAATGGGAATGGATGCCAAGAAGATACATGCATGCCCGAATGATTGTGTATTATTTCAAAAGGACTAAGCGAATTTGAAAGATTGTCCAAAATGTGGTGCATCACAGTATAAATTGACGACTTCGGGGGAGTCCAAAACTGGTTGTCCTGCCAAGGTGATGTGGTATCTACCTATAATATCACAGTTTCAACTCTTGTTTGCCAATCCGATAGATGTGAAGAATTTGAGGTGGCATGCAGATGTTAAGAAAAATAATGATGGGATCCTACGACATGCGTCTGATTCCCCATAGTGGAAGAAGATTGATCTATTGTACCCTAAATTTGGTGAAGAAGTCAGAAATCTAAGACTTGGGCTTTGTACAGATGGGATGAATCTGTACGGGACATTGAACAGCCAACATAGCACTTGGCCAGTCATGCTTGTTATATACAATCTTCCTCCCTGGCTGTGTATGAAAAATAAGTATGTAATGTTGTCGTTGTTGATATCGGGCCCTAAACAACCTGGAAATGGCATCGATGTTTATCTTGAACCTCTGATTGATGACTTACAGAAACTCTGGGGTGAAGGTGTGATGACCTATGATGCTTCACGAAGAGAGACATTTCGTTTGCATGCTATGTTGTTTTGCACTATTAGTGACTTTCCAACATATGGGAATTTGTTTGGATATAGTGTCAAAGGAGCTAAAGTGTGTCCTATATGTGAAGAGAACATTGATTCAACAAGACTAAAACATGGCGGTAAGAATGTATATCTCGGTCATCGAAGGTTTCTTCCAAAATTCCATCTGTATCGTAGGAAGCGCAAAGCATTCAATAGATTGAATGAGGAACGAAGTGCACCTAAACCTATACCAGGGGAGGTTGTTTATGAAAGAGTAAAAGACTTTGTCAATGAATTTGGTAAGAGATCACAATGTACTACACGGAGTGACAATTCTTAATTCAAGAAGAAGTCAATATTTTGGGATCTTCCTTATTGGAGTTCTTTGACAGTCAGACATTGTATCGATGTAATGCACGTTGAGAAAAATGTCTGTGATAGCATCATTGGTACTCTGTTAAATATACCAGGTAAGACTAAAGATGGGATAAAATCCAGACTGGACCTATGTGAAATGGGAATAAGGTAAGAATTAACAGAATTACATGAAATGGGTAATAAAAGAACATACGTACCTCCCGCTTGTTACACGTTGTCTAGAAAGGAGAAGAAAGCTTTTTGTGAATGCTTGGTAAATGTTAAGGTGCCACATGGTTACTCATCCAACATCCGTAGATTGGTATCAATGAAAGATTTGAAGTTGATAGGTCTTAAATCTCATGATTGTCACACTCTAATGCAACAAATATTGCCCGTGGCAATTCGATCTATATTGCCGAAGCATGTAAGGTTTGCAATCACCAGACTTTGTTTCTTTTTCAACAGTCTCTGCAGCAAAGTTATTGACCCTGAGACTCTCGATAATTTGCAAAGAGAAGTGGGTTTTACCCTATGTCAGCTTGAGATGTATTTCCCTCCTTCGTTCTTTGATATCATGGTACATCTTGTTGTCCACTTGACTAGGGAAGTGAAAATCTCGGGACCGGTTTTCTTGCATTGGATGTATCCCTTTGAACGATACATGAGCGTTTTTAAAGGTGATGTTCGAAACCGTTATCGGCCTGAAGGGAGTATTATTGAAGGTTATGTGGCGAGAGAGGTTCTGGATTTCTGCAATGACTTTCTCAGTGGTAATGACACTCCTGATAATGACAAGAATATTGACGAGCTATTTGGCAAAGGAATTTTGGGATCACGTGTGAAAGTAATCAGCCGTGAGCAGTTGGAACAAGGTCATTTGTATATTTTACACAACATGTACGAAGTGAACGTTTATATCGAGGAACATACCAATTTCATCAAAAGACAATATCCTCGAGCCAATACAATGTGGCTTGCTAGAGAGCATAACAAGACTTTTATTAAGTGGTTTGAAGATAAAGTCTTACATCATCTATCTCAAACACCAGATGATATTACTGAAACTATCAAATGCCTCACCTTTAAACCAAAGTTGACTGTTATGTCTTATGAAGGGTATGACATTAATGGATTCACATATTACACAAAGCGTCAAGATGATAAGAGTGTCGTCCAAAACAGTGGGGTCACCCTTCAAGCATCAACTATGTTTTTTGCAAGTGCAAAGGATAAGAGTCCACGTGAAGCTAAAATGTCATATTACGGTGTCATTGAAGAGATATGGGAATTTGACTACATAGATTTCAGAATTCCGCTCTTCAAATGTAATTGGGTTGATAACACCAAAGGAGTTATAGTGGATGAATTAGGTTTCACTTTAGTGAACTTTGAAAAGATTGGCGAGAAGGTTGAACCATTCATATTGGCATCATAGGCGAAACAAGTATTTTATATCGATGATCCTGCAAATGATAAATGGTCGGTTGTTCTTCATGGTAAAAGACAGTTCATTGAAGATCCTATAGATGAAGAACAGTACTATGATAAGTATGATGAATCCAGTCCATTCTCAGTTGGGTTGCCAACACCAACAAATATTGAAGCTAATGATGACTTATATGTGTGCGGAGATCACAATGAAGGATTGTTAATTGATAAAAAATCGCAATATTATAGGTTTACAATGTGAGCTTTACACTTTGAATTACTTTACAATGTGAGCTTTACAATTTGAATGTGAATTTGAACTTTACAATGTGAGCTTTAGAATTTGAATTACTTTACAATGTGAACTTTACAATTTGAATTACTTTACAATGTGAGCTTTACAATTTGAATTACTTTACAATGTGAGCTTTACACTTTGAATTACTACTTTACAATGTGAACATTACAATTTGAATGTGAATTTGCATATGGCTGACCATTCTCCTGATGACCGTGCTGATGACTACCGTGAGGGTGAGGACATCAATGTGCCGCCTCACAATGTAAGTTTTAAAAATATATCATATATTTATATTTATATGTCCATTTATAGTTATATCTTTTAAATGTGAATTATTTTGTCAAATTTTAGGTTGATGATGCACAGGTACCATCTGAAGCACTTGAGGCACTTGATCAACAACACCAAAAAGTTGACAAGAGAAGGGGCATCACTATGATGAAGAAGTTAATTGCGTAAAAGGGCAATGGACCCAAACTTGTTGTGGATTTTGATAATGCAGGAAATGCATGTGGTGTGAATCGTAATTCACTTGTTTCATATCTTGGGTTTGTTACTTGTAGCCATTGCGGTTGTCGCTTAGATTCTTAGCATAACGTTTCTAAGGAGAAGAAAGACTTAATATGGAGGGATTTATGCGTGAGTTATTATTAATTTGCAATTCTATTTTGTAGATTACTAAATTTTTGGATACTAGTTAATAGCAATTCTATTTTGCAGAGTATATTTGAATTGGATGAAAAGCTGCATCGTAAATGCGTGATGCAATGCCGTGGGAGAGTCCTAAGGAACTATAGGACAAATCTCACCAGAGAATACATAAAAGAAGCTGACAAGAAGAAGAAGACAGCCACTGAACAGTGGAACTTCCTAGACAAAGAAGAATGGGACGCGTTTGTCGCTTCAAGACAAACTGATGAATTCAAGGTATTAGGCGTCAGTCTCAATCTCATTAATTAATATATGTTGTATTCACCTAGTCAAGATTAACATTTAGTGTTACTAACCAAATCATTAATTTTCATACTAACTAGGCCCTCAGTGAGGCATAAAGATCAAGGCGTGCACTGAATGTGCATGACCACAGAATGGGTCCAAAGGGGCATGTAGGCGTTCGCCAAAGACTACAGTCTGAGGCTACTGCTCAGTCTTCTGCTACTCAGGAGTCCTCTACCATAGTTAGCACACCTCTGCCTCGCCATGATGTCTCGATAGCTGGGAGGCAAATTAAGAAGGGAGAAATAACTAAGGCCGCAACTGCTGAGGCGGCTGCAAAAATGGTAAAATACAACTCTTACATCAATCATTCGAATATTGATTATTTGTGTTGTTTACTTAAGTACAAATTTTTGTTTTGGCGATTAGCGGGAGCTGCACGAGCTGAGGAAATAAGGAAAGTTCATCCCTGAGGGAACAAAGGATGAATTGACAGTTGCTCTGGGTAACCCAGAGCATCCTAGACATGTTAGGGCTGCAGGCACTGGTGTGGGCATCAAATCGTTTTTTAGGTCATCCCAGCGCAAACATGTCCCAAAAGTGGGACTTTCATAAGAAGAGGTAACATATTCTTTTTTTATAATGTTACTGTAAAAGAGAATTCAAAAATTAGAATTTGACGTTTCTTTTATCCATGTATAGGTAGATAAGCTATTTGATAGGAGACTCGAAGAAAAACTCGTAGAAGCAATGAAAAAGTGGCAGGCATCTCAGACTGCCACTTACTAGACAATACCTACTGCAGACTCTACTCCTACTCCTACTGCAGAGGTTAGGAGTAATCCTGTAGAACCTCCACCTAGCACATCCACTGTAAGTATTTTTATGACGTAGTAACTAGTTTTTTAATTCAAGATGATACGTATATATGAAAATGTAGTCGTTTCAAAAAAAGATGATATGTATATATGTATATAACATTCTTTACACAAAAATTTGTAGGGGTTGAAGCCATGTCGTCTAAAAAGTAAAGAATATGTCATTACAGAGGCGTCGACTTACCCATCCCTACCAGGGGAAACGTGTCACGGGTCTCCAGTACCAGCTGGTTGGATTCGGGTGAGCCCGATACATATATTCCCCTAGTGGATGGATCTTCCACTGCCATATGCCCACCCAGATTGTGAAACGCTTGGTGAGGCAGTAGGCGGAGTGATATTGTGGCTAAAAGCGGATGTCCTCTTTACTGAAAAGGTATGGTAAATTTACATTACGTTCAATTGTTAGTCTGTGTATATGATGGCAGTTGATATGAAATTATATATATACATGTTAAAAAGAAGACACCCACAACATCTAGGCCTCCACTTCCACCTCCTACATTACCTAGTTGGGTTCCACAGGACCTACCTGTCCCGTTAGGTCCTAACTGTAGGGGTATGGCAATATGGTTAAGGGAACATGATATAAACTCCCCTATAACTATTTCTTCCGATTTAGATTCTACAGGTCAGTCATACGAAACAAAACTATTTATAGAAGATATTTTGGAGTTGTTTCGATATGATTGGCTAAATACATCTGTGATAGAGCTATGGATAAGGTGAGATATTCTTTATACATCCATATACCTTTTGTATGATCTAGTGATCTGGTTTCTTATTTATTAATGCATGCGTAATTAATACATATTTTGCAGCTACTTAGACAACATATGTGCAGATTTTGGATTCAAACATGTAGGGTTTTTTATTCCATCTTTGATTAGTCTAGTAGCTAAAGACCCTACATCAGTTCAACAATACTGCTGTGAGGCTTTTTCAAATTTTGCTGTAATAAAGAAGACGGTGATAATGGCTCCATTCAATGTAGAGAAAGTTTACTTTGCTTATTATAATTTGGACTTAAGAAAATTACATTTTATTGTGGATTTTGAGTTATTAATTTTTAACTTTTTTTCCTCTAGGGGTAGGCATTGGGAGTTACTGGTTATTGCCCCTGAGACATTCACTTTGTATTATCTAGATCCTAAGGGGGGTAATTTGAATACAAGATTTGGACACATAATGAAAATGGCAATATTCCGGTGAGAAATATTTCATTTTTCATATCCGTTAACATATGTTATTACATTACTATTTAATTGCAATGTTCTGTGTTACATTAACATGTAGGGGTTTTGAGGAGTACAAAAAGGCTGTAGGAAAGGTCCCCATGAAAAAGAACCAGCCAATAATTTGGAAGAACGTGAAAGTAAGTTCCCGACTGCAATATATGTATATATTATTTATGTTAACAATGCTTAATTAGTTGTATTTTTTAATATTTTGTATGTTTGAATTTATAGTGTGCTACAAAAGACAACATATGGGCATGTGGATACTATGTCATGCGATATATGCACATGATTATCAAACATGCCGCACTGGATATCGAGTGTATTGCTCAGGTATTATATAGTCTCATTAGATAATATGATCGAAATATATCAATCTTATTTATAGCTCATTAATTATATATATACATCATTCTCTTTATAGGTGTTTAAAGCTGACCCCATTACAGGAAAGGACTTACCAAATGTTAATGCTCCCTATACGATGGGAGAATTAAATGAAGTAAGAGAAGATTGGGCAACAACCATACAAATAGTGGGGGCTTTAAAATATAATTGGGATCCTGATAGCGAATAATGACTAAACGATGATATTTTGTAAATGAATTTCTAAATTATAATATATGTGTGAATGTTTCTACATGTCTTGATGTTTCTACATGTGTCTGAGTGAAAATGAATGAAAGTGTTGGTTGCTATATGAATGTTTCTACATGTGTGAATGTGAATGAATGGAACTACATATTGCTAGCATGTGTGAATGTTTATAAATGTGTGAAAATAAAATGGAACTGCAGGTTGCATTGCTAAATGCATGTGCTACTTTTTTATTGTTAATTTTGCAGGTTTGTGGCCTGTTGTCGGCTGATATCAATGGATGTCATAAAACCTACAGTTCATAACTGAACTGAACAAGTTTCTCATCCCGCGACCAGCCACAGCAGGTCTGCAGACTGACAGAAAAAAAAACAATAGGCTTTGGTTATTTGTAAATAACCGACACATAATGTTATAGTGTCGGTTTCTTATCCAATAACCGACGTCTATTTCCATAACACTACATCCGTGGCACCTGACCATACAATACGTAGTTACAGTGTCGGTTTCCTACTCGTAACCGACGTCTATTCCCTTAACAACACGACTGTGCTGGCCAGCACGGCCATGGCGCGAAGATATATGGCGTCGGTTTTTTACTTATAACTGACACTGATAGTGCCCAACATTGCGCCCTTTCTGTGGCGCGAAGGGTTTGGGCGTCGGTTTCTTAACTAATAACCGACGCCTATAGTCCCATGATGGCGCATTTTCGGTGGCGCGCGAAGAGTTTGGGTGTCGGTTTCTTATCTAATAACTGACGCCTATAGTCCCTTGATGGCGCGCTTTCGGTGGCGCGCGAAGAGTTTGGGCATCGTTTTTGGAACCGACGCCTAATGGGTGAGCTTTTAGTGTCGCCCACATAGGTGTCGCTTATAAACCGACACTAAAGACTTTAAATAACCGACACTAAAGGTAGGTTCTGTAGTAGTGGTACTTTTCTTCTACGTCTGAAGTATAAGACCAACTAGAAATGCACACATTGTGTCATAAATAAGACACATCATGTGCATTGTTGTTTTAGTAGAATTACAGTTTTAAACGTCTGCAAGGCTTGGAGAAGTCTCGATGATGATGAATTTGAGTTGGTCTATCTCCAATTTGATCATTTTGAAGCATACCTACAATACACATCATGTGATAATCAAAATAACAAAAAGGTGGCAAGAATGATATCAATAGAGTCTAAATGAGAACAAAATTAACTAAATTTGTGTGTGAAATCATGTGAAAAGTTGATGCGGAAATCATACAATAAATCCACCTAAGCTTGAACCATTGCTTGTCCTCAAGCAAAAAGAGCACAACCACACAAATGAAGGAATACTTGAGCTCAACCATGGATTAAATTAAATTAAGATATGCAATAAACTCAACCAACCATGTACATTAGGTTTATTTTCATAGCCATCATCTAAATTTTAACATAAAAAATAGAGAAGTTTTAGTTCAGCAATGCAGGTCAAAAATTTGGTGAAACAATCAACTAAACAACACTAAATAGGATTTGGATAATCAAGCCAAACAACTAGTGGATGTACAACACAAAATATTCTGCTATTATGGATTTAAATTATGAAATCTTAGCCAACTTTAACAATCTTAGTTGAGATCTCTTCTCAAAAAGATATGACAATTGAATTTTGGGATTCCGACACTCGGCGGATAAATTAGGCTTATGCACACATGGAGTGTTGGTTGGGGTGTTATTTTTACCCTCTTTTGATTTCATATCACCTAACCATTGTTGGCAGATCAGACACACACTAGGCTAGCATGATATGTGGGTTGTTTGCCATCTTTTATTGGGTAAAGTGAGAAAATGATCAAAGAGATTTTTGCACAACATAAGAGAGTCAACTAGAAAGTTCAGTTAACAAGATTCCATTCATTATATTGCAAATTTTTCACTGAAAAATTGATTGTATATGCAGTAAGGGTTTGGCAAAAGTATCATGTATTCTAAATAGTGTTGTAGAGTTGATATATTTTCTAGAATTTGAGATTGTTACATGTATATAGCAATCAAAGATGTTAAAATTGAGAGTTCAGGTTACAATTACAAACCAAGATTATGTACATGGGGAATTTCATTTTCCATTTGATTCATGCATGCTCTTTACTAATTCTTTCATATGGCAAAAGAAACACAAGGAACAAGATAATTCAAGCATACAAGGTAGAAAAGTTCATTCCATCACAATAGCATCATTTCATATTAAACGTGCCAAGAAGGGAAATACAGAACATGCAACAGGATGAAATAAAAGACTAAAATAAAAGACTGACATGACCAACAAAAGTAAATGAAATAGAACTACATTATGGCTGGTTGCACCCCCCATCTTGAAAGTTGTATTGTCCTCACTACATAAATCAAACTCATGGAGGTAACAATCAGATATGTGTCATGGGTGAAATAAAAAAGAGGGGCCAATGCCCCCGTGGTCAGTCCAAAAGAACTAGATGACAAGATCATCTTCTGAAAACATCCATCTATGTGTGTTTCAGGGCGGACTCAAGCTACTGCGATGGCGGCAGCTGATACGATTGCAGGATGGAGTAGTGACCCTGTTAAATGTGTCATGAATCTATGCAGTGGACCATGTGATCAAACTGATGTTGCACATAGTCGTACAAATTCTTGACATCAGGCATCACCCAGGATTACTCCGTCTGAGTGCTGGTGGAGGGAGGTGGTGGAGCAGAAGGAGCAGAAGGAGGTGCCCTAGTATCATCAACACCTCTAGCTTCCTCTACCTCTTCATTAGTGTTCAACATGATTTTCCAGTTGTCCTTGTTCTCCAAAGTGATGTGCTCAGGATCTGGAATGTCAATGTAGTAATCATCATCGAAGAATTGCTGAAAGTTGGTATCACTATTGACAACTTTTGAGAGCAACCTTGCAGAGAGAAGGAACCAAATGTCTACCAGGTTTCTACCTGGTGTTGCCTCTAAACTTGTCAAATCAACAACAAGCTTCTTTGTAATCCGAGTAATCAAACCAACACACATGATGTCACCGGAATCCCTCTTCTTCACCTTCTTAATGTTCATGAAACATGTAAGAATGTAATAAGCAGCATTAATCGGGTGCTCATACATCATTCCCCATAAGAAGAAAAGATCTTGCTTTCCCACAACCCCTTGGGTTTCCTTCTTGGAAAACACTCTGGTACTAAGAAGGAGGTGAATGTACCGGAAGATAGGGTTATGGATAGCGGATGCTATGGCTTGCTTTGCCTCATGTTGTTCCTCAACAGACATCTCCAACCAAAACTCGTCTCTATGAAAAATGGCGGGTAACTAATCACCCCATCATAATGACATTCCAGCAACTCACAAAAATGCCTAAATATGAGCTTAAAAACATGACCCAAAAACCTGAAACGAATAATACCATAGGGCTCGAGCTTCTTCTATGGGTCTTGCTCAGTAGTGAGTGTCGTTAAAAACTCATAGACTAGGGGGGTAAGTATTTGATATCATAAGGCATATGTAGCTTAACCCCAAGTCCTGCAGGCACATGATAACTTTTTCCTTGAAGCCCAGAGTCATCACTGTCTGCTGGCAAGCAAACCGAGTCAGAAGTACCCTCCTTGCAATAAGGAACTAGTACATCGGGTCTTCTTCAGGGGTGACTCGGAATTGAGTAGTTGAGACGTACGTTGGTTCTTGGGAGGAACTGACACTGTGTTTGCGGTTGCCGGTTTGCTTGAAAGGTACCATTTTTGCTATTGACGGATGAGACACATCATGTGCATGGATGAATACGGTGTGTGGCTGAGGCAGAACTTCGACTGAGATAGTGATGCACACTGCGTGTGCGGAAATGTACACGTAGTGTGTCTGGAGCAGTTCCACGATCTGTAGGTGTGGACAACTACTGTTTTGGGGGAAGAAGATGGAGCAAATCTGAGGTGGTGCTTGGTGTCAGACCTTGCATTGCTGAGGTGATCTGTGGCACTTCTTCTTGGTGTTGATTATGGCATTTGGAGATGAGTATGGTGAGCTCTTACTCACTTTATCATCAAAGAAGATGATGGTTGTAGAAGCAACATTATGAGCTTGACGAAGCGCAGCTGTCAATCCGGTGGTTGGA
The DNA here is from genome assembly GCA_963693085.1 of Alisma plantago-aquatica. Taxonomy (NCBI): domain Eukaryota; kingdom Viridiplantae; phylum Streptophyta; class Magnoliopsida; order Alismatales; family Alismataceae; genus Alisma; species Alisma plantago-aquatica. The sequence continues at coordinate 253,683,542 of OY856411.1, forward strand.
GATGGGGACGAGGGTTAGAGCTTGATGGTTGGAGCACCTCCTTGTGCTAGGGCACACGATGGAGGCTGGAGGAGATCTGCTTGAGCTCAAAGATGACACATTGTGAACAAGGGAACACGACGGCAGCTAGGTGTGCTAGGGCACACGATGGATCTAGAAGCAAGGACTAGGGTAAAATGGCATCTCTGAGGTCTCAACGGCTCGAATGAAGGCATGAGTGAGAGGGGCGGCCATGTGCTAGGTTAAGAACCCATATTTTCAACAAAAGACATGACATGTACAAACAAAGACATGTAGTGTGTCTTGTCAGAACTCCCTTTCTATGATAAAAGACACCCATGTTGTGTAAAGTACACGCCATGTACCAATTAAAAAATTCAAAATGCCTATTTTCACTGATAAATACACAGCATGTTAAAATAAAGATATGTCATGTATTTTTCCAGATAACTTGATCTTTCCTTTTATGCTTGTGAACACATCATGTCTAAATTAAGACATGTGGTGTTTGTATTCTATATTTCTCATGCCTCAATTTTCTGCTTGGGAACACAACATGTCTAAATTAGAACTCACTGTGTATCTTTCCATGTTGAGGAGAACTTTGTATCATCTGGACAATGACACACCGTGTGTTTTTCTGACATGTCATGTACCTAGAGATGTAGCTCGGTTGTTGTATATCTGGAAGTAGAGAAACACCACATCCTAAATAAGACACGACGTGTCTTCTGTAGTTTCTATAGAAAATAGCTTTTTATCGGCAGAGAAATAGTAATAGATATGGAAATATAATTGTCTAAATTATTACATTCATCCATGACAAGCTTATTTATGAAACTAAAGAGTGTTATTGACCCAAATAACTTAAAAAGAAATCTATCCTAATGTGGGTTCAACTCCCACGGGATCCTCCATTTAAAGTCCAGAGTGAGACTCTTCAACTTGTCCATCATGGATCTTAGAGGGATCAAGAGGCTCCCTTGTGAACTTCATCTCCCGAGGTGTATAGCCTACAATGTTGCCTGTTTACTTTTTAAGCTCCATCTTTTCCTTGTAACTCAACAACTCCATAAGGAGAAGTCTTCAATACAAGAAAAGGGTCGGACCACTTTGACTTCAGTTTTCTAGGGATTAGCTTGAGTCTTGAGTTGAACAACAACACTTTTTCTCCTTCTTTGAAGTCTTTCCTTTGAATTCTTTTGTCATGCCAAACCTTGGTTCTTTCTTGGTAGAGCCTTGCATTTTCGTATGCATCTAGTCAAAGTTCCTCCAATTCTTACAGCTGTAATAGCTGCTTTTCACCAGCTTTCTTCATGTCAAAGTTTAAGAACATGATGGCCCATAGAGCACGGTGTTCTAAATCCAACAGAAGATGACAAGATTTACCATATATCAACTTAAATGGAGTTGTGCCTATGATGGTTTTATTAGTTGTTCAGTATGCCCATAATGCATTGTCTATCTTCAATGCCCAATCTTTCCTTGAGCTAGAGATTGTCTTCTCTAGAATACTTTTCAGTTGCCGGTTGGAGACCTCTACTTTCCCAGAAGTTTGAGGTTGGTAGGGAATATAGACTTTGTGAGTGACTCCATACTTAGATAAAAGGTTGTTGAATTGTTTCTCAACAAAATGTGTTTCTCCATTAGATATTACAACCCTAGGAACTCCAAACTGTGGGAAAATAATTTTCTGAAATAGTTTATGTAATCACCCCGCCTCCCGGTAACCCCCAATTAAGGGAGACCTAGAGGTCAGGGCCATTATCCCAATTAACAGGAGAAAAGGTTCGACAAATAATCGATAATAATTAATAAATTTCACTAAACTAAACTGAAAGGCTATATTAAGAAAAATAATTTGCATAGCTTTTCCAAAAACTGGGATATCTACTTCTATCTGCTTCAGGAGTCTATTTTAACTAACCCTCCTTTGTACTTTAATTCTTATTTAATTACACATATGCCACTTTACTATTTGTCCTTTTCAATCTTGTACCTAAAACGCCGACAAACAAAACGTCGGTCAGCATATCGAAATATGTTGGTATGTGGGGACAACCAAAATTTCACAAATATGGATAACAATCTATTTATCACAATCAAGTTAATTAACAAGCCAATTTATGCTTTTTAGTATGACATTCTCCAGTGCTTTTGCCCTAACCCTGGCATACCCCACTTTAGGGTTTCTTTTGTCAATGACTTAAGGACACCTTCTCAATCCCGAGCTTGGTGCCTGGAGTCACCCTTCATAGTGCTCGTTAGTCATTCTATAAAGACCACCTTCTCAGTCCCGAGCTTGGTGTCTGGGGTCCCCACTCATGGTGCCCATTGGTCTACCCTCCTGGGCCTGACCGTTGACATCATCCATTAGGGTGGCATGTAGGTGTGAGAATACATACTTCTATTATTAATGTGATAATTATAGTGACTTTATGATTTGCAAGTATGAACATCCAAACTGATAATTTGCATTCAATGCGATTAACCATCCGGAAAATCCTCGGGAAACTAAGGTGGTTATTCATAATTAACCACTTACCTGTCGGGCTAATTTGAGATAGAATCAATCCAATCAATGCAAGAAATACAATAAGCAAGCACACAAAGAGATCCCGAAATATGAATCCAATTTCCTATTATTGATCACGCCATCAAGATCTATTTAACCGAACTCACTTCCTAGGGTTTCTAGTTCACTTTTAGGGTCTCCATTGCAATTAGGGTTTCACTTCCTTTTTACTCTTTTAAACATTAATTTTATGCAATTACTTACAAACCCTAATTATCTCATATATTCTTCACAAAATATATTAAGGTTGTGTCTTAACAACATTTAACCTTAATTTAAGATTAAAGGCACAATTAGCCATCAATTAAGTCCATTATGCTCTTTATACTAAAACTACCAAATTTATCCTTTTAATTCATGACAGGATCATTGGGCCTAATTATCATCTTTCGTTCCTTCTGGTTTAACAACTCATAGTTCATCTAAATCACATATGAACTCTATTTATCATTAATTCCATCTTTATTCATTAGAAAACCCTAATTTCCACACTAAGGGTATTTAACCACAATTAGGAACTTTAATGCTCGAAATAGCTTAGAATCATTATATCTTAGCTTTATTCACGATTTTGAATAATTAAAGTCATTAAGAGTCACAATTACCAATATTAGGGTTTTAAGGCCCATTAAAGTGTATCCATGAACATGAAACTTTAAACTAAACCAATTACATGCGCAATTCATCTTTTTCGATCTTAGTGTATCTCTTTATGATTAACAATTTAATATCAACTTTAATCATCAATTAAACCCTACTAATCACATTTATCTATCAAAATGGGGTTTCTTAATCATTATTACATTAAAGCTAATAACTTCCATTACTTTTCAAATTACAATCAGAATTAGGCTTCAAATATATTTTTATTGCATTCCTTGAGTTCTCCTGATCAAAATTCATGTACAATGCACATCTATCTGAGCTACCGTTAATTAGTTATGAATTTAGAAAAATTCATTTACTCTGGGCCAATCGGAGGGCGCCACGTCACTCCGTCCCATGCAACTTTGCTTGGCTATGCTTGAAACATTTCAAAAAGTCCAAAATGCCCTTGGTTAAGTGATTGGCTTCCTTAGTATGTGGAGGGCGGAACCGTCCAGTGCACCTCTCCCTTCTTCAACCTTCAGCAGCCCGATAGTTGCCGCCCTAGCTGCTGAGTGTAGGGCTATGCGAGTGTGCCACCTCCTTCCTAGGGCCCATGGACCGCCATCGATGGTCTTCCAAGCTTCCCTGCCCTTAGTCGCACCTAGGGCACTGTCCAGGTCATGGTTTAGCTGGCTAGTGCATGAGCACTCGACCTTCCAAGCATGGCCGTCGTTGCAGCCATGTAGCTGCAGCTGCACGAAGCTGGGGTTGATGGGGCGGTATCCAAGCGGTCTTGGGTGGTCGTGGAGGTTTCCCGCCTCAAGCAAGACCACAAAATAGACCTGTGTTTCTCTAGGGTTAGATCCCTACTCTAGGTTAGGTTTTCCATGGAAAGAACAAGGAGGAGAGTGGGGGATCTCTCTCTCTCTCTCTTGGACTCGAACTAGGGCTTTACCTATTTATATAGGGTGAGTATCCACGCCCTAAGATGACCATCTATGGGTCAACTAGTTCTATTCCCAATAGGAATCAAATTCCTTCATGGAGAAGAAATTCTTCTCTCTCATCCTTAACTTGTTGATATTCTCTATTATTTGGATATTTAGGAATTCGAAAATCCTTTCCATTATTCTCTTTATTCTTGGCTTTTAATTCATTGACCTCAAAATTATATTTTCGTTAAGTAGTAAATACTTCCTTTTTAGCAATGCCACAAAAATTCATTAATAATGTATCACATTATCCTCTTATTTTGCATTTTTGGTATTTTCTCTTTCTTTCTTCTCTATTGGGGCTCCTTGGACCCCAAGAAACTCCAAGATTTCGAAATTCCTTTTTAATGGACACTCATTATTCTTCTAGATACATCTATATCCATTATTTCTCATTATCGTATTTATTTCTTATTAATATATCTCTTGTTGAGGATTTCTCTTTATTTCTCTTTTATTTTCCTCATTGGTATTCCTTTTATCATTAGGAATCCTTGGGATATGAAATTCCACCAAGGCTAACTCAATTATACCTATTTCCACTTATTTTCCACATTTTACCATTGTTTTCAATTTCTTTCTTAATAAAGAAATACATAATTGATCTTTTCTTATCTTATTGCATTTTCTTTGCTCCTTTAAATTCCTTGTTATTGGGCCCTAATAGCCAATAAAGCTTACAACACAATCATCAAGGCTATTGTAAACGAAATCCGTTCATCATCATTTGTCCAAATATCTTTAATATGAGAAATTACATTTCTCTCCAAATGAACCCAAAAATTGGGGTTGTAAGATCATTCCCCTCTTATATAAATTTTGCCCTCAAAATTCCCTCAAGAAAACAAACAAATAGGATAAGCCTTTCTTATGTCCATCAGGGCTCCCATGTGGCTTCACCCTTTCCATGGTGCTTCCCAAGAACCTTCATCTCATATTCTTCCATCTGAGTTCTTTCTTACCTCGGTATATTGTACCATCATAGGAGACTTAGGACATTTCAACCTCTGAAAATTTGAATAGGTTCAGGACTCAGCACATGGCTTGGGTACCTCACATAGTGCTCTAGATCAGACGCATGGAACACATTATTCATCATGTTATCCTGAGGGGTAAGGTTAAAACTAACCATCTCCACCAATCCATCTCTAATGGACCCATATATCAGGGACTCATCTATCTCATCTGTAGTTTAACGGGGTCATATTTTCACATCACATACTTTCCTACAGTGAACTGCATGTTAGTCTGGTTTGCATCAGCTCACGACTCATGTCGTCTCTGGGCTCTCTCTCAGCCATTGCACGATAAAAGCAACTTCATCTGTACACACAGTAGTTCTTTTCGGACCTTCGTGAGGCCTCCTTCACCAACATCATCTTAATGGAGTGGTGATTGATACAACCTCCCTCTAGAACTTCTTGCATCCCAATAAAGGCTATGGTGGTTAACATCACATCTTAATAATTATCTCCATGTATCTCCCTGAATGTGCACACATGCTCTCATCAGACCCTCTAGTCTGGATCATACTAACCATTAGTAAGAGGTCATCTACTGTACTAACATTGAGTTCTTCAAGTATCTACTTCAACCTCATGGAAGTGAACCTTTAGGTCATACTCAAGAACTTTTGAACTCGCATCATGGTGTAGTTGAACCATCTCTCTCTCTTAAGTAGTTCAACAGAATCTATCCTTTGACAACATTTTTTCTTTCTTGTGTTATCTAGGTAAGGCGATCTACCATAACCCATATTGCATCTTGACCTTCCTTGGTCAAGGGGAGACTTACCACAACCTCCATAGTGTTGAACTCCCACTCTCTCTTGGGGACTCTTGATCCTCTCTGTCAAAGCAGTGGGTTACTAGTGTTTGTCCTTCACCCCTAGCTTGCATGGCCACATTCCACATGCAACTTCATATTAAGCATCCAAAGTGCTACTATCACTTACTATCTTGGTAGTACCACGGTGTATGGTGCTCTTAAAATCATGATCTCCTGTATGTCATGATTCCTCAAGATTGATTCTTCAAAAACCCTAAACCACTCTCATCATGGTTTTATCACCTTCCTACCCGAAGGAGTGCATCTGAGGTTCTACAACCCTACTTTTATTGCATCAAGGCCTAGGCTAGGTAACCAAACAACCACAAACTTGATCAACAAATCATGTTACATCGAATTATTAGCCCAAACATATCTCACAAACTTAGGGCTAAACTAGGCAATTGCATCTCCAACCGGAGCATCCATTACCACTTCACATCCTTAGGTATTAGGTAATGTTGAAGACATACACCTTCATGTATTCTACTTGTTATCTCATCTCGAACTCTATGTTTGTCTTCATCAAGAAATTCTGAGCTCGTCCTAATGGTGATCAAACTCAACCTTGTATCACTTGCAAATTCCACATAGCTCATGATAAAACATCCTCATAAGATGACTACACTATTACTCTTAGTGTTTGCAAACCATCCATGTATCATTCACCCCACCAGGGTATGTTATCATCCCTGTCCTCATACCTCGTAGCAATGTTCCAACTCACATCATCTTTATCCTTGGTGTATGACATGCGTACTATCCTATCTCTCACTCCCATAACAAGAGGAAATAAGCATTTGGCTGCAATCCAAATACAAAGTTCTTCATGTTCCAAGAGTAGAGATGGTACATCCCACCTTGCCACTACACCTTTAAGTTGAAACGTGCATCTTATGTCTCAACATCACAACCATCTTGATATCAAAGTCACTTCCATGGAAAACTGGTCTCGAACCTACCTGGGTCCACACATATTCCTTGGTCATCTCCTCTGGGTCTATAGGGTGTTGACACTTTTGGTGTCATCCCTCTTCCCTTATGCATCCAGAGAGTGCCCTACTCATCTGCACTTTGGGCCCCATGAGTTCATGACGGTGATCAATCTCCTAACCCATGGCCCTCAGACAATGATAGTTGTTACCTCCCGACCCTATGGTCATGTGCAACGAGGGAATTAGTAAACTCCCACTTCCATCGGTCTTATGTCCACCTGACCCTAGGATAGACTTAGGATTCTATTATAGTACATGTCCAACTTAGAACCTTACCCAAGCCTTCATCATCTCTCTCTACATTCATGGGCTGACTTTCATCCTTTAACAGGGGTCATGGCAACCTGCCTACCTTGGTCAGGCCCCATACTAGTTACCCCCATGGTAACACCTCTACAAGAACTTAGAGATGGTTATCTATGGGTCTACATGTTCATTATCTTACCATGTACTCTTCACTTAACTTCTCAAGATCCTATGAGACCTCTTCAGGTTTCCTCAAAACCCACAAACCTGGTATACACCCTACAAAAGGGTCCCTCTCCGAGGATGGGAGGAAACTACACCTTGATAAAAAAGGTCACAAGCGTCCATATGCTTAAGGTCTGCATCTACATGAGTATGCTTACCTCTAGCAAGCTACTAAGGTACAAGAAGATGCCTACAAAACCATGCTAGGTCACACTTGTTCTCATCCTCAACATTAGAGCGACTTAGTTGTGAGGGGTTCATCAAACAAACCTTTAACTTAAGGGGTTCACTTTACCTCCACACATGAGGAGTACCATGCTTGAAACTATAGAGACTCAAATCTCCTCATGAGCATCGGGTACACTGCTTCCCCGCTTAGACCTAGGAACCCTAGGTTCACCTTTGGGTGTCCAACTGCATGCTCAATCTCTTAACCACGAATCAAGCATGTCTAAGGCAGGTCATGTACTCCCATGATCCTCTTATTCGAGCAACACCTCAGAGTTGAGTCATCTTCCAGGACAACCAACTAGGTATAAAGCCTCACAACTGGTTACTTAAACCTCCTTAGGGTCTAAAGCACTCTTTATCTCATCCAGTAGGTAATCACCTATACCAAAGGTACTAGAAGAATCATTATCTCTCTAGGGTTTGGTTCCTCTAAAGATAACTAAGATATCATTAGCCTCCAGGGGTCGAGCATAGGGCAGCCACTATCATCCACTTAGGTCGCATCATCCTTGACTCCCCACTATTCCTCATGTCTCAGAATGTAAGATTCCAACCTTCTTTCTTGGATCCTGCTTTCTCTCTCTAGATCTAACTCCACATCTATGCTTACTACTAGAGGTACACTCTCCATGAAGTTGGATCAAGCTCACAAGCATATCCCTACATGGGTGAAGCCTATGCTCAACTCATGTTTTACTCAAGATTATACTTAGCTCTTTATGCTTATCACATAAGCTATCCAACATACTCCCTTGACTAATGTTTTAACCTACTGTCAGCACTACTGACACACTCTAGGTGTAAGCTATACCCTACTTGCCTAAGCCCATAGGGTTTCTATAGGTTCTCCTCTAACCTCATCCATGAAGGAGCTATCCTTCGCTCTAACATGCATGACCCTCTCCAGGGTTGGGTTGCCAAAGGTACTAGGCCATATAACCTCTTATGGCATCCCAAAGGCATGTCCAAACAAACACCCAGTCAACCATAATGTCTAACTCATCATGTCATCTCTCTCTCTAACCTCCACTTAGGATTAGGGTTAACATCATCCTCAGAGGATGTGCTAGGTCTCTACTTTTAATGGAGGTATCTACCTCTAAGACGAACTCTCTCTACTCATCCTCCTGACAAGGAGGTCTAGCCTCAGGCCTCTCCTGAGGGAAATTACAACTCGTGTCATGCGACCTAAGCATTTATCTATTCTTTAGTTTGTGCTTAATCTATTAAGCTTATGTCCATGGCATCTTATTTATATTCTTTTCATTAATTTGGTGGAGGATTCCTTATACCTTATTAAACTTACCCATACCTCAAGAGGGTGAGGAGAAGAAAGAAAACCCTAATCCTTAAGGTCCTTAATAGAATTTGAGTTGAGAAGGGATGAACAAGAAGAGAGAGTCCTAAAGGTATCTTATTTCGAGTCATATCCTAAGACATCGGCCGGGCAGTCACACAATCCAGGAGTCCTCGTATTCTGACTAGAGATGCGGAGGAAAATATTGCCATCCCCCAGACGTGATCCTTTTCTAAACACCTCAATCTTTCGGACAATCCTCGAATAACTCCGTCAGTCCTATGGGATTTGTAAAATTTAATAATTATTAAATATTAAGTGAGGAACCTATGCTCTGATACCAATTGTAATGACCCCACCTCCCAGTAACCCCCAATTAAGGGAGACCCAGAGGTCAGAGCCATTATCCCAATTAATAGGATCAAACGTTCGACAAATAATCAATAATAATTAATAAATTTTACTAAACTAAACTGAAAGGTTGTATTAAAAAAAATACTTTGCATACCTTTTCAAAAAACTGGAATATCTACTTCTATCCGCTTCAGGAGTCTATTTTAACTAATCCTCCTTTGTACTTTAATTTTTATTTAATTCCACATATGCCACTTTACTATTTATCCTTTTCAATCTTGTACCTAAAATGCTGACAAACAAAGCATCGGTCAGCATATCAAAATATGTTGGTATGTGGGGACAACCAAAATTTCACAAATATGGATAACAATCTAATTATCACAATCAAGTTAATTAACAAGCTAATTTACGCTTTTCAGTATGACATTATCCACCGCTTTTTCCCTAACCCTAGCATACCCACTTTAGGGTTTCTTTTGCCAATGACTTAAGGCCACCTTCTCAATGCTGAGCTTGGTGCCTGGAGTCACCCTTCATAGTGCCCGTTAGTCATTCTATAAAGACCACCTTCTCAATCCCGAGCTTGGTGTCTGGGGTCACCACTCATGGTGCCCATTGGTCTACCCTCCTAGGTCTGACCTTTGGCATCATCCATCAGGGTGGCATGTAGGTGCGAGAATGCATACTTCTATTATTAATGTGATAATCATAGTGATTTTATGATTTGCAAGTATGAACATCCAAACTGATAATTTACATTCAATGTGATTAACCATCTGGAAAATCCTCAGGAAACTAAGGCGGTTATTCATAATTAGCCACATACCTGTCAGGCTGATTTGAGATAGAATCAATCCAATCAATGCAAGAAATCCAATAACCAAGCACACAAAGAGATCCTGAAATATGAATCCAATTTCCTATTATTGATCACACCATCAAGATCTATTAAACGTAACTCGCTCCCTAGAGTTTCCAGTTCACTTTTAGGGTCTCCATTGCAATTAGGGTTTCACTTCCTTTTTACTCTTTTAAACCTTAATTTTATGCAATTACTTACAAACCCTAATTATCTCATTTGTTCTTCACAAAATATATTAAGGCTGTCTCTTAACAACATTTAACCTTAATTCAAGATTAAAGGCACAATTAGCCATCAATTAAGTCCATTATGCTCTTTATACTAAAACCACCAAATTTATCCTTTTAATTCATGACAGGATCATTGGGCCTAATTATCATCTTTGGTTCCTTCTGGATTAACAACTCATAGTTCATCTAAATCACATATGAACTCTATTTATCACTGATTCCATCTTTATTCATTAGAAAACCCTAATTTCCACATTAAGGGTATTTAACCACAATTAGGAACTTTAATTCTCGAAATAACTTAGAATCATTATATCTTAGCTTTGTTCATGATTTTGAATAATTAAAGTCATTAAGAGTCACAATTACCAATATTAGGGTTTTAAGGCCCATTCAAGTATTATCCATGCACATGAAACTTTATATTAAACCAATTACATGCACAATTCATCTTTTTCAATCTTAGTGTATCTCTTTATGATTAACAGGTTAATATCAACTTTAATCATCAATTCAACCCTACTAATCACATTAATCATATCAAAATAGGGTTTCTTAATCATTATTACATTAAAGTTAATAACTTCGATTACTTTTCGAATTGCAATCAGAATTAGGCTTCAAATATATTTTTATTGCATTGCATGAATTCTCCTAATCAAAATTCATATATAATGCGCATATATCCGAGCTACCGTTAATTAGTTATGAATTTAGAAAAAATCACTTACTTTGGGCCATCGAAGGGTTCCACGTCACTTCATCCCATGCAACGTTGCTTGGCTATGTTTGAAATATTTCGAGAAGTCTGAAATGCCCTTGGTTAAGTGATTGGCTTCCTTAGTACATGGAGGGCAGAACCGTCTAGTGCCCCTCTCCCTTCTTCAACCTTCAGTAGCCTGATGGCTGTCGCCCTAGCCGCTGAGTGTCGGGCTATGCGAGCGTGCCACCTCCTTCCTAGGGCCCACGGATCGTCGCCGATGGCCGTCCAAGCTTCCCTACCCTTAGTCACACCTAGGGAACCATCCAGGTCATGGTTTAGCTGGCTAGTGCATGAGCACTCGACCTTCCAAGCATGGCCGCCGTTGCATCCATGTAGCTGCAGTTGTGTGAAGCCGAGGTCGATGGGGCGGTATCCAAGCGGTTCTAGGTGGTCGTGGAGGTTTCCCGACTCAAGCAAGACCATAAAATAAACATGTGTTGCTCCAGGGTTAGATCCCTACTCTCGGTTAGGTTTTCCACAGAAAGAACAAGGAGGAGAGTGGGGGATCTCTCTCTCTCTTGGACTCGAACTAGGGCTTTACCACGCCCTAAGACGACCATCTATGGGTCCACTAGTTCTATTCCCAATAGGAATCAAATTCCTTCATGGAGAAGAAATTCTTCTCTCTCATTCTTATCTTTTTGCTATTCTCCATTATTTGGATATTTAGGAATTTGAAAATCCTTTCCATTATTCTCTATATTCTTGGATTTTAATTCATTGGCCTCGAAATTATATTTTCCTTAAGTAGGAAATACTTCCTTTTTTAGCAATGCCACCTACCTCAATCTCTAAGATAGATTTAGGAGGCATTCCATCACATCTAGATATTCCTCCTTTCCTTTGGCATTTATCACAAGCTTTGACAAATAAATTGACATCCTTAAACAATGTTGGCTAATAGAACTCGTCCTGGAGAATCTTTGTTGCAGTCTTCTCTCCTCCAAATTGACCTACGTAAGGAGAGGCATGACATTCAAAAATAAGAGTGCCAATCTCTTCTTCAGCAACACACCTTCGAATAAGTTCATCAGTCCCATGTTTGAACAACAAGGGGTCATCCGAATAGTAGAACTTTATGTCATGGAAGAACTTCTTCTTTTGCTGGTATGTCAAATCCGGCGGTAGCTGTCCTGTAGCAAGAAAGTTTGCAATGTCTGCTAACCATGGTACTTGTATGGACGATAATGCATAAAGCCTTTCAATAGGCAACTGATCCTCATTAGGAAAATAATTAATCTCCAGCATCTATAGTCAACCTAGAAAGATGATCAGAAACATTTTTCTTTGTCACCTTCTTATCCCAGATTTCAAGATCAAGCTCTTGTAGAAGTAGTATCTAACGGATGAGTCGAGGTTTTGCATCCTTCTTTTTGAGCAAATACTTTATGGCAGCATGATCTATATACACAATTACCTTAGATCCTACAATTTACTATCAGAACTTGTCAAAGGCGTACATTATAGCAAGCATCTTGTTATAACCTCAATTTTCCAAATTACATAATGAGTTTTGTAAATATCATTTAAAGATAAATGAAGTTGCTTGATTGATGTGATATGGTTTGGAATGGATTCCACGTTTGATTGATTGCATGTTTCTTAATGGGCCTTGCCTTATTTGAATCCCAAGTTGATATTATCAAAGAATACACAGAGAATTCCATAAAATAAGGTGAAGGATGTGGAATATTTCCCTAAAGATAATAATTCGAGATTATGGACATCTTGGAGTTCAAGGAACTCAAAACCAAGAAATAATAATAAAGGGATTAAGGAAAAGAGGGAAAATGTGAATAATATAATAATAACTTGCATTACAAGAAAAGGAATTGAATTAGTAGTATTATGAAACCAAATTTGGAGGAGTGGAGGGTAATATAGTATCCTAGTTTCCCTCAAAATTTGGGAAAGAAATATCAATCCAATTGGGAGATATGATTTTTCTAAGAATCAATGGAAATAGGAATTTAAAATTCAATTATTTGGAATTGGTTTCTTTTCCTGGTTGAACGCGGACGATTTGGGCCGTTGGATCTTAATCCAACTGACCCGAATCATCGTCTAGATCCCGATGAGTCAGGGACTCGAGCTGGATTGAGAGGAAACTTCCTCTCCTTTTTTCCGTAAACGGATGGCAGGGATATCAATCCCATTGAGTCCAGGGGATCTGCGCGACTGGTTTTGACCCAAATTTTATGGGCAGTCCTTGTCGGGAAAGGAATCCCCAATCTCGGGACTCCTAGTTGCTAGCCTATATAAGGGGGGGGGGGACATCGTGAGAGCACCCACATCGCTACAAGCTGTCCCTTTGGCTGCAGAGAGCAGAGACGAGCGAAATCGTACTTCCAATTGATGGTTTTAGCCTGCTAGGCCCCTGCCGCAACCTGCAGAACGACGGCGACCTTTCGGCGAGTCGCTAGGGGTAAAGGTCGGGGGTGAACACGGATTTGAGGACGGCAGCAGATTCGAGGGGCACCGGCGGAGCTTTGGGGCTCATTAGTTGATCTGCAGGCGGCCGGGAGCTCGGAGTCAACTACTGAGTTGACCACGCTACCTCGCTCCAGAGCAAGAGGTAGACGATGACACGATGACCCTTGGATCGCGGGACACGGTGGACTCTGGTTGATCCAACGATCCCGTGCAAGGGAGGCTGAAGCTAGGGCGTGCTAGGATGAGCCGTCGGATCTGAGAAGTGGACCACCGATCCACTGATCGAACGGCTACCAAATTTCCGGTAAATTACTATCTCTGACAAATAATCAGAAAAATCCCTTTTTCTTGCAAAATTTGTAGTAATAGCTATGAACATCAGATGAGAAAACTTAATATATGAAAGTTGCATAGAAAAATGCAAGGAACACGATAAAAATAATTCCAGAACTTAATACTGCCTAGTTTTGCAAAAGTACTTTATTTGGCTAATAAAGTTTATTAAAATTGAATGAGAAACCCTAATTACATGATTGAGAGGGTAATTAGGTAATTTAACAAGTCAAATCGGTAAGTTTGACTCTGAGAAGGTTAATGGTAGTTTAATTTGCTATTTGAATGCAAAAATGTTTAACTTGGAATTATAATGATTAAAAGGGGGTTAATTTGCAAGAAAACCCTAAATTGAGATAAAGAGAGAGAAAAACCATATTTTCATGAAATAAGGAAATCAGTTGTCTAATAAAGGAAATTCAATGAGAAATTAGGAGTTTCATGAGAATTGATAAATTAAGGATGTTAATGAGGAAGTAAGAAGTAAAACCCTAATTTCTAAAAGAAACCCTAATTTGGTATGATTAAAATGATTAATGGGGTTTAATGAATCATTGGAGTTGATGTTAACCTGTTAAATGAAAAGTAGTACATTATGTCCAAAGAGGAAGAACTTTGCACATGATTAGTCTAATTTGGAGTTTACGTGCATAAATATGCTTGTAATTTAATAAGGGCATAAAGTTATCCTCTTTAATGATTTAATGTTGTGTAATGGATAATTCAAGCTGATGATAACCTATTGGTGATAAATGTGAAGATGAAATCTAAAGGGATAATCTTTTAATGAAATTGGCTTAATGCATGAATATACATTAATGAGCTTGAAAACCCTAATTTAGGTGAATATGACTTTTGAATGTTTTAATTGTTCAAATCCATAAACAAGAAGGGATATGATGATCCTAAGTCAATCCGAGTATAAAAGACTATTAATTGAATAGTTTGAGCAATTAGGGCTTATATAAATGGAAAAGAATATTTTTAGAGTTTGATAACCAAAAAGGGATAAAATTTGAGAAATTGATCTAAGAAACCCTAATGGATGTTAATGGAGCCTTAATGCGGATTAGAAATCCTAGAAAGAGAATCCAAGTCGGTAAAGAAGATTCTTGATGAAGTGTGTAATAAATAGAGTACCTATTCTTTTCAGGAATTACATGATGATTGAATTACTTGCTTGGATATGTTGATTGGCTTGATTGAATGTACATGAAGTATATGTTGAATAATCTGCATGACTCATCAAATCAGGTATGTGGTTACGCTTATGAATAATTGCTTTAGTTTCCCGGCGATTTCCGAAGGATTTATCGGTTGCTTGAAATAACTGTTGAATGTTTATTTATTTCATGCAACTATAAAGTGACTATGATTATCATCATAAGTATGTATATAACTGGCTAGATCCTTGTTCACCTCTGGTGTTTTAAAAAGGCTGAAAAGGGGGTAATACCTAGAGAAAGGTCTAGGATTGCTGTGAGTCAGAAACTGGATTGCCTTGTGCGTTCATGAGACTCTTCAGCATACCGAGAGTTAGAAACTGGATTGCCTTGTGTGGTTCATGAGACTCTTCGGTTTACCATGTAACTCAATCCTAGAAACTGGTTTACCATTTTGGTGGATCATGAGGGGTTGTAGTTTGGTATACAGGTCCACTGCAGGGACAACACAGAGGTTATGGAACTTGTGGATCACGGATGTTATATTAAAATGTAATCTTGATTGTTAGAAAGATTAATTGCTTGATTACATTGTTAGCATAATTTCTTGATTATTGGATCCCCCACATACCGACTAACCGTTGTTTAGTTTGTCGGCGTTTTAGGTACATATTCCAAAGCACAAAATAGTAAAGTGACACATTGTGAATTCAAGAATTAAAGAACAAGGAGGATTTAGTTAGAGTAGATCATTTGTGGTTAGAAGTTTAGTACTTCCAACTTTTCAAAGGTATGATAAAGAAAAATTTTATTACCATTTTCAGTATAGTCTGTTAGAATTTAATAATTGTTATTGGTTATATGTCGAACCTTTGATCCGGAATTTCATGGGTGCGGCTTCAGCCTTTTGGTCTCCCTTAATTGGGGGTTATCGGAAGGTGGGGTCGTAACATTTGGTATCAGAGCCTGGGTTCCTCATTTAACCATTAATAATTATTAAATTTTACAAACTCCATAGAACCCAAGGGAGTTATTAGAGGATTATCCGAAAGACGGAGGTGTCTAGAAAAGGATCACGATCGGGGGCTGGCAAGATTTTCCTCCGCACCGCTAGTCGGAATATGAGGACTCCCGGATCCGTGTGACTGCCTGGCCAAAGTCTTAGGGTATGAATCGAAATAAGATACCTCTAGGACTTTCTCATCTTATTCATCCCTGCTCATCACAAAATTCTGTTAAGGACCTTAAGGATTAGGGTTTTCTCTCTTTTCCTCACCATCTTGAGGTATGGGTAAGGTTAATAAGATCTAAGGAATCCTCCATCAAATTAATGAAAAGCATGTAAATGAGATGTCATGGACATAAGCTTAATAGATTAAGCGCAAATTAAATGATAGATACATGCTTAGGTCGTATGACATAAAATGTCATGTCCTCAGAAGAGACATAGCGCTAGACCTTCTTGTTGGGAGGATAAGTTAGTTTTGGAGATAGAGATCTCCATGGTAAGTAGAAACCTGACTCATCCTACAAGGATGACGTTAACCCTAACCCTAAGTGAAGGATATAGAGAGAGATGGCATGATGAGTTAGACCAGGTGTTTGGATGGACATGCCTGGGATGCCATATGAGCCATGAGAGGATGGATGATCGAGTACCTTTGGCCACCCAAATCCTAGAGAGAGGATGAGTCTGTTTATATCTTTGTACCTATGGTATAGATGTGAAGAAGAGTTCCATAAACCCTAGAGAGGTATAGTAACATGTTTTGAGGCCTTGTACCCTATTAGTTGTCCTGGAGGAGGACTCAACCTTAAAGGGTTGTTTGAGTTGAAGGATGACAGGAAGTGCACGTGATGTCTTTTGCAAGCCGGATTCATGGTTAAGGGATAGAGCATACAATCGGACACCTAAATGTGAACCTAGGGTTCCTAGGCCTCTGAGGGGAAGTGGTATACCTAATGCTCATGAAGAGAATTTGGTTACTATAGTTTTGAGCATGGTACTCCTCATGCATAACGGAAGATGAAATCCCCTTAAGTTTAAGGTATGTTTGATGAACCCTCACAGCTAGGTTGATAATTAAGGAAGGTATGATCTTGATCCAACATTGAGGAGAGAGGACAAGTATGACCTAGCATGGTTCAGTGGGTGATCTACTTGTGCCTTAATAGCTTGCTAGGGTTAAGTAGGCTCATGTGGATGTAAACCCTAGACCTAAGAGTTTTTGTGACCTTGTGGTCAAGAGTTAGTCTTCCTCCCATCCTGGGAGAGGGACCCCTTTAGTAGGGTGTATATCAGTTTTGTTGGTTTAAGGTAACCTAAAGAGGTCTCATAGGATCTTGAGAAGCTAAGTGAAGAGTACATAATATGAGGATGAACTTATAGACCCATAGATAATCATCTCTATGTGCATGTAGATGAGTTACCATGAAGGTAATCGGTATGGGGCTTGACCAAGGTAGGCAAGTTGCCATGATCTCTATGGAAGGGTGAGAGTCAGCCCGTGAATGCAGAAAGAGAGATGATGAAGACTTGGGTAAGGTTCTAAGTGAACATGTACAATCATGGAGAATCCTAAGTCTATCCTAGGGTCAGGTAGGGATAAGACCGATGAGAGTAGGAGTTGCCTAATTCCCCAATTGCACATGACCATAGGGTCGGGAGGTAACAGTTATCATTATCTGAGGGCCATGGGTTAGGAGATTGATAACCTTCATGAACTCATGGGACCCAAAGGGAAGATGAGTAGGGCACTCTCTTGATGCATAAGGGAAAAGGGATGACCCCAAAAGTGTCGGCTCCCTATAGACCTAGGGGAGATGACCAAGGATTATGTGGTAACCCAAGTAGGTTCAAGATTAGTTTGTTATCATGATGTCTGTGATGTAGAGACATATGTGGCACGTTGCAACTTAGATGTAAAGGTGTATAGGTGAGTTGGGATGTACCATCTCTACTCTTGGAACAGGAAGAACTCCGTGTTTGGACTGCAGCCAAATGCTTATTTCCTCTTGTTATAGGAGTGAGAGATAGTACATTATGCATGCCATACACCAAGGATAAGAGATAATGTAGGTTGGAACGTTGCTAAGAGAAATGGGGATAGAGAAGATATCTACCCTAGTAAAGTGAATGATACACGGATAGTTTGCAAACATTAAAGGAATGAGGTAGTCACCTTATGAGGATGTCTTTATCACGAATCATGTGGAATTTACAAGTTATACCAGGTTGAGTTTGATCACCCTGATGATGAAATCAGAGAGTGTTCTTAATAAAGATGGACATAGAGTTGGAGGTGAGATGATAAGTGAAATAAAGAGAAGTGTATGTCTTTGATGTTATCTAATACCTAAGGTTATGAAGTGATAATGGATGCTCTGGTTGAGTTATAACTACCTCGTTTAGCTAGAAGAGGTTGCTTGGCTAACCCTAAGTTTGAAAAGGAGTGGTGTTTGGATAACACTCAAATGTGATAAGATGTGTTGAAAAGTTAAGGGTTGTTTGGTTAGCTAGTTTACTCCTTGATGCAATAAAAAGAAGGTGATGAAACCCCGACATGAGCGGTTTAGGGTTTCAGAGGAATCGATCTTGAAGAATCATGACCTATAGGAAATCATGATTGAAGACCACCATACATCGTGGTAAATAGCAATAACACTTTGGATGCGTAAGATGAAGTTGCATGTGGTTTATGGCCATGCAAGCTAGGAGGTAAAGGACGAACCCTAGTAACCCAGTGTATCAATATAGACGACAAAATAATTCCTGAGAAGGAATGAGAGATCGACTCTATGGATGTGGTGATAGGTCTTCCCTGGACCAAGGAAGGTTGAGATACAATGTGGGTTATGGTAGGTCGCCTTACCTAGATAATATGAGAAAGGAAGAGTTCTGTCAAGGGACAAATCCAGTTGAACCACCCATGAGAAAGATGGTTCAATTACACCATGAAGCAAGTTTGACCTAAAGGTTCGCTTCTATAAAGTGGAAGTAGGTACATGAGAAACTCAATGATAGTATAGTTTATCACCCCTAACTATGGTTAGTATGATTCAGACTAAAGGGTCTGATAAGGGCATGTGTTCTCATTTAGGGTGATATCTAGAGATAGTTCTTGTCCTTTGAAAGATGTGACAATGACCACCATAACCAGTATCGGGTTTTATATTAAGCTCTATAAGGGAGGTTGTGTCGGTCACCACTTCAGTAAGGTGATGTTGGTGAAAGGACCACGTGATGGTTAGATAAAGGGGCCCTAGTGCATGTAGATGAAGTCACTTTGATCGTGCAAGGGCTGAAAGGAGCCTAGAGACGATGAGAGTCATGAGCAGATGCAAAGTAGACTGACTTACAAGTTACTGTGGGAGAAAATGTGACATGAAAATCTGACCCCTCTGAGCTGCAGCTGAGAAAGCTGAGTCCCCGATACCTGGGTCCATTAGAGATGGATAGGTGGAGATGGTTAGGTTTTGACCTTACCCTCAGGATAAAGTTATGTGAGGTGTTTTCCATGTGTCCAATTTGGAGCACTATGTGAGGTACCCGACCATGTGCTGAGCAATGAACCGAGTGAGCCCCAAGGGAGGCTGACATGACCTGAGTCACCTGTGCAGTTTATAGACTCCGGGATGAAAGGACTCAAGGAAAAGGATATGTGATGGTAAAGGTTCTTTGGAAGTGCCATGAGTACGGTAAAGCCACATAGGGGCCAATGATGGACATGGGAAAAGGCTTATCCTGAATTGTTTGTTTGTTTGGTTGTGAATTTTGAGGACAAAATTCCTATAAGGAGGGGAGGATGTTATAACCTCAATTTTCCAAATTACATAATGAGTTTTGTAAATATCATTTAAAGATAAATGAAGTTGCTTGATTGATGTGATATGGTTTGGAATGGATTCCACGTTTGATTGATTGCATGTTTCTTAATGGGCCTTGCCTTATTTGAAGCCCAAGTTGATATTATCAAAGAATACACAGAGAATTCCATAAAATAAGGTGAAGGATGTGGAATATTTCCCTAAAGATAATAATTCGAGATTATGGACATCTTGGAGTTCAAGGAACTCAAAACCAAGAAATAATAATAAAGGGATTAAGGAAAAGAGGGAAAATGTGAATAATATAATAATAACTTGCATTACAAGAAAAGGAATTGAATTAGTAGTATTATGAAACCAAATTTGGAGGAGTGGAGGGTAATATAGTATCCTAGTTTCCCTCAAAATTTGGGAAAGAAATATCAATCCAATTGGGAGATATGATTTTTCTAAGAATCAATGGAAATAGGAATTTAAAATTCAATTATTTAGAATTGGTTTCTTTTCCTGGTTGAACGCGGACGATTTGGGCCGTTGGATCTTAATCCAACTGACCCGGATCATCGTCTAGATCCCGATGAGTCAGGGACTCGAGCTGGATTGAGAGGAAACTTCCTCTCCTTTTTTCCGTAAATGGATGGCAGGGATATCAATCCCATTGAGTCCAGGGGATCTGCGCGACTGGTTTTGACCCAAATTTTATGGACAGTCCTTGTCGGGAAAGGAATCCCCAATCTCGGGACTCCTAGTTGCTAGCCTATATAAGGGGGGGGACATCGTGAGAGCACCCGCATCGCTACAAGCTGTCCCTTTGGCTGTGGAGAGCGGAGACGAGTGGAATCGTACTTCCAATTGATGGTTTTAGCCTGCTAGGCCCCTGCCGCAACCTGCAGAACGACGGTGACCTTTCGGCGAGTCACTAGGGGTAAAGGTCGGGGGTGAACGTGGATTTGAGGACGGCAGCAGATTCGAGGGGCACCGGCAGAGCTTTGGGGCTCATTAGTTGATCTGCAGGCGGCCGGGAGCTTGGAGTCAACTACTGAGTTGACCACGCTACCTCACTCCAGAGCAAGAGGTAGACGATGACACGATGACCCTTGGATCGCGGGACACGGTGGACTCTGGTTGATCCAACGATCCCGTGCAAGGGAGGCTGAAGCTAGGGCGCGCTAGGCTGAGCCGTCGGATCTGAGAAGTGGACCACCGATCCACTGATCGAACGACTACCAAATTTCCGATAAATTACTATCTCTGACAAATAATCAGAAAAAGCCCTTTTTCTTGCAAAATTCGTAGTAATAGCTATGAACATCAGATGAGAAAACATAATATATGAAAGTTGCATAGAAAAATGCAAGGAACACGATAAAAATAATTCCAGAACTTCATTCTGTCTAGTTTTGCAAAAGTACATTATCTGGCTAATAAAGTTTATTAAAATTGAATGAGAAACCCTAATTACATGATTGAGAGGGTAATTAGGTAATTTAACAAGTCAAATCGGTAAGTTTGACTCTGAGAAGGTTAATGGTAGTTTAATTTGCTATTTGAATGCAAAAATGTTTAACTTGGAATTATAATGATTAAAAGGGGGTTAATTTGCAAGAAAACCCTAAATTGAGATAAAGAGAGAGAAAAACCATATTTTCATGAAATAAGGAAATCAGTTGTCTAATAAAGGAAATTCAATGAGAAATTAGGAGTTTCATGAGAATTGATAAATTAAGGATGTTAATGAGGAAGTAAGAAGTAAAATCCTAATTTCTAAAAGAAACCCTAATTTGGTATGATTAAAATGATTAATGGGGTTTAATGAATCATTGGAGTTGATGTTAACCTGTTAAATGAAAAGTAGTACATTATGTCCAAAGAGGAAGAACTTTTCACATGATTAGTCTAATTTGGAGTTTACGTGCATAAATATGCTTGTAATTTAATAAGGGCATAAAGTTATCCTCTTTAATGATTTAATGTTGTGTAATGGATAATTCAAGCCGATGATAACCTATTGCTGATAAATGTGCAGATGAAATCTAAAGGGATAATCTTTTAGTGAAATTGGCTTAATGCATGAATATACATTAATGAGCTTGAAAACCCTAATTTAGGTGAATATGACTTTTGAATGTTTTAATTGTTCAAATCCATAAACAAGAAGGGATATGATGATCCTAAGTCAATCCGAGTATAAAAGACTATTAATTGAATAGTTTGAGCAATTAGGGCTTATATAAATGGAAAAGAATGTTTTTAGAGTTTGATAACCAAAAAGGGATAAAATTTGAGAAATTGATCTAAGAAACCCTAATGGATGTTAATGGAGCCTTAATGCGGATTAGAAATCCTAGAAAGAGAATCCAAGTCGATAAAGTAGATTCTTGATGAAGTGTGTAATAAATAGAGTAGCTATTCTTTTCAGGAATTACATGATGATTGAATTACTTGCTTGGATATGTTGATTGGCTTGATTGAATGTACATGAAGTATATGTTGAATAATCTGCATGACTCATCAAATCAGGTATGTGGTTACGCTTATGAATAATCGCTTTAGTTTCCCGGCGATTTCCGAAGGATTTATCGGTTGCTTGAAATAACTGTTGAATGTTTATTTATTTCATGCAACTATAAAGTGACTATGATTATCATCATAAGTATGCATATAAATGGCTAGATCCTTGTTCACCTCTGGTGTTTTAAAAAGGCTGAAAAGGGGGTAATACCTAGAGAAAGGTCTAGGATTGCCGTGAGTCAGAAACTGGATTGCCTTGTGCGTTCATGAGACTCTTCAGCATACCGAGAGTTAGAAACTGGATTGCCTTGTGTGGTTCATGAGACTCTTCGATTTACCATGTAACTCAATCCTAGAAATTAATTTACCATTTTGGTGGATCATGAGGGGTTGTAGTTTGGTATACAGGTCCACTGCAGGGACAGCACAAAGGTTATGGAACTTGTGGATCGCGGATGTTATATTAAAATGTAATCTTGATTGTTAGAAAGATTAATTGCTTGATTACATTGTTAGCATAATTTCTTGATTATTGGATCCTCCACATACCGACTGACCATTGTTTTGTTTGTCGGCGTTTTAGGTACATATTCCAAAGCATAAAACAGTAAAGTGACACATTGTGAATTCAAGAATTAAAGAACAAGGAGGATTTAGTTAGAGTAGATCATCTGTGGTTAGAAGTCTAGTACTTCCAACTTTTCAAAGGTATGATAAAGAAAAATTTTATTACCATTTTCAGTATAGTCTGTTAGAATTTAATAATTGTTATTGGTTATATGTCGAACCTTTGATCCGGAATTTCATGGGTGCGGCTTCAGCCTTTTGGTCTCCCTTAATTGGGGGTTATCGGAAGGTGGGGTCGTAACACATCTGCTTCTCAGTGGTTGTGAAATTGAGTTGAGCTTCATCTAGGGTCTTGCTTGCATAGTATATGGCATGAAGCTTCTTATCTTTCCTTTATCCTAGAACTGCCCCTAATGCCTAGTCACTTGCATCACACATCAATTCAAAAGGGGCGTTATGGTCTGGTGGTTGAATGATTGGTGTAGAAATAAGAGCTTCCTTAAGCTTGGTGAAGGTTGTACAAAAATCATTATTGAATATGAATTGAACATCATTTGCAAGTAAGGAACATAATGATTTTGTGATTTTGGAGAATTCTTTAATGAATCTTCTATAGAATCATGCATGACCAAGGAAATTGCAGATGTCCTTGACTAAAGAAGGAGTAGAAATCTTCTCAATAGCTTCTACCTTGGCCCTGTCAACCTCAATACCCTTATTAGATACATCATGGCCTAATACTACACCAGATTGTACCAAGAAACAACACTTCTCCCAATTTAGTACTAGGTTAACCTCTTTACAGTGGGCTAAGACTAATGATAGGTTGCATAAACATTGATCAAATGAATCTCCATAGACGCTAAAATCATCAATAAAAATTTTCATTATGTTTTCAATAAATCAGAAAAAATAGCCATCATGCATCGCTGGAACGTCACAGGAGCATTGCAAAGACCAAAGGACATGTGACGATAAGCATAAGTTCCATATGTGCATGTAAAACTGGTTCTCTCTTAGTCGGGAGGGTAAATAGGAATCTGGAAAAACCCAGAATACCCATCCAAGTTACAAAAATAATAATGTTTCGCAAGACGTTCAAGCATTAAGTTTATAAACGACAACAGAAAATGATCCTTGCGATTCTATTTGTTTAAACACCGATAATCAATACACATACGCCAACCCATGACTCTATGTGTTTGTATAAACTAAACATTATCTCCTTTGATGACAGTTGCACCCCCCTTCTTAGGTACCACATGAATGGAACTAACCCAAGGGCTGTCACTTATAGGATAAATGGTACTGGAATCAACCAACTTAAAGATTTCCTTTTTAACCACCTCAAGCATATTTTGATTTAAATGTCTAGGTGGTTCAATGGTGGGTTTAGCATCATCCTCCATGCTTATTCTATGCATATAAATTGCTTACGGTTGTAGACACCAACACCTTTCATTCTTCAAGACTCGATTAGAGCTCCTTGAAGCCTGCTCTGATACCAATTGAAAAAACACTAGAGGGGGGTGAATAGGGTTTTATGGATATTTTAAAATAATTTAACTCAAACAACCACAATTGAGATAATAAGAAGGAGACAAGGTGTTTAGAGTGGTTCCAACCTTAGCAAATACAAGGCAGTCAATCCACTACCTGGTTGCTTACCCAACCAGGATTTTGAAAGTATTAAATTTTATTACCTCTCAAGGATTTTATATAAAATTACAATACTTTCTGCACCCTTTGGACAACCTTCACCTTGAAGTAGTTGCACCAACCTTGAAGCAGCCTTCTTGAAGTAAGTTCAAGCTCCCCCTTAAAGTAGCCTTCCTCTTGAAGTAGCTTCCCATTGCAACAACCTTCTGGAAGTAGTCCAAAGATCTCCTTCTTCACCAAGAAGATCAAACCCTCTCCAATCCGCAACATCCAACCCTAGGAGTAGCAAGGAGAGTACAAAGAATAAGAAAGAACAAGAAAGGACATGAAAATTACAATTACCACTTTGAAGCACAAGGCTTGATTTTCCTATATCAAGCGTATTGATCTCCTAACCAATGAGTATTAATGTGTAGGTTTAGTGGATAGGAGATGCTAGCCTATAGGACATGAATTTGGAGCAAGGGAAATGAGTAGCCAATGCTAATGTTGTTCAATTGCTCAAAATAGATTGCCAATTGCAAGTATGTAAGCTCAAGTATTGCACAAGTGTGTATATGGGTGTCCTAAGGCTTGTCCTATTTATAGGAATGGCCTACAAGTGCTTAAGGATGTTCTAGACACTTTCTAGGGGGTTCTTAGTGCTTAACTAGCTGTTAGATACACATTAGTTGCTTTAGCAACAACTAGTTAATTAACTCTGAAAATTGCTGACAGAACATTTCTCGGTCGAAGACTTGTCGACTGAGAGTCCTTCTCGGTCGAAGTCTTGTCGACCGAGGGACTGTCTGGAGCAAGTGTGTATAACGTTCTGATCCAACTCCCAACTACCTTGTCTGTTGTATCTAACAACTACCTGAGTCTTTCTCAGTCGAAGAGTTTGTCGACCGAGAGTGTCTCGGTCGAGGAGTTTGTCGACCGAGAATAACCACATTTCAACATTTTAAACTAAGTACTAAGTGTGTGTATGAGTTTGCAAATGTGATACTATTTTAGGGGATGACCTATCTAAGTGTTGTGATTGGCTAGGGAAGATCTAATGCTTGATTTACATGATGTCTAAGTACTTGTACATTATATACTTGTACAAGTTTTTACATTTGATTACATTCATGACTTAAAGCAATTTTAGCATATAGATCTTCCAAGTAGTTGTCATCCACCTTATTCCTACAACACTCAAGTAGCATGTTAGATCGACAATAATGAAATATTTGTCATCATCAAAACAAAGGGATTATACTAATGTCCAATTTAGCCAACACATGCAACGTTGCCAAATAGGAAACATTTCGAAAAGACGCGATTCACCTCCACTTAACCAGTGTGTCCTTCATAATAGGGAGGGGTAAAACGGTCCAAATGGACCTCTGCCTCCTTCAACCTTGCGTAGCAATAGTTATGTTGCCCTAGCAATGATCTATAGTCTTGTACAGGTCGTTCCTCTCTCCCTGTGCCATGATCCATGCCAGCAAAGGCTTCCCTGCCTCCACCATGCCGCTCCTTCAAGGAAACCCATGAGAAGGTGTTCCTAGACCGACTTTCATTGACTATGCAATGGAAAAATGGAGTTTACTATGAAATTGATAAATGAACAAGTCCACATGCTTTTGGCTCGTACTACTATAGCTAACATGCCATCTTAATATACTAAGACTTTCCTTATTTTCTTTCAAAATTTTGCTAGGTATGATCCTTAAGGGACTTTTATTAGTAGAATATTGTTTAATAAAGTTCAATATGTACACCAAATTATCGAACATGCATAAACACAACCACATATATGTGTAATTGGATCTGTCAAAAATATAGTTATGAATGTAAATGAGAATTCACTGTACGATATCTATGACATTTTGTCTTTGTCCAACACACGAGTTTAGATAATACTATGTAAATAGCCAACTAGAGTAAGAATATGAAAATCCTTTCTACTTATTATGCTAATATTTGAAATATACAATTATTAGTCCCGTCAATGGAAATTTAGTTAGAATCTTTGTATAAATTACTATTAGTTGTGAGCCATAAGAGATAGTTTGTCACAGAACCGTTCTTACCCTAATCCCAATCCAACTATCGAAATAGTAGAAAAAGGATTGAAGTGCCCGTCCCTGAGTGGCCCCGTACGATCTAACACACTGGCATATACAATAAGAAATAATAACTTAAAAATTGGATATTTAAATAAACAAACTAACCCAATATGGAGATTTTACCAATATATCTTGGTTATCATAGTGTATGAGTGCGGAAGCGATCTTATTCAATATTCCATTGGTATTACCTAAAATCAATAAAATCGAGACACAATCATGCAATTGCACGGTACGCTATCAAAATCAAGTAAAACGGTTTATAACAAAATAGTATACTTGGAAGGACTTATATTCAAAAGAATAGAAAGCAATTTGCAAAACCAACATTTATACGACAAGTTTTTCAAGAAATTCGACTTTTATTACGAGTTCCCATTATGTTGTAATTCGAGAAGCATGCTTATATATTTTGTGTGACTCTATTACCCCAACACGATGGGGAAGGTCACTAGGCTCCTTATCACCATAGGAACATAGGAAGCCAATGTACAAGTCCCACCTCCAAATGAGGGGGTTGTTGTACTCAATATCAACATTATCAACATTATCGATATCATCATCATTATAAATATACAGGCAGTCATAATGGGCATGGAATTTAGGTTTTCATGTTTTTCAAAATATAGTATAGAAAAACAAAAGATTAATCATAGGGAACAGTAGCTCATCCAAGTAAATAGCCAAGCATACGATCAAGAGATACATAAAAGTATCTTCAATACAATTAAGGAGGAGTTATATAATAGTGTACCTTTCATCGAAGATTTTGAGTATAAATCAACAAGACTAGAAGATCAGGGTCTCAAGTAGTTCCTAGATCAATCATGATATGGATCGAGGGTCAAGATCATATTATAGACCAATATCAAGTACACCAGATTAGTATTTTCCAATCCTATTCATCCATAAGGTAGATCATTCATATATAGTCAACATTATATCAAGATTTCAATATTTACTCAAGTGTCAAGCATATTCGAGGATGGATGATCTACCTAGGTATTTTAGGTATATATGTCAACCCTAAATATTATCATCATTATTCAAGTCATCATCATGTTCCTAATTCATCATCATGATGCTTAGTATAATTGGAATTCCAGATCAGGTTGATGGGTCAAAAGTATATTAGGGGTTTAGCAAGATTAAGATCAATATCAAGATTACTCATATTCATTATAATCAAGATTGAATTCAGTAAAAAGATCTAGATCACTAATGATTCATTTTCAAGAGTAGATGATTTAGATATATCAGATATAGGTTACAAGATAATCATTAGAGTCCAAATCTAGGGTTTCCAAAGATTAATCATGAATATGAGTCATTTGACAATTTAAATATGCAAAGGATCAAATATCTAGAGATATCAGTGATAAATATTCATAATCAAGTCTCAAAAGTATTTTTAAACGATCCGTTGGATTTTTTTGATCAAAATGGACTACTTATTCATCAGTTTTGGAGTCAGGATGCATTTTCTACGAGTTAAACAAGATTTGGGTATTTAAATGAATATTTGTCAGAGATGAGCAAAATACCTTAGTTTGGAAGAAAAAGATGACCGTTGGATGCACAAGGAACGCATGAGATCGAGCCATGTACATCCACGTCTTGTTATCTCAAAGGTCTGGTTCAATCCATCTATTAGCTAGTCCAAACGTGGTTGGGTTGGTTGGACCGAGTGGTTTTCCTCTATGAACCGACCGGTCCAGGATCCTTTCTTCTTCGCACAGACTCCATCTAAAGCCCTGTGCGAGTCCAAGAACAGGGCGGAGGGGCTCGCCGGCGTGGAGTGACACCAGGAGCAGGATTGGGTGAGAGATATGGCTGACGTGCCGCCCGACAATTTAAATATGCACATTTGATCTAGAGATATCAGTGAGAAACATTCATAATCTGGTCTCAAAAGTATTTTTAAATGATCCGTTGGATTTTTTTGATCAAAATGGACTACTTATTCATCAGTTTTAGAGTCAGGATGCATTTTCTACGAGTTAAACAAGATCTGGGTATTTAAATGATTATTTGTCAGAGATGAGCAAAATACCTTATTTCGGAAGAAAAAGATGACCGTTGGATGTACAAGGAACGTCTGAGATCAAGCCACGTAGATCCACATCTTGTTATCTCAAAGGTCTGGTTCAATCCATCTATTAGCTAGTCCAAACGTGGTTGGGCTGGTTGGACCGAGTGGTTTTCCTCTATGAACCGACCAGTCCAGGATCCTTTCTTCTTCGCACATACACTGTCTAAAGTCTTGTGCGAGTCCAAGAACAGGGCGGAGGGGCTCGCCGACGTGGAGTGACTCCAGGAGCAGGATTGGGTGAGAGATACGGCTGACGTGCTGCCCGGCTTTGGTGACCTCTTACGAAGTCGTGGGTCGTCTTAGAGAGAGGGGAGGGAGCGCGGAGGTAGGACGCCCAACTGGGCTAGGCGGCGGTGCCGCACCAGCAGCAAGGAGGCCGGGGAGGCAAAATAAGGGCATTTGTATCTATGTGTGAGTACGGAAAAAGGGGGGAATCCCTGCGGAAAGGTGTAGGCGGTCGTTTGCAAGGGATTTTATAGCATTTTGGGCTAGGGTTAGGGTTAGGGGACTCCTCGGTGGCAGCCATGGTCGCCGGAGAGAGAACAGGAGGCGAGGAGCTCATTTTGGCGGTTGTATATAACATGAACGGTGGTCAAAAGAGTAATATATCATTCTTATGCTAAAATCCACTTTGTCACATAGTCAGTATGAAACTACACATATATTTGTCTTCTTAATAATAAGAGTTGAGTTGTGTTCATGAAAATCAAAATGTACTTTAGGTAGGTGGATTCCTTGGGCTAAGAACTCTAGGGATCATGAACTAATTTATATAGTTACGTGAGAAGCACAACCAAGAAAGGTGGCAATTGGAGAATTAGAAAGTAAAAAAAGAGGCGTCTCTTTTACATTGTATGTTGTCATGAACAGGTCATTTGCACATTGGACATAAGAACTGCAAAAGACCAAATTTCACCTTTTTACAAGAGAGGAATTTCTGTAGAAATTACCAAGTGGTTGCAGGGCATAAGTGTTAGATATTCATTCATCAATTACCGGTTTGGCCAGATTAGCATAAATAACCGAATAATACTTATCTAAATCTACTAAGTGTTATAGGTACTGTAGCTTGGGAATGTGACTTCTATATCAATTTGCAATGGATTGTACAAAATGCATGTAGGGGCATGTTGGTTAGACGTGATTGGTTTGCAGAATATGATTTCAACACAAGAAATTATAAAGAAGGGAAACATTCTCGAAGTTAATTGTCTCATTAGAACGAACTGAGTTCATATTCATTCAGTTGCACATGTGTCATCTTAGTTCTATGATCGCTGTACAAAAGTGTGTACAATATTATATTTGTTGGGTATGCAAGTATAACTGGAAGTCGTGTGGGACATGGAATGGTATATATGTTTTGAAAATCATGGTTGTGTACTAATAAAGGATAGTGGATTTATGTGTCATGTAATAAAATTCAAGAACATCTGATGTCGGAGGAAATATATAGTTGAAGGTGCAAGGCATACAGAAAGATGATTGCAGATATATAAGAAATACATATCAATGACATCAGAGAAAACTGACCTTTAGAAGATGAAGTATTGACCAATCAATGACAGATAAATCAAGCTCTTCATGAGAAAAATAGATGGTTGCATCGACATCCAAGGGCATTGTCATCAACTGATAGAATGATTCAAATAAGAAATATGTAGGATGAATTAACACACGTGCTTGCTGTTGATGAACTGTGCGATTATCCAATAGTTGATATGTGTCCCTCGGATTTTCAGTCCACGTCTACATGGATGGTCACAGTCCAGGTCACTGACATTGATTGCCCACCACGTCCTTGCCACACAATCATCCTAAACCAGTGCCTATAATGCTGCTGCAAATGCCCTAATATCATCTGCTTGTTCACGATCCAACACCAATAAAATTGACTGCCTTTCCTCCCTCTACATCCCCCCTGTCACAACTTTGATTGATGGTGCTATTACTATCTCCCGACCAAGGCACAGTAAAACAGAAGTTGTGAATAGTGGACATGTATACGCTAGTTTATGAGTGTTTGGCGACAGAGTGGCACCAAAGAGAAATCCTTCCCTCTCCGGCGGTCAAAGTGCAAGTGATGTAGTCGGACTTCTCAGTGCACATTTGTTTCAGTCACTAAGGCTAGGAGTCGTACTCTGCTATGCCCTTTTGGTGGCCGCCGTGACCCATCTACAAGGCAGTGAAAGCGGCAAACGACGACACAGCCAGAAACGACAGGACGAATCAGAGGAGCGTGTTGGACGTGTGAATTTCGAATACGAAGTAGCGATATGGTCTCGATTTGAGACTGTTAAGGGCACGTTTGTAAGATAATTGGATAACAGAAAAAAAGACTAAATAAAAAGATCGGATAATTGCACTAAGAATCCCAGTTTTTAACGACATACGGACGACATACCGTGGAGGAATTTGGTTCTTATTGGGATCGCCAGCTAAGACGGAAGGACGGAGATGAGTATTGACGCTTAGTAGAGTAAGATAGTAGATTATACTCTCTAATGTTCTTACAATGTACCATTATTAAGATAATCATGGTGAGCATGTTGACCAGGATGTAACATGTCAACCCTTTAAACGTTTCTTAACGAATTTTCTTAACCCCACCGATATGTTGCCATTGGCTGTTGAGATTTTTTTATTTTTTGTAGAGGTTGGTCGAGCTTTATATCTGATATTATATATATCTGTTACACGCAAAACAACATATAATTATTCCCACAAATGATGTTAAGGAAAACTCTTGTTATCGAATCTGATAGTGCTCTAATATTATATGAATTAACATACTAAACATATTTCTAATAGATTTATAGATTAATAAAAAATCAAGAAAGAATGACTGGTGGATTATGTGGAATTTTGTTCCAACTAATGTGAATCAATATTCAACGGTGAAAAAGAATGAACACAGGGTACGCTATTTAAGTTGCTTTTCGTTAAAGCTACATTAGAATCAATAACTAGTAAGTTGACTAAGTTAATGATTCAATTAGATGAAATAATACTATATATATATATATATATATATATATATATATATATATATATATATATATATATATATATATATTCCTATTTAGGAAATCACCTGGCTCTTTTTTTTAATACTTAGTCTAGAATGGACCAAACTTGTTCCTATTTGGTCCGGTCATTAATCAAATTTTTACCCTTGTTTAATCTGCTAGTTGTTCTAGTCTTGATCAATACAACCCTATTATGGATCAAGTATTCCCCGAGTAGAATCAAACTCTTAACAGAAAAGGACAAGACTCTTACTTGATTAGAGTATGAAAGATTAATATTTGAGAAAAATTTTGTGACAGGAGTCACATGTTAATATGTGTGTAACCACTACATGCTAATTACTATAGCATCACCTAGAAAAATATATATATGCATGTGTACTATGATGTTGAGCAAACCATGTCCCTAGCAAGTACAAAAAAATAGCACTAACTTGGAAAGAAACAATCACACAAGTTGAACAACACATTTATTGTAAAAACTCTCCGTAAGTACGAGCAAAAAATTAAGTGGCCATACTGACGTGGAAATTCACTATGATATTAGGATCACACACTATTTCATCTCATGTTCTGACCATAAACTTTAGGTATACAAAATTAGACAGAAGATATATCTTGTTTACCTAACTCATTAACTCTTTTATTGAATTCATCATGCAACGAAGACCATATGGTTTGGGGGAGAACCTGATGAATAAAACATGAGTGGTGGCAGCCCTTCTCTATTTTCATCTTTCTTCATACCTTCCCTTGCTTTTTTTTGTTTTACTTCTTTTTTTCACAAGAAAAGGCAATAATAGAACATAAATGAATGGTGGTGGTTGTCCCTTTATGTTGTGTGTGGATAACATCATAAAAAAAGGGAAAGTGGATTTACTTCAACTCATATGACAATCAGCCACAACCCTAACAAGTCATATTGTTCATACTAGATGAAAAAGACCAGAGGTCTAACAACCTTCCCTTCTTGTTCGGTAAAAAATTGTAGTCTTTAATCCTTAGTGAGAGTTCATTCTTGTAAGTTCTTTACTAGTAGCTAGCTTCTTTGTAGAAACTGCAATTCTCTACATGTCAATCAAGTTCTAGTTGACGTAGAATATCTAATAAATTTATATGGCCCACGCTTGTTTCTTAAAGTAAGTAGCGGTATCTTCAATTGATATACTTTGTCCTACAGTGATAAGAATCATTGTTTTTCAAGTCCATGATGATATTAATATCATAGAAAAGTACATATTCATGTTTTATACACATTTATGGCATGAAATATTTGTTCTAAACCATATGTTTTCCTACTTTATAGTTTGTGATATACTCTTCCTTCGTGGAAGTAAAGGAAAACACTTTTCCTGCTTTAACTACAACCCAATGGATGCCATTGGAAACGTAAATAGAAAACCTAATGAAGTATTCATGTAATTGAGATTAGGTTTGAAATCTATGTATGTGAGACCTATTAGAACTTGTGATGCGCGACCAAACAACAAACAAGGACCGATCATACAACTAGGATATCAGAGAATACATTCCATGGGTATTCTGATGTTCCTTTTTGATATTAGATAGAAGTTTGCTTATCACACTATTTCATATGCAATATTAGGCTGAAATGACCCTATAACATACATAGGATTACCTATTAAAAAAGAGTAGGATAAACAAGGACCGATCATACAACTAGGATATCAGAGAATACATTCCATGTTTATTTTGATGTTCCTTTTTGATATTAGATAGAAGTTTGCTTATCACACTATTTCATATGAAATATTAGGATTACCTTCATACTCAATAGAAAGAGATAGTTTTTGTTGTATTCTAGGATGCCTGGATAATTAGAGTATTAAGTGGTTTCTCTTCTATAATGTTGAACCTATTATGTGTTTAATCAACATGTTTTTGTGAAAAATAAAGTTTATTAACTATCATGTTATGCATTTCACAATGCCGAGAACCTATGTCCATGGTCCCTAGTCTTTCATTTCAAAAGACAAAAAATTATCCTTCTTTATCTTTGCCATGATTTTAGCAAATGTGCCAACAATCAACATTCATAAAAAAGAGAAAATATAATTATGAAGTTATCACTATAAAATATCCAGAAGTTAAGATATTTGTCTTATGGTATAATGTCTTCATCATACAAGAATTAATTTCTTGCCACTATTGATGATCCTTAAAACCATAGTAATGTGTTTTCATCTAGACAACCATGTCTTCTATAATCCCATATTCTTATAATTTAATGATATATATCTCTTCATAAATCTTACCGAGCAAGAATGCTATCTTCGTATCAAGATTCTCAACTTCCAGGTCTATCATAGCTATTAGGATCAAAATAATGTAGTTGGAAGTCATTCTTACCACAAGATAAAACATATTATCAATATACATACCATGTTTATCCTCAATGTGTTTTACCACAATTCTCAGTTTGAACATAATAGTGTTGTAATTCCAATATTTCACTATCATGATGACCCACTTATTCTTTAATACTTTTTTACATTGTAAAAGTTACCATAGCTCATAAGTATCAGTTTTCATTTATGTAGTAATTATCCCCTAGTATTGTAATGAAAATTATATTTTTCCTCATAGAATGATGATTTCTCATATCTTTATGGATCTCCATCTTCTAAGATAATCCTATTTTTCTATAATAGCACTAATCCATGTTATATAATGATTAAGCATGATTTTGAATGTTTTTTTTTTTGGATTTTGATAATCATGTTTTTATAATGATTAATATTTTCAAGGAATTATGGGTATGCTATTCAAAATATTAAATGATGAATAAATTTGATTTGGTTAAAAAAGTAAACCTAAATAACTATAGCTTAGTATGCCCTAATAACCACAAAGCATACCTAATGCTCTAATTTAAGAAATAATACATGATAACCTATATATTTGAAGGATCATGAGAAGTTTTCTTGAAGTGGTATGTCATTTAGTGCACATGTGATGCTAATAATCCTTCTGCGAGATCATTTATTCATGACCATGGATGTGTATATATTTCTATGTTCATAGAACAATTTTCTAATGTCATCATATAACGGAAATTAGATTTAAATTTTTTTTAACAAGTCTATCACCTTTGTAATTATTTGTTATCAAAGCTTTCCCTAAAATGATATTTACAAAGATATGATAAGGTATCAATTTCTAGGTACCCAAATTCAAAACTAGCATTAACATAAGTGAGAAATTGATGGTTCCCTACAATTTTTATAGTCACACAAGGGAAGATATGGATTTACATTATTAGATTAGTAATCATAGTATCTCATAGCAAGTATTAACTTGTTTAACTTTTGTTATTAATGATGAAACCTTCCCCATAAAGGACCACTAATGGAACCAACCCCGATAGACTAAACTTTCTCCCCTCAACCTACCACACACTAGGAGAACATTTTAAAACTCAGAATGGGCCACACTACATGATATGATAAATTCAACCCTAGGGGAGAAGTAATTATTAAAAGGCAATTCCACTTATTATGTTGGTTCCAATATTGAGGTAATTAATAAATTTAACAATGTCCTAAGAATTTTTTCACTCGATGACATATGTTTTGGGTTGAGGACCTATACATGATTTCATATGTATGATATGAGTATCGTTCTTGTTGATCCCTAGTCAGTTCTTATTTTGGATAGTCTAGGACAACAATAATACATAAGACTGGCATGTACATTGAGTGATTTGTTCTCAAGTCCTTTCAATGAGGCTCCCCATCCTCTACCACATGAGATACTCCTCAATTCTGGATAAATGTCATTTCTATGCATTAGTTGTAACTTGGATAGTACAATTCATGTTAATTAAGGAAAATAGAAATATAATCAAGTCCAACTAGTTTGAATGTCTTTCATTATTTATTACAGGCATGTTTGAGGTTCAATCATATAATATGATACCTTTTGGTAGTATAGTTGCATTCCTATTTAGTTATAGTGCACATACTGGCATACTTCTTTCGCTATTTAGGAGTTTCATCTTTTTATATGATTAATGTCTTCTAAATTTTGTTTAACATTCTCACAATCAACAACAACAATACAGTTATATCTATGTGGAATCTTAACACCCACAGTGATGTAGAAGAATACACTAACCTTGAGGTGTCAGTTTGAGCCGTGTTATAGAGTATTCCCTAAAACTCTCAGTTGGAAGGTACTTCGTAACAAAATGATGTGTTCCTAACTCAGAGTTTTGTAGTAGCCTGGTGTAAATTTTGTAACTATGAAATTTATAATACTATCTTTTATAACATACACGCTTATAGCTTGTAAAAGAAGTAGCTAATTTTGGTGGAAATTGTATGTGAAAGACATGTTGGAATCAAGTAACTACCTTATTATAATCATTGATTTTGTAAGTGGAAAAACTATAGTATTGACTTCTTAACTATATTTGTTTAGTACTTTATTTATATGACCATAGTTTGTTTCATGACATTATTTCATCATGTGACCCTAGTATCAGGACATATTATACATGATTGGGTGCTTTGAAGTCACATATTGTGGTATTAGAATGTAGGTTGACCTAAGTGTACGTAGACATGCATGTCATGTCATTCTTTGTATGATGTAGATATGACATAAGAACTTCAAGGACAATGAGAGAGTAGTTAAGTACCCAAATTATGATGATTTTCATGTAGGGCAACATATGATTACACATATAACAAGTTACCCATGGTGAGGTTTACACAACCTTCATTGGATACTCAAAACCCTTCTTGACAAGTTGACCAAGTAATTTATACTATATTCGGAAAAATATGCTCATGATTTTGCATATGAAAAATAATATGTCTATAGAATAACCATATGTACTGTGACAAACATTCTCAAGTCTAATGGAAGACATTCAAATATCTACATGCAGTATGTGACACTGATTGCGGAGGCACCTCTCTCCCTATTTATGCAAACATTAGACCAATCAGGTAAATAATAACTCCCATTCCTACAATTACATGAGGAGTAGATTCTACACACTGTCTTTCTTATTAATGTAAGTGTCATCCATGGAAAAGGATAAGAAACTCAAAGAACAAATCACTTTTCTGATCTTAAAAAATAATCTACGAATTTATACTCTTTCCCATCATATTTCTATAAGATACATTAGTTTTTGAATAGTTGTTAGAAAGAGATATATCTTAGTGAGTCTAGGACATAGTCTATAGATCTTCTATTACTTTCTTCATGGTTGAAATCCACTAATAATGAAAGAATCGTGTTATTTGGGATAGGTGTGAATTTGGAACTTTATTGGTTAACTACTACCACAGAGAAAATAGGTATCATTCTAGCTTTTGTTGAGTCTATAACTTGGATTAAAAAGAAAAAAAATAGTTTACATACATAAATCTTGTAAGAGATCATCTCCAGGTTATAGGGAACCTTGTAGTAGTTATACTAGTTGACCAGCCTAAATCGCACATCTAAAAGGAGTGGATTCAAATTAGTCATACTTTTAAAGAGATAACCTGACTCTCAGGCCCCTGCAATGATCTACGGGGTCCGATGTAGCGATCGGGGTCAAACACAGGGACAAGGATGGGTGTTTTAAGCACGCAGAATCTAGCACTCGTATACTCCAACCAAAGAGGGAATGTAAATGGTGTTCCCTAAGGAATGGTGGCATGCAAACTAAAGTAGTTCAAAAGAAACAAGAACAACAAGAACAAAAGAAACATAAGAAATAAGATGAAACAAGTATATGGGAGGAAACTCGGGTTGGGGTTCACCTTCCAAAGCATCTCACCAACATGCAACAAAATCTTTCTCTCTTGCATACTCTTACCAAGATTACAAGCAACCATCAAAAGCGTCCATTCCACTCTCTCTCAAGATGAGGAAGGATCTTAGTCTAAGAATAGCCTCTCTCTCGAGATGACCACACGTAAAATTCACAACATAACATATGGTTTTAAAGCCTTAGCATTCCAACACTCTCGTGCATTCATACTACTCCATGATATGTGATAAAAGCGATATTACTCTCTCAAAATGTCAACAATCAAACATCACAAGATGGTAGCTAAGCATACAAGTGAAGCATTAAAATAGGTGCATGGAGATAATCTTGATAAGAATACATATATTCAATAGAAAGAGAAAATATACATGTTCGGAGGGCCTTAGTGGGTACTCCCAACCCTAAGTTGTTTAGCCACTCATACTTGCGGACATGCAACATAACGACATTACAGAAAGATAGATCCATGAGATGCCCACAAAGAGAGAAGCAAAGTACAACAGGATGAAATGATAGATCTAGAAAAGAAGAGACAGGATACGACACAATACTTCTTCAAATCTAGATCTATCATGTAGATGGCGTGGACGGTCTTCTTCTCTCAAAGAAGGGGTCTTCAATCTTCTCTCTCCTCATCTTCCGCCTTTGGAGATCCAAGACTGATGGATGGGATGGTCTGGGATGAATCTGGAATACAACAACACTTCATGGTCCTCGGGATTCGATCTATGATCTGATGATCTGACAAGACAAGTGGGTGTGTTATTTATACGCACATTCCACCAACTTAAGCCTGGACCGCGATCGCGGTCTTGGTTGAGTGAGGGTGAGACTACAGTTGCAGTTTGTGCTTTATTCATCCTTCACCGCGGCTGAGCTTGGTCGCGGCCTTGTGATAACTGCGGTCGAGGTTTGCTTGTGGGTTTTATCCAGGCGGTCAAGGTCGAGGTCTTTCCGCTTGGTTGCAGTTTGTAAGAGCTAGTCAGTGATCGTGGTTTCCAAGCTGACCGCGGTCCTTCTTGATCGCGGTATGTCTTGACCATGGTCTATATTGATTGTAGTCTGTCTTGATCATAGACTGTATCCACACCAAAACCACTGGTCTATCTTTGAGGCACGTATTCTGATCGCGATCATCCATGAGGTCGTGGTTGAGCAATGACCGCAGTCTATAAACTAGCTGTGATCCATCCTTGATGCCTAATGATTGCAATCTCTAGAGAGCTCCGGAACTACGATCATAGTTTAGGTATTAGTGGGCCGCAGTCACGGTCTTGATGCGCGATCTGGATTGTGAATAGACCTGAAACCATGTAAGTGAGGCTTTAGTCAAAAAGGTAGAAAAAATATGTGAAAAGCTAACAAAAGATATACTAAAAGTGGTGCAAAATATATACAGAAAGTATGTAAAATAGAGTGTTATCAACTCCCCCAAACTTAGAATCAAGCATGTCCTCAGGCTAAGTGTGGATTCGAGAACTCAGAGAGAGAATGAAAAATCTTAGAAGATAAAATTATAACATGACTGAAATATCTCATTCTTGCATCAAGACTGTTTTTGCATGTTTTCAAACCCTTAGGTCTCATTTTTCCCCCTCAATCGGAGTTTCATAACTTCATTTTCCTGCCAGTACCTTCAATTGTAAAAGGTTCCTCCTTCTTAACTTATCACCCCTTCCCTTAGGTAATGACCGTACTAATGCAAGATATTTTCCAAAGGGTAGCTTTCACACCTATTCTTTATTTTTTAGTTGGCCCTATGCTTATGTGTTTGGGTAGGCTTAAGGCTTTAGATGTTTTCCTTTTTCTCCTGAACTCTTCTCCCACAACTGTCGGAAGAACATTGTTGCCTGTTTTGGGCTTCTGACTTTAAGTCAGGTGGTTTTGTGAGTTTCCATTTAGGATTGGAGGTGTGTAAGCTTGGCTTCAAGATTCTACTTACGGGCATGCCATATCTGCATTCATGAGTGCAACAATATACCGACCGTGTGGAAACTTTTGGCATCTTTTGGGCACAACTCTCGTATTTTTTTTCTTTCTTTTGGCTTTTGACATCTCCTTCCAGGCTTGGGTGCAAGGGATTTTACTTGGTCTTCTGGGCAGTGAAGCCTCTTTTAGATATTCTTTGAAGAGGGCAGTTGTTACCCTTTCTACGGAGTTAAGGATTTTCTAGTCAAATGCGTCAGCTGAGGGTGGTTGGTCAGGAGAATGACTAGGTGAAGTTCTCTAGTCTCTGAGGGTTTCATGAGTTAAGGTCATTGCATTTACAACGTCTTATTGCAAGAATGTGGTAGAGAAGTATTGCTATGAATGTTGTTTTACTCATATATACATGTATATGTTGCTCATGTATTTCTCTCTAAGCGGGCTAAAGCACTACAATCAGAAAATTTAGCAAGAGAGGAGGCGAGCTTTTAAATTTAAGAGGTAGTTTAATTCAAAATTTTGAAAATTTCATCAAAAATTTTAGAGGTAAAAAGATTTTAAGATGGTAAATGTACCTATGTAGCCCGTTTATGAGTCCTCCTCCAAACTTATCCTATACCACATCTCGGGGTGTCAAAATTTGAGAAAGATGTATAAATGATCTTTCTTTCTTTTGTTTTTTTTGTTGTTGGTGGAGGTCCACTTAGACTCGAGGACCATGCTTGCGTATATTCCTCTTAGTGCATGGTATTGTTCATACTACATGTTTTCCACCTTGAAGCCAATATTGGCTATGGCCACCATTGAGAATACACAGAAGAAGCTGTAGTCGTTTGATAGGGCACTTGTTGGGGGACTCCTGTGGCAAAACTACATCTTCTTGAAGTCTTTGCCTGTCGAATGGTCATACCCTCTGTAGTGACTTCGTATCATGTCGACGATAGCCTCGACGCATGTGTTTGCCTTTTCTTCTGTTGGCGTCTTTGTTATTATCATGTTAGTCTTCTTATTAAGCGCGAAGGCTGCATCAGATCTATTGTAGAGTACAACAGTCCTCCTGAGGATGTTGACATGTAGCAAAGTCCAATGATTATCGTGAAGAATAGGAAGGAAGACGTGATCTGGTGGGGACGTCACCAGACATTGTTGCAGTTGCACCTTCTCTCCTGACCTTTTGTCCTTTAGGATGTCATCTACTACTAAGAAGTATGCCATGTCGGCATTTGGCATGGTGTCACCTAGTATTTCCTAGTAAGATGGCATCATATTTATAGAAAGGTATCCTCTCATTTTTAGCGTTTCTCAGAGATCATCTTTTAGCATGAAAATGTCATCTCTCTCGAGGATGACATCTCCTGACAAATCATCTTCTTTCAAAAAACTCATAATTATAGTTAGTTCTTCCAGGGACAGGCTGAAGCAGCTCCATCTGTCGAAATTCTTAAAAGAAGGTGTGATTCTCCTGTCGGTCCGTCTGGTCTATCATTGCCCATATCTTCTTCTTCAGCCTCTCCTTCGTCAGGCTGTTCTCTTGGAGGTTGATTTTCAGGGACTTCTGCTACTGGAGGCTGCTTTGGTTCTTCATTTGACATGTGTTTTGTAGCTTCTCCAGAGCTTTAATGCCAACCTTCTTTCCATGTCGCAACCCTTGCTGGTTCAATTGGATCAACCCACATGGTCTTTAGTTATTTCCTCCATGAGACATTTTCAGGTAGGGGGATTTCCATGTGAAGCCTACAAGGTACAACTTCTGCATGCACCACCAGATCGTTGAAGAACTGATGATCATATATGACCTCCATGGCATACATACCGCACAATCCATGCAGGTCTTTGTTGTCTAAATCCTCCAGGGGAATACCCTTGTTGATGGCCTCCATCATGTGTAGTATTATGAAGGCGCAATCCCCTGAACCAACCTCTTCTTCGGGGACTTTCTGATTAATTGAGAAGAGCTTCCAAGACCCATGGAACTTATTATCTACATCCGTGATAGATTTTTGTAGGCGCAGAGGTATCTTTAAAGTGTCTCTAGCATCCTTCCTCTTGTAAACCAATGAGGTGTTGTCCAATTCAGTTGTATAGCAATTGAGCACCGTCGTTTTCCACTCATACAGATCAATGACTATTAATGCCCAATGCTTTGTGTTACACCCGAATCTCACAATTACCATTAATCATGAGATTAGGGCATAAAATTGAGGATTTAATGAAATACAAAGACCACCCTTAACTTTTTCTTCTTTTTCAAACTCTTTGTTTTCTCGCATTGAATCACATAAATAAACTTTACACGAGAATTAAACCTTGATTACTCTAATATGATCTCAACATTAATGATACACATCCATACATTCATTATGTTTCTCACACTTCCATATACATACGACATGATAATCAAATGCATTCTCTCTTATTAAGGAAATGAAGATTCAAACATCATTACAACTATCTCACATCTATATAAGGACCTAGAGTGACAGAGACCGACTGAACTTAATTATACTCAGACTTAACTCTTGTGGAAGATCTACTATGATGCAATGATATCTTCAAGTCTACGTGGTTTCACTAAAAATTGTGAGTAGAGTGGTGATCCTACTTGCTCAGTGAATGAGTACTTCAAAGAAACAATATAAATCAATGATATAATTATAGATATACTTTTGAGCAACTGATATCAATTATAACAGTAGTAAGATTTAAAGAGTCTAATAATTGATAATCATAAATATGGTAGGATACTCTAGATATCAACAAGAGAAAATCAATATTTGAGCATGCTTGATATATTTCAAAGAGAACTAATAATTCAAAAACATACAAAGAATAATTGTTGGGAAACTTTACTCGAATCTTTCTTAACCTTTCTTACTTATGAGAAACTCTTTAAACCTATATGAACATATTTTAGCTTATTCCCTGATAATATGCAGTGTACTCTACATATGAAGACTTGTAGTAAACTACAATCTCACCGTACAAGACTTAGCTTAAAACCCAGGAAGCTAAGCCTAGAATTGAATCTGGGTCTGCTTGACTCAAACTGTCACGTCTAACTAAGGCGGCTAAATAGTTGTTCTTTAACTAGATCTATCCTTCTAGGCTAACTACACAGGAGGAGGGTCTGAGATGCTCTATGAGCCTCATCTTGGTACGCTCTGTGCGTACCTCTGGGTTACCACCAGGATCTCCGATTCATGTTGGGTAACCTATCTTTTCTTAGGAGACTTCCTCAACAACTTCGTCTCCACGCACGCGTTGTGGGTGCGATCTGATCCCTATATACTAGTCACTGCCAGGGTGGATCATTTCCTCCCTACAGTGCATACATCCATAGGGAATCTACGGTGTTTAGGGCACCTATATCTATTATTTTATTATTCTTGGAAAGCTCTTACTATATAGTATATTTTCCTTTACTTATACTTGACTCTGGTATCTCTATGGTACTATGTCTATTTATTTGAAGTTTATAACATAACATGAATATCATTCTAAACTTGGCAGAGCAATATACTCAAAATACTGTAATATAATGAGAAATAAACATTTTATACGTGCAGGCTGACTAAAATTCTGAAATAACAGAATACATGTCCACTTGATACTTTATACACTAGAATCATGCAATTAAACTTCTTAATACATTGATAAGAGTTAATTACTTGACATACGAGAAATCATCATTTGCACTTGTAAATTATTTGTACTTTCTTGAAAAACATGCACCTCAACCCAAATCTTGAGTTGTGCATCACCACTTCTCATATTGAGAACATTGATATCAAAATACTTGATTCATTGAACACCCTATCCTTAGGGTTTCATTTTCCTCATTCACTTATCATATGGCTCTCATAAGGATTTCATGCGATATAAACATTCACTGAATAAAGGCTGCTATCAACAAATCATATAAAATCAATATAAGTATGAAACCTTGGAACTAAGCTGAATTTGGGTTTCCATGCCATTCACTGAGATAACATGCATCAATAATAAAATTTAATAAATAAAGTCTATCATGACAAGAAAATCCGTTCAAATGGGTTTCACGATATCTATTCGCAAATATCCAACTTTCCTCACATCTAGGGTTTCACCCTCTTTACGGAGATATCAAACAAACACTATTCACCTTAAATGAAATCTAAGATAGTATTTGACTTATATGTATTATGAATTCAGATAAACAATCATTCATAACCAAGGGAATCTAGATAAACAAAATTCTCTATTTAATTATACATCAATTTCAGTCATGGAAAAATTCCCTATATTTTAGTTTACTCATATAACCTCTGTGAATACTTAGGAAATTCTCATTAGTGTATTTTATATATTTATAATATGATTTGATCATCTGAAATTCATCCAAATAGAGGAAGAATTTGTTTCATATCATTTTGCAACAACTTAGATCAAACACACAATTTAGGGTTTGTAGTCGCATACTAAGCAATTAAAGATTATGGATGATTTAACCAATTTTTGTGCATTATACTATTTAAAGGAAGTTACCACTCACCCTAAGGTGTGAAAACACATTAAACTCACAACTCATCCCTGTAAATCTCGATCTCATATCAAATCCCTAGCAATTCACCTGATTCTTCTTCCTTTCAACTCAGAAACCCTAGAAAGGAGGGATTATGAAGAAAGAGTGACAAAAGGGGAAGTTTTGACACCATTTTAGATCAAATCAGAGGAGGTATGGAATCTTGATATGTGAGAGAATATTCACCATTAAAGTCTATGAAAAGAAGTTAAACATACATGATTTCATCATTCCGCAGACCACAAAACCCTAGGTCAACATCTCAGTCACTTTCTCCTCTCAA
Organism: Alisma plantago-aquatica; assembly: GCA_963693085.1. Taxonomy (NCBI): domain Eukaryota; kingdom Viridiplantae; phylum Streptophyta; class Magnoliopsida; order Alismatales; family Alismataceae; genus Alisma; species Alisma plantago-aquatica. Next base: position 253,728,004 of record OY856411.1, read on the forward strand.
ACCCTAACTTTCCCTCTCTCTCTAGGATTTCATTTCTCTGGACTAAATCACGACTTATGAGAGCTCCTTGTGTGTTAGGTTGACCATATACAAAAATTGAACTGCTTGGGTCAATTGCACATTGACCCCTCACTATACTTTCTCTTGTTTCAGCTTAATTTTTTATCATAAAACTATTATTGTAATTCGTCTACTGATAAGGTCTAAACGCATCAAACATTATGAAAATTTTACATTTTGTTTATGATTTATTTTCGGATCTCTAGTTAAAATTTCAGATCATTTGGAGTCACCAATAAATAATTAAAAATAAAACAATACACTACTAAAAAGCACTCTGTCAGCATTTTAGTCGAAGTATAGTTTCACCGAGAACCACATTCAAAGAACACTCAAATATTCTGAAATTTTTCTCCAATATGCATGATTGAGTTATACATATCATATACACAATTAAATTAAATACAAAATTTTTAGAAAATATGAAAAATCAATTACCACACTGCTATCCTGATCAGATTCCATATTCATGTACTATCAAAACCGCAATTTTTTCCGATTGGGGTTTACATTTCTCAAACCCTAATTCTTCAAACAAAAATCATAGTTAGAGTTTCTTCTTAGGTTTGAAACATCACAATTGATATACTATTATTAATCAAGTCTAAATGATGTTCAATCTAATCAAGCATGTAATCATTCAGGTAAACCCTAGTTTACCAATTAAGCACAAATGTGGTCATTACAATTCTCACCCCCTTAAAAAGTTTCATCCCCAAAACATAAATACGCAAACAAAGTATATTCAATGTTTATTTTAAGCTTCTGAAATCTTACATGTCATTACATTCTTGTATTTATACTTGAATGTAATTTTCAACGTTAAGTCCTTCATTTCTTTTCTAATCACAACATGTTTGAAACAGTTCTCAATGACAGCAAACAAATTCTCTATGCCACAATCAATCATAGAGTAGATAGAGAATCAAACATTTCTATATTTTCATACTCTTGAGGTGTTACCTCAACATTTGTGATCTGATCCAACCATCTCAATTCGTATGGCTCAATATGTACTATTGTCTTATATTACCTCTGAGTCACAAAAGAGAGTTCACTATGTTGTTTTGAATTTTACTATTGTGCTACTCAAATAGCAAAGCAGTCATGAGTTGGAAAATTAGATTCAACAGAAATTGTACAATACTACTCATGTCATCCCCATTGCATCATGGATGCATAAGGTGAAGCATTACCATCACATTCCATATTAATCTCAAGTATGAACCCACACATAATTCAAGGTGTAACCATCAGGTTATAGGACACTAGGGTTTCAACAATAGTAACAAAGTACTCCATGAGTGTATTAGTCATTCAAAGACTATTCATACCCAATTACCATCACTTAGCTATATTAAAGCTAGGTATAACAAGCTATACCTCATTAGGGTTACATATCAATACAATATGGTTATCATCCATTCTATTAATATGAGTGAATAGGTAAGACCACGTTATTCAGGGTAACCCTTCATTTGTTCCATCATTATTCAACCCATATCACCATACCACAATTGTATAATACTAAGATGGATTAGTAGTATGAATGACTACAACTATCATACATCTTTAATTAACATATTGCTTGCACATGTACACTGAAATCATACGTAGAACCAATTTACATCCCCTAATATACCTTCAACAAATTATACTTCTAAAAACAAATTCACATATTACTAAAAGCTATTATTTTCTATTATATCTCTCCTCATTCACTACTACTTACTTTTTGCTACTTATCCTTCTCATTTGAATCATGTAGATTAAACATTCCTAAAATTAAAACATACAAGGTACAAATAGATTATTCATCATTCTTGCTATTACTACAAAAATTTATCTCATATCGCACTTCACGCATATTGTATTTCTCCTTTTATTCAAAACACACTTTTTACATTTCAAATTTATATCTTACTCTTTACTCTGAATCATTTCCATATTGTTTATCTACCTTTCATATTAGCTATCTTTAAACCCTGGATTACTATCAGTGCTAGTTTACTTCTCAAAGTGAAAATCTCATGATCTTGTTTTATAGAGATGCTAGTATTCAAGGTCAAATCACTAGTGACATCCCTTTAACTACTACAACTCTGAACATTCTAGGGTTTGGTTCTTATGAGTAGCATGACGTTATTGTGATGTGACTTTGCTCCCTTAATTTGAAATTCAAATTTTGGATCTCACAAGTTTTACTAAAGTCTTCTTTATCTTATCAATTGAATTTCCTTTTTCTTACTTGGCCATTTAGATAGATTACATTCTCAATTAATCTGCTAGGGTTTCATCATCATATTGTGTGTCATTATTACATTCACTAGATGTTTCTACCACGGTGGTTATGCATCATATATGATTCATTTTCATATCACTTCATTCCCACATTGATCTCACTAAGGAAGATATGAAAGAGAAGATGATTTTGAGACTTAGAATTCTTATCTTCAAACATTCATTAATACATTTCTCATATGTAGGTTTAAATAAATTATCAACAAGGATACTTGACTAATTAGCACTTTCTTGAATCTCGCAACCTCTTTATTTTATAATATATATGTTTCAAACCCTTCTTTACTTTCCATAATTCCCTTACCATATACTACTATTCCACATGTTATCTTTAACTTCTAGTTTTGTCTTATGATCATGTTTCTTCTTTTATGTGTATGATCATGTATACCATGTTGCACATATTTTTTTTTATCCTTCTACTAATGTGAAGTTGAAATTCTAAATCAATAATCTCTTTACTAGTTTCAACTCATGTTTAATACATTACATATCTTTCATTTTAAATCAAACAGATCATGCATGGGTGAAACATAGTTTCTCTTTCAATCAAGTTTTTCCTTCCTGAATATAGTCTACCTTTGTATGACTCATTTATTTAGCTACACTTTTGTTATTCTTTTAGAAACTAGTTTGTTCTTCTATAGAGACATAGAATCCAAAGGCAGTAAGGATGAATGTATTAAACTTATTAATAAAGGTATACATTCCATGCTCTCAATTATATCATAACCCTCATTCCTTAATCAAGCTCATTATTTCCAACATTTATCTTTGTTTCAACTATGTTTCGTATCCTAGTTTTATGATTTACATGCTCATCTAGTTCTCTTCACTTTAACTCTTCTGAAGACTCTTCACTTCTATGTACTTATTGTATACTTAGCTCTTTTCTTCTATTTTCCCATTGCTTTGGAGTACATAAAAACATTGTACTCAATTATATAGTCCATTCCAAATGATTGATTCTTACTATCTTGGTCCTTACATACTTTTCTCATATCTTTTCCACATTTCATATTTAGAGTTCATATAATACTAATAAATAAACTTAATCTGAACCTTATGTCGTGTTCCTTTATTCCCAATGAAGGGTTTCTCATATCTTTTCTCATATCGTTTGCATGTCTTCCATTTCTTCTTTCATTTTCTTTAGCATTCCCATCATCATCCATTGGTTGCTTACAACTTCTTGGAGGAATTCAGGGAGTTATTTTGTCCTTTCATCAAGGACTTGTACATGTGTCATTAATGCAGACAGAGAAGAAGAAATGGTGGTTTTTATTGTATTGGTTTGATGCATGTGTTCCCACATTGCATCAAACCATGTACCTAAGGCACCTCCGAAGGAAGTTTCTTGTTGGTATTGCTGATTCTCCATGTGCATCGTTGACGAGCTTGGCACCGTAGGTTGTGGAGGTGGTGGCGATGGACCTTGTTCTTTCTCCTTTGGCTTGTCTAGTGGGTCCACCTCTGCTCCACTGATCCTGGTATCCAGTATGGCCTGAAAGCCTTGTCCTTCTGGCTCTACCTCCGATTTGTTTTCGGGTTGTCGGTCGGCTACTACGACCTTCTCTTTCTCCACCTCTTGCTCTACATGAGTTGCTTCTTTGTGGGGCTCGAGAGGTGTGGGTTTTGGAATTCCCACTAGTACTTCTGGATCTGGAGCTGTGGGGTGGGTTGTTCTACAATTTTCTCCGTCACGGTTGGCAGAGCAGTTGTTTCTCCTGTCTTCTTTTTTTCTACCGCCAACTTCTTTCGTGGCTCTGTGCTCTTCTTCTTTTCTAATTCAGTTGGGGCACTGCATTCTCTAGCTGTAATTACTGGGTCAATATTCGTGATGGCCTGCAGTGCCCCAGAGCATATCTTTTTAATGTCATCATGTGTGGGCCGCAGCTTGTTGGCATCATAGAGCGCCATTTCTAGAAGGGGGAGTAGTCTTTTTGACCCTCTTTGTTTGAAGTACAATTTCTCCCTCTTCTGTGCCAGGATACTAGTGCTGATAAGGGATTTTATGTCTATTCTTTGTTGTCCCTCCATTTCTTTATATCTTTGGACTTCTCCTTAGCCCATGATGTGTTCGGCGATCTTTGTTATCAGGTCGCCCATGTAGTACATAGAATTCCTCTTTGCGTCCCCGCCTACAACTACTGATAAATGGTCGATTAGTATCTTTCCGATATTAACTAGCTTCCTATTTATCATCGACCAAATCAGGAACATATCTCCCATGCTAATTGCTCCTATTTTTGACCTCACGTGAATCGTGTGGGCGGTGATTTTCTGCATTGTGCGTATAAAGCACCATGTAATTAGCAAGGCCTTGGAGTTCATTGAACTATGCTTGTCCTCCCCAGTTTGCTCTTTCCACATTTCATCGCTTTCATAGGTGGTGACTTTTTCTTGCTTTGGGTAGAGGAGCAGGCCTGGGCTTCTTCCTTCATCTTGGTGAATATTATGTTCAACATTGCTTCTGTGATTATGTGAGGCTCACCCCTAGCCTTACTTGTAGTTGATAATCTCTACCTCCTGCCTTTCGTGTTTCACTACTGGTAGAAACCTTCTTAAGCGAAGATATGAACTCTATGGAAAACGTCTTATAGGATTTCATCTCTGGTATGCATAAGACGCGTAGGTTTGCAAATTCCAGGAATTTTACCATCCTGTCGTAGATTCCCATCTTTTTGAAATCTTCTACGTCCAGGTAACGAGTAGGGAAGAACTCATTGTTTTGGTACATCAAGTCGTAGGTAGACTGGTGCACAACATTCTTGGGAATGAATGGGGTTTTTTTGTATTGTGTAGATGTCTGCTCCACGACCTCATTGGCTTTGCTTACCCCCTCCTTATTTGGTTTTTCGGCATCAACTGCCTTTGCCTTCTTACTGCCCTTGGTTTCCTTGGGTTAATCTTTTCTTTTCTTTCCTTGTACTCTGCTTTCTGACTCTCCTGGTTTGTACTCAGAGGTCTCAGTATGCCCAGTCTATTCTGTTTCTTGTGGGGAGTCCTCTTGTGGCATCTCCCCCAATATCCTTTTATATTGTTCCAACCTCAATTGTATCTCCACACGTTTGGACACTGGTAGAGAAGTATTCGTCTTCAGTGATGTTGTTAGGTCGTTTACTATCTTCTCTACCTCCTTCAGGGAAGTAGCCTTCTGGTACAAGGGGTTGTTGTTGCTTGGAGAAGACAGTCTGCAAGTTTTTCAATGAATTAGTATCTAGTTGATTTTAACAAAAATTACCATTATTGCAATTATCTAGGGAAGGTATTTCTTACACAGGGTAGGTGTTTAGAAAATTATTAAATGTGATGTGCAAGAGTGTGCATAGAGACCGCAGTCGCAGTTTTGTTGGTATCTCATATGACACCGCGGTCGTGGTCTTTGAAAGAGATTGTGGTCACAGTGTAATGATAAGGGATCACAATCATAGTTTCCTGAGTTAAGACTGTGGTCATGTACTAGTACAAAACCAACCTTTAGTGTCAGTTATTTAATGCCTTTGGCATCAGTTTCAAAGAAACAACCAAGTGGGCACCGCTAAAAGTCGAAACCTTCAGTTTTGATTTTAACACTGATGCCATAACCCTTCTCGCCACCAAAAATGGGCCAGCAAGGGCACTATAGGTGTCAGTTACTTAATAAAACTGACACTATATCGAGGTCAAAGACGTCGAAGTTTTACAAATATCGACATCATAACCCTTCCCCGCCACCAATAAAACATTCCAGCAAGGGCACCATTGGTGTCTGTTTGTATATATAACCGACACTATATCCACACAGATGTCAATTTTTTTGTTAATAACCGACGATGTATGTCTTTGTTGTCGGTTTTATACTAATAACTGACACCTATATTCTGATTTTTTTTCTTATTAGTTTGTAGGCCTGCTGTATGGTTGGTCAGCTGGATGCAGAACCTGTAATTATATTATGAATTGCAGGTTTACAACATCCATTGATATCAACCAACAACTTGGCACAAACCTGTAAAATTAAAAAGATGAACAACAATTTATGATCACACACATGTATAAGCACATTTAATTCATATTATTTTTCATGACACACAGTAGAAACTAGTAGTTCCATTTCAAATTCCCTCCATTTTCACATATATTTAGCAACCTGCAGTTCTATTCATTTCATCTCTTTTCACATTCATACACATGTAGAAACATTCATGTATTGATCATCTTCACATTCACACATATAACAATTCATAAAAATTCATTCACATTCACACAAAAATAATTATGAGAACAAAGTTTAGAAATATCATTCTTTATTCATCATCGTCATTATCGCTATCAATATCCCAATCATATTTAAAAATTCCCACTACTTGTTTGGCTTTTTCCCATTGTTCTCTTACATCATTTAAATCTTTCATCGTATAGGGAGTATGTACATCTAATGACTTTTGACCTGTAGTGAAGTCATTTTTAAATAGCTGCTAGTAGAATGACGTATATATATAATTAATAATATATAATAAGATTGATATATTTCATATTATCTAATGAGACTATATATAATACCTTATGTATGGTATCAATTTCCATTGCAGCATGTCTGATAATTATGTCCATAAATCACATCACATAGTATGCACATGCCCAGCCGTTGTCTTGTGCAACACACTATAAATTGAAACATACAAAATATTCAAAAATACAAATAAGCACAGTTCACATAAATAATATATACATTGGATTCGGGAAATTACTTTCACATTTTCCCAAATTAGTGGATGGTTCTTTTTCTTGGGGACCATTTCTCCAGCTCTTTTGAACTCATGTAAAGCCCTACATATTAATGTAACACATTAAATTGCATAATTAAATAATAATGTAATAACATATGTTAAAGGATATAAAAATATGAAATATTTCTCCCAGTAATAATGGCTTTTTCATTGTGTGTCCATATAATGTATTCAATTCATTCCCCACAAGATCTAGATAATAGGAAATGAATGTCTTGGGGACAATAACTAGTAACTCCCAATGCCTACCACTACATGTAAGAAGGTTAAAAATTAATAAATAAATATGCACAATAAAAATGTAATTTTCTTAAGTCCAAATTATAAGCAACGTATACTTACTCAACATTGAATGGAGCTATTATCACCATCTTCTTTTTTTTATCAAAATATTTAAAAGAAGCACAACAGTATGAAGTAACTGAAGAAGGGTCTTTATCTACAAGACTAATCAAAGATGGAACAAAATATCCCACTTGGGAAAATGAAAAATTTGTACATATCATGTGTAAGTTGTTGCAAAACATGTATTACGTATGCATTAATATATAAGAAACCAGATAACTGTATATAAAACAAGGCATATGGATATATAAACAAGATATCACCATATTCATAGCTTGATCATAGATGTATTCAGTCAATCATAACAAAACAATTCCCAAAGAACTTGAATAAATAGCATGTTATCGTATGATTGACATACAACATCCTCCGGAATAGAAACATTTATAGGGAAATTTGGATTATGTTGGCCTATCCATACTGCCATACCCCTACAATTAGGACCTAACAAGACGTGTAGGTCCCTTGGAAGCCAACTTGGTACTTTAGGAGGTGGAGGTGGAGGCTGAGATGTAGCGGGTGTCTTACTTTTAACATGTATATATAATTTCATATCAATTGACTCATATATATACACTAACAAATTAACATAATGTAAATTTACCATACAATATTAGTATAGACGACATCCACTTTGGGCCACATTATCACTACGCCTTCTGCCTCACCAAACATTTCAGAATCTAGGTGGGCATATGATAATGGAAGATCCCTCCAATTGGGGAGTACATGTATCAAGCTCACACGAACCGCACCAGCTGGTACTGGAGTCCCATGAAACATGTCCCCTGTAAGGGTTGGGTAAGCATGTGCCTCTGCAAAGATATATTCTTGACTTTTTAGAAGGCATGGCTTCAAACCCTACAAATTTACATAAAGAATGATATACACATATATATATAAACACATTATCTTGAAATGACTAGCTACTATGCTATAAAAATACTTACAAGATATAACTATAAATGAACATATAGATAGAAATAAAGGATATATTTTTCAAACATACATTGTGAGACAACGCATTGATATCCTCACCCTCACGGTGATCATGCTCATGCTCATCCATCTGAAAGTGTCATTAAAAAATCAAACATTTACCATTTGACATAACTAGCAGATAATAAAACATTGTAAAGTTCACATTCAGAAAAATAAAATATATAAAAAATATAAACATGCATGCCTCTAATATTGTGATCTTTTATCAATTAACAATCCTTCATTGTGATCTCTGCGCACATACAAGTCATCATTAGCTTCAATATTTGGTGGTGTTGGCAACCCAACTGAGAATGGATTGGAGTCATCATACTTATCATAGTGTTCTTCTTCATCTATAGGATCTTCAATGAACTGTCTTTTACTATGAAGAACAACCGACCATTTATCATTTGTAGGATTATTGATATAAAATACTTGTTTCGCCTGTGATGCCAATATGAATGGTTCACCCTTCTTGCAAATCTGTTCAAAGTTCACTAATGTGAAACCCAATTCATCTACTATGACTCCTTTGGTGTTATCAACTCAATTACATTTAAATAGTGGAATTCTGAAATCTACATAGTCAAACTCCCATATGTCTTCAATGACACCGTAATATGACATTTTAGCTTCACGTGGACTCCTATCCTTTACTCTTGCAAAAAACGATGAAGACGCTTGAAGGGTGACCCTACTATATTGGACGACACTCTTATCATCTTGACACTTTGTATAATATGAGAATCCATTTATGTCAAACCCTTCACAAGACATAACATTCAATTTTGGTTTAAAGGCGAGGCATTTGATAGTTTCAGTAAGATTATTTGGTGTTTGAGATAGTTGATAAGACTTTATCTTAAAACCACTTAATAAATGTCTTGTTATGCTCTCTAGCAAGCCACATTGAATTGGCTCGAGGATATTGTCTCTTGATGAAATTGGTATGTTCCTCGATATAAACACTCACTTTGTCGATGTTGTGTAAAATATACAAGTGACCTTGTTCCAATTGCTCACGGCTGATTACTTCCATCCGTGATCCCAAAATTCCTTTGCCAAAATGTTCCTCAATATTCTTGTCATTAACATGAGTGTCATTACCACTTATAAAGTCATTGCAAAAATCCATAACCTCTCTCGCCACATAACCCTCTATAATACTCCCTTCAGGATGATAACGGTTTCAAACATCACCTTTAAAAATTCTCATGTATCATTCAAAGGGATACATCCCATATAAGAAAATTGGTCCCAACATTTTCACTTCCCTAGTCAAGTGGACAACAAGATGTACCATGATATCAAAGAACGAAGGAGAAAAATACATCTCAAGATGACATAGGGTAACAACCACTTCTCTTTGCAATTTATTGAGAGTATTAGGGTCTATAACTTTACTACACAGACTGTTGAAAAAGAAACAAAGTCTGGTGATTGCAAACCTTACATGCTTCGGTAATATAGATCGAATTGCCACGGGCAATATTTGTTGCATTAGAGTGTGACAAAATATGACTCTTAAGACCTATCAACTTCAGATCTTTTAATGATACCAATCTACGGATGTTGGATGAGTAACCATGTGGCACATTAACATTTACCAAGCATTCATCAAAAGCTTTCTTCTCCTTTCTAGACAACATCTAACACGCGCGAGGTAAGTATGTTCTCCGATCACTACTAATTGCTTCTGTTAATTCTATCCTTATTCCCATTTCACGTAGGTCTATTTTGGATTTTATCCCATCTTTAGTCTTACCTGGTATATTCAACAGAGTACCAATGACGCTATTAAAAACATTTTTCTCAACATGCATGACATCGATACAATGCCTGACTACCAAAGAACTCCAATAAGGAAGATTCCAAAATATTGACTTCTTCTTGAATAAAGATTTTTCACTCTGTGTCTCCATGGTACATTGTGATCTCTTACTAAATTCATTGGAAAAGTCTTTTCTCTTTCATAAACAACCTCCCCTGGTATAGGTTTAGGTGCACTATGTTCCTCATTGGGTCCATTGAATGTTTAGTGCAACCTACGATATAGATGGAATTTTGGAAGAAACCTTCGATGAACAAGATATACAGTCTTTCTGCCATCTTTTAGTCGTATTGAATCAGTGTTCTCTTCACATATAGGACACGCTTTAGATCCTTTGACACTATACCTAGACAAATTCCCATATGCTGGAAAGTCATTAACAGTGCAAAACAACATAGCGTGCAAATGAAATGTCTCCCTTTGTGAAGCATCATAGGTCATCACACCTTCACCCCAGAGTTTCTATAAGTCATCCATCAGAGGTTTAAGATAAATGTCGATATCATTTCTAGGTTGTTTAGGGCTCGATATCAACAATGACAACATAACGTACTTATTTTTCATACACAACTAGGTAGGAAGATTGTATATAACAAGCATAACTAGACAAGTGTTATGTTGGCTACTCAATAACCCGTACAGATTCATCCCATCTGTACAAAGCCCAAGTCTTAGATTCCTGACTTCTTCACTGAATTTAGGGTACAATAAATCAATCTTCTTCCACTGTGGGGAATCAGACGCATGTCGTAGGATCCCATCATTATTTTTCTTAACATCTGCATGCCACCTCAAATTCTTCACATCTATCAGATTGGAAAACAAGTGTTGAAACTGTGATATTATAGGTAGATACCACATCACCTTGGCAGGAGAACCAATTTCGGACTCCCCTGAAGTTGTGAATTTACACCTTTACGCACCACATTTTGGACAATCTTTCAAATCCACATAGTCCTTTTGAAATAATACACAATCATTCGAGCATGCATGTATCTTCTTGGCCTCCATTCCCATTGGGAACAACAATTTCTTTAACTGGTATGTTGAGATTGGAAGCTCGTTTCCTTAAGGAAGAATTTCTTTCAATAAAGACAACAATGACATGAAGCTTTTGTCGCTCCATCTATTTTTAGCTTTCATCTTATACAATCTCAACATATATCTAGGATTCGTAAACTTACAACATGTGTATAATTGTATCTCAGCATCATGCACAATGTTTCTAAACATGGGAGGTGGATCGGTGTGCTCTACCCCACAACTATCCAACATCGCATCCACAATGTCTACTGGAACTGGTTCATTCACATCTATGTCATTGGAGGTAATTTCTTCTTCCACACAAGCACTGCTATCGACATCCACTGATTTCAGGTTTGAAATCGTTCCATGCCAGTGCCATTATGTATAGTCTTGCACAATCCCGTTGCACATGACATGACTTTTGATTTCGTCACCAGTGCTGACTTTCAAGTTGTTACCGCAATGCCTAAATGGACAGTAGAACCTATCTCTAGGTTGTTTCCTATGTTCCTCGACAAATCTAATAAACTGATCAAGACCAGAAATAAACTCTGGGGTGCAACGATTTGGAATGGACATCCATGATCTATCCATTCCATGATCAAAGAGAAAAGAAGTATATATTAGGGTTTAGGGTTAAAAGATTAGGGTTTATGGAAAAAAGTATAGGGTTTAAGGTCTTATATATAATAAATGTGTACCACCTATCCCATTCTTGAATTCCTACTCTCACTAGTAAGTGTATAATGTGTATTGGGTTTTAAAGAAAATTTCAGCAGCATTTCTTTATTGTTCTCCAAGTACATATGTACATAGAGAACAAACGGGGAAATGCTACTGAAATTTTATTGAAAACCCAATATACATTGTGCACTTACATCCTAAGTGAGATTAAGTGTTCAAGAACAGTCCCAAACCAGGGACTATCCAAGATTTACTCCAAATGAGTAAATCTTGGACGAGTTTCTAGGCCAACAAATACATGTATGTTGTTATTCTTATACCTACAATCCTAGTTTCATCATTCATATCCTAATTTTTGTGTAACATCATTTAATCATGCTTGTCGATAAATACTAAACAGTAAATAAACCATATATGATTCCATATATCAAAGATTTGAAACAAAATGATTCCATTCTATATGAGCAAATAAATGACAAGTATTAAATCATAGAGTACCCAATAATTTAGTATAAATTAGTATTTTAGGTTGAAGTTTTAGTTGTTAATTATGGATAATAATTAAGGTTGAAATGTGTACCACCTATCCCATTCTTTAACACTTCATACTCACTAGTAAGTGTATAATGTCAATTCAATTTCAATAAATTTTGACAACATTTCCCTACAGTTCTCCAAGTACACCAATGTTGATAGGCAAATACTAACCTACATATGTACCCAGAGAACAAAAGGGAAGTGTTGTCGAAATTTATTGAAATTGAATTCACATTATACACTTACATCCTAAGTGAGATGAAGAGTTTAAAAACAATCCCAAATTGGGGACTATCCAATGTTTACTCCTAATGAGTAAATCATGGATGTGTTTCTAGGTTTAGAAATTATAGTTTTATACGATTTGAGGTAACAACGTTTTAGTTTATATGCAATACCTTTTGCAAAATAGGGTTTTACATCATTGTATTTATGCATTGTGTTATTAGGACATAAATTGGTTTATACTAGCAAGATGTACAAAACCATGCATAACTAACTATTTATGAGGAGAAATATGTATAAAAGTCATGAAATTAATCAAATTGATGAATACTTAACTGCAACTAAGGAATTTTATCTCTTAACAATAATAATCAAGTTATATGTGCTTTGTTTTGACATTAAATTCAATTAAAAGACAACATAAAGTGTTGCTAGGCATCAAAATCATTGTATTTATGCATACATTTCATCATTGTATTTATGCATTATGTTATGGCATCAAAAATTAACCTACTTGTAGCTTTGTCGAGCTCCTTCAGGCTCCAATAGAGAGCTTGGCTAGGTCAGCCTTCGAGAAGTAGCCTTCGATCTCTAGTAGTAGCCTCCACATCAGCCTTAGAAGAGCCCCAGTAGCCTCCTTCACACCTCTGCTAGCAGCTCCGGTGGCAGGGCCTTCGCTGGCGGTGGGGGGAGCAAGGCTCTCTTCTCTGGAAGTGGGAGTAGCTACGGTTGGTGGCGGGCTCTGATGGCATGGTGCACTTCTCCAGCGGTGAGCGAAGCTCCTCTGATGGCAGGGTTGGCGTCGACGGTGGGAATCACCATAGACCTAGGTACTCGAACAGTCGATGACATAATGAAATAGAGAGTTTAGCTCGTGCAGCCGCGCGGGTGCTATTAAGTAAAGTATCAGCATCAGTTATGAATAAAAAAATGACACCTATGTTCCACAAGTGTCAGTTACCATAAAAAGCTGACACCTATGTTCCATCTTAATCATCAGTTAAAACTAAAAAAATCGACGTCTATCTACATATGCCGACAAATAAAATGTTCTTGAATTACAACCATAGTCATCGGTTTCCATCTAAAACCGACACCAATTTGGCAATTTGGGGGGTAAAAATTTTCACGGGGATAGTGTGTAAACACACATCGGCGTCGATTATTGTAAGCAAACTGACGACAAAAATGGGGCTGATTTCTATCTCGCGAAAAATCTTTACTCGTCGGTTATTTGGTAAACAACCGACATCATATGTGAAAATTTTGAGGTAATTTTTTTACACTGGAAAATTTGGATTTGGCGGGCGATTTTAGGCGTCAGTTTCTTATTGATAAATTGATGCAAAATAAAAATCTATACCCATGTCTGGCCGGTCTTCACATATAGATGTCAGTTTGTGTTTTCAATCGACAATGTAGGGTTTAGGCGTCGGTTTATTGGATACAACCGACGCCTCTAAATGTGAAGTTATAAGCTATTTTTGTAGTAGTGGCAGTTTACTGATTAGGAACCACGGTTGCGGTCATGGCTCCAGTTGCGGTCTTCTTTCTTGTTATGGCCAGGTCACGGTTCAGGGGACCGTGACCTAGAGTAGCATTCTTCTACACCGCAACCCGCAACGGAATTGGTAGTTGGGGTGAACACTACGGTCGGTGTTAGGGTTTAAGATCACACTGCGATCGAGGTTATAGTGGTTATGACCGTGAGCTGCGGTCTTTCTTCTTCCAACTGTTCTGATTCTTTTCTCTGTCTCGGTGATCTGTTCTTCATTCTTGCCGGTAGCATTTGTCCCATTATTAATGTTTTTAGGGTTTTTATTTGTTAATTGCAAATGCCGCCATAAGGCGGTTAGGGTAAAATGGAAACTTGGGCAATATGTCGACGGGGTGACTTTCGGCCATCGATAGATAAAAAGGGAAGAATCGATTCAGGTGACAGATTAAATCAGAGGTGACAAGGTGATTCATCAATTTAATAGAGCAAAAAGGGTTTTCATGTTACCTTTTTATGGTTGCGATGGTGGAATCAAACACAGTGCAATCGGCCTTGCTGTGGAGGTAGGTTGTCCATCGCGGTTAGCATGGTGGTTAGGGTTTATCTTAGACCTGGGAAAGCTAGGAGTGAAAAGATTCTAAGATGTGAGGGTTTACGGATATATATGCTAACATAACCACACCCTAACAATAAAAAAGGGGGTGGAAAACTGCGGTCGCGGTGATCACAAGGAAGGATCGCGGTCGCGGTATTCTATGAAGCACAACCACGATTGCGGTTCTCTGTTGAATCAAAGATAGCCTCGGGTCATGGTCGAGGTGCTAGGAAGTGTGTATCGCGGGTTGCGGTCTTGTGTGATGCAAGTGCTATACTGCGATTGCGGTCTAGACCGCGATCAGATCAAAACAAAGGTCATTTTCTTAGGTAAATCATGAAATACTCAAAAAAATATGGATATGCACATCACTTAAAAGAGAAGGAAACAAAACAAAGAGAAAAAGTAAGAGAAAACAAAGCTTAAGAAAAAGGGTAAAAACTTGGGTTGCCTCCCAAGAAGCACTTGCTTTAATATCTCTTAGCTAGACTACATAAATGTTCACTCCTTGGTTCTTGTAGTTGGGTGTGGCAACTATCTATTCCTTTCCTCATTTGGATGAGCTGGTTCCTCCAAATTGATCTCAAATCTTCTCATAAAGGCTTCATCTTTGTAAAATCTTGTTACCCTGTGGCCATTGACCTTGAATATACCAGTCTTCTCTCTTTGAATTTCCATCATTCCTGATGGATAAATATTTACCATAGAGAATGGACCTGAACATCTTATTCTAAGCTTCCAAGGGAAGAGCCTAATGCTAGAATTGAAGAGAAGTACTTTGTCTCCTTCACGAACATCCTTGTTCTTTAGGTGGGCGTCATGCCACACCATAGTCCTTTGTTTGTAGATCCTTACATTCTCGTAGGCATGTAATATTATCTCCTCGAGCTCCTGTAGATGCATAAATCTTTTTTGGCTTGCCTTTTCCAGGTCCATAGTCAAAAACTTAATTGCCGAAAGGGCCTTATGTTCGAGCTCCAGAGGTAAATGGAAGGACTTGCCATAGATTAATCTGTATGACATTGTGCTTATGGGTGTCTTAAAAGCTATCCTATAAGCCCAAAGAGCATCGTCAAGCTTCATGGACCAGTCCTTTCGAGTGTGGCTAACAATTTTTTCTATAATATGCTTAATCTTCCTATTAGATACTTCTGCATTTCTAGAGGTTTGGGGGTGATACGGTGTAGCAACTTTGTACTTCACCTAGCACTTCTTTTGTATTGCCACAAACTGCTTCTCTCCAAAATGTGATCCCCCATCACTTATCACAGTGTGAGACACCCCGAAGTGTGGAAAAATGGTTTTCTCAAATAGCTTAATTAGAGATTTAGAGTCACAGGTTTGGCTAGCTACAACCTCCACCCATTTTGACACGTAGTCAACAACCACTAAAATGTTGTGATAACCTTTTGATGAAGGGAAAGGACCCATGTAGTCTATCCCCCAAACATCAAAGATTTCTACTTCTACTCAGTCGGCCATAGGCATCTCGCTCCTCTTACTGATATTTCCAGTTAGTTGGCATTCCTTGCAAGATTTTACAAAAGATGTTGCATCTTTGAACATGGAGGGCCAGTAAAACCCTGGATGAAGTACTTTTGCAGCAGTTGTTTCCCCACTATGATGCCCTCCATATGGTGAATAGTGGCATTCTCTTAAGATTAGTGGGACTTCCTCCTCTGGTATACATCTTCTATACAAACTATCAGAACATCTCTTAATAGTTTTTGACATCAGAGAAAAGCTTCTTTTTCTGGTTGTGGGTTATATTCTGTGGTAGTTGGACACAAGCCAGATTGTTAAAGATATCTACAAACCACAACAAACTTGGCTCGTCAGACTGAACCAATAACAGAGCTTCATCAGCATAGTTGTCATTTACGGGCAACTGATTTTCCTCATTGCAAACTATTCTAGACAGGTGATCTGCGACCACATTTTCTTTTCCTTTCTTATCAATTATCTCATGGTCAAACTCTTCCAGTAGTAGGGCCCACCTTAGCAGTATTAGCTTTGTGTCCTTCTTTTACATCAGATAGCGTATGTCCCCATGGTCAATATAGACCTTTACCTTGACCCCTATAAGATATGAACTGAATTTGTCAAACGCGAAGACAATCGCTAACATCTCTTTCTCATTAGTAGTGTAGTTCACTTGGGCTTCATCCAGCGTACGACTGGCATAACATATTACATGGTGCTTTCAGTCATTCTTTTGCCCTTGGACTGCACCTATGGCATAGTCATTTGTGTCGCACATTATTTCAAAAGGTAGCTCCAAGTCTAGAGCTTGCAAGATCGGTGCAGAGGTTAAGGCCTCTTTTAGGGTCTTGAAAGCTTTTAAACACTTGTCATCAAACTCGAACACTGCGTCCTTAATCAGAAATTTGAAAGGGGCTTTGATATCTTCAAAAAGTCCTTAATGAACCTCCTGTAATATCTAACATGATCAATAAAACTCCTTACTCCTATCACTGACATTAGCAGAGGGAGTTTGGAGATGGTCTCGATCTTACTGAGATCCACCTCAATACCTTTCTTGGAGATCTTGTGCCCTAGGATGATTCCAATTTGAATCATAAAGAGGAATTTTTCCCAGTTCATGACCAAATGTTTCTCTTTGCATCTTTGTAGAACCAGGGACTAATTTCTTAGGCAAGCATTGAAATCTTTTCCATAAATAGAGAAGTCATCCATAAACACTTCAACTATATCTTCTACGAAGTCAGAAAACATGGAAATAATGCAATGCTGGAAGGTTGCAGGAGCATTACATAAGCCAAAGGGCATTCTTCTGAAGACGTATGTGCAATAGATGCATGTATACATCATTTTCTCCTTATTGTTTGGGTGTATCAGGACTTGGTAGGATCCAGAATATCCATCTAAGAAGCCAAAGTAATCATGGTGGGCAAGCCTTTCAAGAACTTGATCAATAAATGGTAATGGATAATGGTCTTTCTTTGTGGCCAAATTTAGCTTTCTATAATGAATACACATTCTCCATCTTGTGACCATTCTGGTGGTGAATTCATCACCATTATCTAACTTCACCACAGTCATTCCACCTTTTTTGGGTACTACATGAATGGGGCTTACCTAGTTGCTATCACTTATTAGGTAGATGATTCCAGCATCACATAGTTTTAATATCTCCTTCTTGACAACTTCCTTCAGCATTTGGTTTAATTTCCTTTGGGTTTGTACTAAAGATCTTGTCGATTCTTCTAGGTTAATTCTGTGCATGTACATGGCTTACTTTAGTCCCTTGATGTCCTCTATGGAATATCCAATAGCTCTTAGGTGCTCCTTCAATTCTTCTAGCAATCTTTCCTGTTGTTCTTTGGTGAGGTCAGCGTTGATGATGATTAGGTTCCTCCCTTCGTCATCTAGGAACTCGTACTTTAGCCCTTCCGGTAATGACTTTAGTTCTCTCTTTGGCTTTGGAGTTTTTGGCTCTTCGGTTGATGGTCCCAAAGAAGCGTACATCACTATTTTTATTACCTCTTCATCACTAATACTCTCTTCACCTTGGTTAAGGTAGTATAGAATTTTGACCAATTCAGGGTCTTCTGTCAAAGGATTCAGGTTATTTAGGGCTCTCATGAACGGGTCCACAATGGCCTTCTCTTCTTGAATTTCTTCACAATACTAGTTGTATCTATCCATGAACTTTGATTGTCATTATCCATAAGAAAAGGAGAATGACCTTGATACTAGCATGTAAACAAGTGAGAGGCTACTCCTTCCCTATCGGCTCAAGAAGCACAACAAAAATTTCTTGTCCATCCATGTGGATTACATAGAGACACACGCATAGCATAACTATGCTTTGAGTATGTCTTTCAGAAAATTTCGTGTACCATAATAAGACACGTACACAAGCATGTAGTGACATCACTGGACTTGCTTCATGATAAGGTATATCTCACACAATCTATTTATGTTGACAAGATCTTCTTGTAGGAAACATAGAGATTTTTTTATTGTTTCTGTTGGGTTTTTCACCTCCATGATTCCTAACATGATCATTGTTTCTATTCTCTTGTCTGTGAATTTTAGAATCACCAAGATAGTATCTCACACTGTACTAAACAAACTTTTATGTATTTTGCTGATTATAAAGATAGCTACATAGTTAGAAGAGTCCTTCCACATAAGGATGTTAGCAATGATTTGATGTATAATTAGTTAGTCTTGGTCCTCACCCACTCTAGGTCATACAATGAAAAAAACAAAGAGTTATATTAGTCAAGTAATAAAACATGCAATGTATTTTTTATTTGTAGTATCATTTGTAAAATATATGCTTCATGTACATGAATGTGTCAAACTATCCAGTGATGAATAAGAAAAATTATTTATGTTCATATAGGAGATGATTGCACTTATCAGTCGGTTTCATCTATGTGTATTAACTTGGAAAGATATAAATGAAAAGATTAAAATTCAAACATGTCTTGTGTTATCCAACATGATCACCTCAAACCATAACCTTATGGTCAAGAGAGATTATGGGATTTGGAGTCCAATAACTTGGTATTAGTTCTTAAGATAAGTTGTTATGTACCATTAAGGTAGATAATTAGAGACACAAGTGTTTTAGTTAGGAGGTGATGTGGTTATCGATATAGGAAGTGTTAGCATCTAGATATCATGGTTTGGTACATGAATACTTAGGTTGACTAGTATCAAACTACTCTATCTATAATTTATATATACCCTGACCAAGTGTGTAGAGGGAGGAGGGGTTAAATTTTACTAGAAGTATTAGGTTAAAAGTTAAGAAAGTCACAAAAGAATAAGATCCCAAAGATAGATATGGTATGAATTTTGTTTTAGATTGTTGATTTAATTTGAACTGAATGGAAATTATCTTTCATATGTGAATTTTTGATGTGAATTTTTAGAATTATAAGGTTAAGTTAAGGTTTTTGCATATTGATAATGTACATTAAATATTGCTAAAATTATTCTTGAATAATGTAGGATTGAAGTTATTTTTATTTGAGTTCCTAAAATGAATATCATTTACACATGTTTGAGATAAATAGGAGTTACAATGTCGTGAGTAGCTCTTAGCTTCAGTTTGGGGTGACACTTATGTGTCAAGGGTGATCCATAATCATGTGTTGATGGTGATTAGGATACATACATTTAAGTATGGAATTGGTCAATATGTGGGGTAACAATTTACCTAAAAATGATGTGATTATAAAGGGATAATAATCTACATTAAATGCTTAACTCTCCAACTATATGGGAGGTCATGAATTAGGGTTTGATGGTGAGATAACATTATGGAAACCTAATTGGTTGTTCATGAACCCTAATCCTAATCTAATAATAACATGAAAAGTGTACTCACTATATTTGAAGATTGATATTCAACAATAGTGATTTCTCTCTCCTGATTGTGCAAAATTAACTTATAGGTGAGAAGAATGTCATATCAGTATGAATGATATGTTAATCCATATGAAT
Organism: Alisma plantago-aquatica; assembly: GCA_963693085.1. Taxonomy (NCBI): domain Eukaryota; kingdom Viridiplantae; phylum Streptophyta; class Magnoliopsida; order Alismatales; family Alismataceae; genus Alisma; species Alisma plantago-aquatica. The sequence continues at coordinate 253,748,346 of OY856411.1, forward strand.
TACAGGGTGGTGATTATGAATAATGTTGACGCATATTATGATACTGACTGTGCAGGAGTATATGAATTGGTCTAATGACCTAATAAGTGCATTGTGCATAAATTGAGGGACGAATATCCCATAGTGATGTGATATTGATGATAATATTATGAATGGTATTATTATAAGTGCCATGTAATGATGAGACAGGTTCTCACTTAATACATTTTATATCTTATAAAGTTGCATCCTAGCTTAATTTTGTAGAGTTTGTTTAGGGTTAATACATTGTAACTTGATTGATGCATTAAAAGATACCCAATTTATATATCTAATTAAGTGAAACCATAGTCATGTAGTTGCCATATACCAATATTCTTCTTCAGTGTTAGTATTTAGTTGGATGGTGGAACGAGTAACTCCTTCTGGAAACTCGGAGTGCATATTATTGAATATATAGTGCATCAGTGGAGATCACTCTTGGTATCCTTAAATTGTTGAAATAGTGGTATATTTTTTTATTATTGAATGACCATAATTAAGCCAGTTCTCTAGTGTTGCACCATGTACCACGACATACTAGTTGTTTTATAGGACCATAGCTTTTAGTATGAGTTGTTGTTTCTATAGGACAGTAGCTTTGACTACAAGTTGATGTCTTTAGCAGTAAGACTATATGTCACTGCATTTTAGAATTGAGCTGACCAAGTAGTGTTGGTGATGATCATGGAGTATGACTTATCCATTGATCTTGTACGGTACTAATTTTGGCTTAGCAGTGGTTGGTTGGATTTGAGTGTTACGCCTCAAATCCTTAGGGCATAAAAATGGCTAAACAGTTGTGTAGTATATTTTCTTAGGATCAAATATGATTTACATTTGGATGACCCCATTCGTTATTTCTTGTACTATTCAGTTTATGACAGTCATACATGTTCTTCATATTCCTTTTTAATAGCATCAAATGTTCTATTTCTTAGTTGTAACTACTTAAACTACTCAAATAGTGTTGCATACTTTATTTACTACTCTTATAGTACTATGCTAATAATAGATGTTGGAAAAGAGTTATATCTCTCGCTCAGATGTTTGGTCTCAGTCCATGTGTTCCACAACATTTTATGTGGTTGTGGACAATGAGGTCGAGGTCGAGGTGTGGGAATAGAACATCAGAGTGAATAGTAGTTGCCAGATCAGGTTGGACATGCTACTAGTGAGAGTTTTTGTAGTAGAAGTCCTATGTTTCGTCCCTATACTCTCAGGTCCTTGGGGAGATTTTGTGTTTTGTAGGTCGACACGTTAATTTTTGGCATTGTGCCATGAATGTGTAGAAATGGCTTGTATAGATAAATAGGTTGAATATGTATTGGTGATGGCTTGATAGCCTTTGAACATAATATGTAGTATCTTTTGATAGATATGAAATGAAGATGGCCTGTGTCGAAGGCTTGTCATGAAAAACTTCCGCTTGAAATATTGAACTACAATTGGTTTAATTTACCCTATTTGATACGAATATTGTTATTAATGATAATTCAATGCTTTGTTTTGAGTAATCTTGTTTAGTGTGGTGATGGTCGTTACACCATGAATTCTCAACCTTGAAGGAAAAGAGGCAAACATGTGATGGTGCACCCAAGTATCCAAAGGTACAACCACATAAAACATATGAAGAGTACTTATGAAGTAAAACATCCATGTGTTAAAATTATAGATCAATCCCTAGAAAAGGAAAATTGCAAAAAGGTCCACAAAAGCACATAAATTTGCCAACCATAAGAAAACAATGTCCAAATTAGATAAAAATTGAAACATAGATCTGCCAACTAATATCAAAACATAAGTTTATGTTTAATCAAGAAACTAAGTACCCAATTAAACCAACAAGCATTTCAATCATAACACTAGGTCACATGTCACACATATAGTAAATTATACTATATAAGATGATATAGAGAAAAATAGAATTCCATCTAAGAGTGGAACATCAAGAGAGTAAACCCAGAATAAAGGAAGAGTAACCTTTAGTAACTTATCATGAGATAAAAACATTTTGTTTATGTTGAGTTGGTTTATTAAATCAAGATTGTAGTTAGAAAGATAAATAAAAGAGGCTGCATGTGAGAATTATAGAGTAAGCTAGATGTTGTGAGTTAATATACATTACTATACATACTTACAAGATTTGAGGATGAAAATCCTTATAGGAGAGAGTATTACAACCCATATCTTTCTTTCATGATAATCTTATTGCTAAAGATAAACATAGAGTTAATTACACCTTCATTAACACCTTGTATTATTATCTGGTTGATTATTATTTTATCTCATCTTCTACTTGTTCTTTTCTAGGTCAAAATTATGTATTGTGAATGTGTTCAGATATGAGCTTAAGATGATATTGAATACAAGCTACACATATATGTGGGAAGAACATTCATGGAACTTGAGAAAAAACATTTAAGAAATTATTATCTGAGAATTTCATTAAACCTTTATAATAGAATCGTAGATAGTTCAATACTTTCTAAACACAAAAGAAATGGATAAAATTGAAGTAAACATAAGAAATTTATTGCATTTTTGTTGAGTGTGTAGAACTATCATCAATTTGCACTTTCATCGGTCCATGCTGACTATTAGACAAGAAGACTAATAGACAAATGGATAGAGAAAAAAATCGATGGCCATAAATACTAATGATGAATGCATATTCATCTTCATTTTATTCGCCATTTTTAGCCCGATTTTGCACGGGAAACGCTCATATACCCCCTGAATCTGCTCATATACAATTTCCTCAGTTTCATATGATTATTTAGTGTTTTGATCAAATCCATTAATCATACTAGTGTAGGAGACGGTGGCCAGTTTCTTCATCAAAAAGTATCCTCATCAGTTAGAGAATTCATTAACGCAGGCCCATTGTTGTGTGGTTTCTACATCAACTTTTCACATGATTTCACACACAAATTTAGTTCATTTTGTTCTCATTTAGCCTCTATTCATATCATTCTTGCCACATTTTTGTTATTTTGCTTATCAGATGATGTGTATTATAGGTATCCTTCAAAGTGATCAAATTGGAGATAGCCCAACTAAAATTCATCATCATCAGAACTTCTCCAAGGCTTGCAGACGTTCAGAACTGTAATTTTGTTGAAACAACAATGCACATGACGTGTCTTATTTAAGACATGGCGTGCACATTTCCAGTTGGTCTTATACTTCAGATGAAGAAGAAAAGTACACAGCGTGTTCTCCATAGACACAACATGTACCCGGGAATTCAGAACTGATTCTTTCCTCTCTGGTAACATACACAGCGTGTATTAATTCAGACATGTTGTGTTCTTTACATTCAAAACAACTATCAGAGATAGGACACGACGTGTCCAAAGGAAGACACGCCCTATGCCTATCAATTTTAGCAATTTTTGAAATATGACTCTGCTCATTTTAAAGAAGAAATCACTCTATGGAGCAATTATCTTTGGTCATAATTCGAAACTCTTTCATCCAAGAGCAATGCTAGAGCAAGGAGGGAAATTTTGGGGTAGAAGAAGGTGGTTTCTTTCCAAAGAACCGCCATTCTTCTTCTTTTCTTCTCCATTTTTCTTCTCCAGAGGTGCATCAGAGCTTCTCCACTCCATAAGGCTTCTTAGGAGGGAAGTTTGTCTAGTTTGAAGCAGCTGAAGGAGTGGAATTTCATCCCCAAGCCGGAATTCTACTCCTCTTGGGTTACACCTTTGCTTCTCTTAGCTTTTCCTTATCTAAATCATGTTGAACTCTGAAATTTTTGCACATTTTCTGTTGTACATCATCATGGATGAGTAGTTTCCTTTTCTTAGACATGGGAGAGTAGCTCCCATGTCATAACATGTATGGAACATGATAATTTCGTACTAAATGCAATGTTCCTTGTTTTTCCACCCATTGAGTACTGATTTCTTCTTTTCTTCATGTATGGCTGGCCACCTTATGTGTATGTTTTATGCTCTTTTGCTTAATCTGAGAAGATAGGTAGGAGAGTAAGGAGGTACTCTCTTGGAAACTCCTTCTTTACCATGAGAGTGGAAATTTAGGAGTTGAGGAGTAGGTTTGTGATCCAAAACAAAATTTCATACATGGGAATGTTGAATTGAGTTAGGATCGTTGTACTTGCACCGAGAGGTGAAGTGCAACATACAACTCTCCTTTAAAACAAGTGCTTAGTTTGTTTAAATTTTGTGATCCTATTTTATGTTATGATATGTGGGTGAAATACTAAGTCTAAGATACTTCGATATATGAAATTTAACTTCTTTTAGTAATCCATTAACTATTTTGCTTAATTCTAAAAATTTTAGATTAATCAACCAAATCACCTTTAAAACGGTCTATATTTTTGAACCTTAGCACTGCTACATTTAATTGATTGCTAAATCTCCTTGTGTTTGATCTCAACTACAACTATTTCTGTATACTTGCGGGAATTGGTTAGTTGAGTAAAAGATCTTTCTTCAGATTGAAAGTCGTCAGTGTAAAAAACCAACAAGTTTTTGGCACTGCTGTTCGGGAGCTACGGTTAATCTAATTAGAGTAACAAGTGATAACTAGTATTTGATACTAGATCATCATTTCCATTTTTCGAATTTCCATATACCTTTTAGTTGTGTTCTCATATCTCTTGCTATTTTTCAGGTTGTAAGCGTCGCTCGCAAAGAGGTCTTCAAACATCAGCGTTGCTATACCTTGAGATTGAGCGTACTCTTTTGAGATTAAGAAGAGCAAGAAGAGTAGATCAACCACTGCTAGGAGGTGTTCCACCATCATCACCACCTTCACCCTCTTCATCTTTTAAAGAAACCGCACAAGGAGATCCAACCATGGAGTATGACCGTCCTTTGAAGGATTTCACCATGTCAGTTTCCACAAACATTTGTGGAGCCATTTATCTGCCCACAATGGAAGTGAACAATTTCTCTATTGCTCCTTCTATGATGCAGATGATCCAGCAAAACAACTGGGGGGCACCTTCAATGATGACATGAATCTTTATGTGGTTGAATTCTTGGAGTATATGAACACTTTCAAAATGAATGGTGTATCCGCCGACAGAGTGAGGCTACTGTTGTACCCTTTCACCTTGAGAGATAGAGCCAAGGCATGACTTTTATCTCTTCCTAAGATGTCTATCAAAAGATGTGATCAACTCCTAAATGCTTTCCTTGAAAAGTATTTCTCGTCGAGCAAGACATCCCAACTAAAGAACTAGCTCAAGAACTTGTATCAATCCGATGGAGAAACTCTGTATGACACATGGGAGTAGTTTCAGGATCTACAACACCATTGCCCACACCATGCATTGACTGAATGGTTGCTACTCTAGACGTTTTATAATGGACTATTTTTCAATACATGCATGACATTGGATGCCACAACAAATGGAGCATTGTTGAATAAGTCTTATAGTGAGGCTTATGACATCATTGAAGACATAGCGCTCAACCATTTCTACTGGGGGTCATATAGGAAGTCTCAATCATCCTCTACATCAAGTTCTTCATCAAGCATACTATTGATGCCATCGATCTAATTGCTGCTAAACTTGATGTTCTTACATAAAAGTTCAAGAAAATGAGTACATTGCAAATCCAATCAGCTGAAGTGATATGTGATGCTTGTGGGAATTTTGGACATACCTCTTCTTCATGCTTTGCTCCAAATGTGAATTATCATTTAAATGTTGAAAAAGTATGTAGATTAACTCCACTACAACCAAAACATCTGATAACTTGACATTAACACCACAAGAATACTAAATTTTTTAGTTGTTTTGTACAATTAGAGCACAATTAAGTGTGTGAAGTTTCATTGTGATCTTAAATTTTGTTGTGAAAGCGAATAACCTTCATACGTAAAGATTCATAAATTTGTAAACTAGTAAAATCTCAATTTCTTCATATTATAATTCATTTGATAACATGTCCTCCCTGATGGGAAAGTGAAGTGAGCATGTCTATCTCTTGCAATAGCTATCTCTAAAGGGAAGTCACCTCATGAGTTTTTTTTTTTGATAAAGGGTGCATGCCGCTCTTATGTATTGTTGTCTTTAAAATAAATTTGTACAATGTCATCAACACGGCTGGTGGCACCCAGACGACCGGCTGGAGAGTACAGATCATTCATGTGATGAGTTGATCAACTCGGATGGCAAGGCACAGAGTTCATCTTGTACAGGTTGCATGTGATGTAGACCTAGATGACCGTGATTCCTCTTGGCTCGAGGAATCACATTAGGATGGCCATAATCATCGCTTTATTCGTTTGTGTATGTTTTCTGTGGGATATAGCATGTATATGATACATACTATGTATTGTGGTGATTGGATATGTATATTTATATAAAAACCAAATCCCTCATTAAAATATTAAGTTTTAGATGCCTTCCAAATGCGACACACGTGAAAAGCTTGTTCGACCAAGTGTGGGCACGCCCTAGCGTGGTGCACCGTCTACCTCGTGGAAGCATGAAGGATGAATGTGTGGGTCTGCCCTTGCAGGGTTCATATTCATCGTGTTTGCTTTGGGTCGGAATTAACAAGGTGATCTAGATGGGATCTAGTACCTTGAGGCATGGAGATGATCATTGCAAAGAGTTGTATATGACATCTTATCAAGAGTTGCATATGATGCAATTGGCAAAAGTTGCCTACCTGAGAGATCTATGTTGTGGGTGACAGCCCTAGCTGGTCCATGGCTTAGAAGATTTCAGGATCTTGCCCACTAGAAGGTTGTACGCTGCAATCTTCTGAATTGATGGTGAGGGCTATCAATTTGAAGTAAAATAGTGGGAGCGATAATTAATTAAAGGCCTAATTTTATCGTCAACTTTTCAAATCAATCAAATAAGTCAAAAGAGTTTTGGAATGAAATTGCATATATTTCCTTTTTGTTAATATAAATGGTTAATCAACAAATCACTTTATTTGCGATCGGTCTTTGAAACCAACAAATTAAATGGGAATCATTCCACGACTGGTTAGGATGGTGAGAAGTGTTCTCAAAAAGCGAAAGCTCCAAGTCCTAGTTATACCAGAACCAGATGAACTCGATCCCACCACATCAATGGCTGAAAGTATGATTATGGAAGCATACTGAGAAAGACATTGATGAGGAGTGCTTGATGTTGTGTTCTCTGAACTATGAGTTGTAGAGACAACATGAGACATATGATGTCTCCAAAACACTATCCTAGTATGGCATGACAGAAGGAGATCCAGTAAGGTATTCACACACTCAATGTGATTGGGTATGTGGAAAGACCTGACTAACAAGGATTCCATCTGAGCCAAGAGTTGGCTATTGGTATGATACTGCAAATGTTGCGAGAATCATACAATTCATGATAAACTACAACATGAACAACTTTGAAAAGCGTTGATAGAGTTGTTGGACATGTTGAGGATAGTAGAGGCAAAGATGAAGAAAGACAAACCATAATCTTTGATGTGATCAAAGAAAAGTTAAGTCTTAAGGGCAAGGGCAAGGGCAAAGCTAAGAAGTGTTCTGATGCTAGCCAGCAATCCAAACCGTCTTCAGCCTCAAGGCACAAGCGGAAAGGGTGTATGAGGGATTGCCCTCTATATCTGGAAGAACAAAAGAAGATGAAGGAGGGGATGAAGATCTCCACCTAAGGTATCATGAAATGAACCACTTCTTTATCCGAGGTATATGATACCAAGATATGGATATGTCATATATGATATGCAATACCCGCAAAGAAGTGATGGCCTTGGTGAAAGGACCAAGAAAGAAGTACCCATCATTGGAGCAAGTGTTGCGGCCATAGATAGGAGTATCTTTCAGTTTATTTCAGCCTAAAGGGCACGAAATAGAGTTGAGAACTGCTATTTCATATATTGCCAATAGATAGAAACACTTTATTATTGCATATTGTATGACAATGATGGAAATTAATAAAGTTGATGTTTCAATCTTAAAGATATGATCTTTGTGGCAAAGCCTTGTTTATCTTGTGATACATGGTATGCATAAGATAAAATGATACCTAAAGTTATTGATAACTCAAACAATCAAATTAGCATCAATCATGAGAAATTCATTTCTAGTTTCCATATGATGGATAAACCTAGACTCTTTTCGTTAGAGAACCATTAAGAGACATGAATATCTTGGACATGATTAATCAATCTTCACTAAAGGTAGTAGGAGAGTGATTATCCTATTAGGTATAATACATGTGATGTATTTAAATACCAATTGGAACAAATGCTAATACTTCAAATGGTATTTAGAGAAATACCAATATGAACATCTTGAAGTGCTCAAGATTATCATAAATGAAGTACAAATTTGGTAAAGTATTAATTCTTGATGAGATCAATGAATAAAATACTTGGACCAAATGTTTGAGATCCTTATGAGTAATTATGATAGTGTATCATAGTGAACTCATGATTAAGGCATGGTGATGTCTGAATCAAGAAGAAATCATACTCTAAGGAGTTAGAGAATGATTATCAAATAACTTAATTCTTCTTAATAAAAGTATACCCATCACTAATAAAGGACATTAAGAATCACAAGGAGTTGTGAATTCTTATATTCTTGACAGATACACCTCAATTATCTATGTGATGAGTTGTTCATATGATGAGTCAACTATCTAGATGAATATGAGGAATCAGATTTTGAGTTATGGTATAAAACCATTACATCCTAAATGACATCTGTGTGAACCATAAGGTATGACCTTGATGGTAGCACTCATTGGATCATATCCATAAGTGCAAATAAGTCTTAAGTGTTAAGACACATGGATAACATTTTGAGAAGGATGATGCTTGTTGATTGCAACTTAATGACTAAGACATTTGGCATATGGATACTAAAACCGCATTCCTATGAGGAATAAAACCAGGATGTGTACGTGACACAGCCTATAAGGTTTATGAATCCACTAATGCAAATGAAGTCTATAAGTTACAATGGACAAATCAATGTGATTGATTGAGTACAAGCAACTCAAAATTGGATCTTTACTTTGATGATATAGTCAAAGGGTTTGACTGATATGTCAAAGATAAAGAAGGGATCTGTGATTTAGTGGGAGCGTATTCACATTCCACAAATTGATGTGAAATGGAATTGTTCTAGAATGGAAATCCAAAAGTGGAAATTATCTTTAAGGAAGATAGAGATGTTTCCTATATGATAGGAATAGAGATCTATAGAGATAGTTCTCGACAAATCTCTTGACCTGGAAAAGAGAGAGCATACATTGGCAATCTGTACTGAAGGGTTCAGTATGCACAGATTCAGTGGGAGAAAACTTGTCCATGTTATATGGATATTAGTATCCCAAGGCCAAGTGTCCAATTCTTATGAAGAATGGGAACACTAAGAATAGATATGGATCTATCATGTATGTAATCATCCCATTGTCTTGCATGTATGACATGGAAAGAATAAAATGCATTCATCATCTTGTATGTGTGACATGACAATATGATGTGCTCATCCTGATAACTCGTATGTGAGACATGACGAGTGGATGTTTGTCTGATTCCAGTAAGGGTTACTGGAATACCATAAGAACTTGATAAGTACTTGGGAAGTACTAGTTCTATGGAGATAAGGAAGAGTTCGATGTAAAGAGTTACATTGATGTGAACTTCTGAAAGGACAGAAAATAAATCACAAAATATATATAGGATATATAAAAGTGAAAGTTTGTTGATAATTGGAAGTGTTCCAATAAAACCATTTAAAAGGGAAATGTTGAGTATCCGTATGTTAGAGAACAACAGTGGATACTATATGGATCTGGAAGTTCATGAGATGAACTTATAGATATTCCACTCATTGATGACAAGTCTGGAATCCTTGATCATGCAATGTGGCTAAAGGTTAGCAAAGGAATACTAGATCGCATATTACGGCAACTCCATCTCATACGTGCGACGTACAGCGAAGAGATGAGAGACATGCAATTTATACTGACTTTGGCAAGATGTTGCCATTACTCACTATGTTGGCACTAGAGCACAGTGACATGTGGGACATGTTTGAAAATCACTATGAATATGATTCAAGGGTGATTGGCTCGCAGTGCAAGTGGGAGTCTGTTGGTATGTATGCCCAGAGAGCCAATCATGGGATGATTGGTGGGATACATTAAGATTGATTTGATAAACATCAAAGGCAAGCTTCCAATTCTTTCTGGTTCAGTCATATGAGATAGTGATAGAACAGATTGAATGTCTAGAGAATGACAGTACTCAATGACGTATGCCTTCAGGTTCATGACCTGAACGATGAGATCATACGGATGCTAAGAGTTTGTACATTCTTGTTATGTCCCTAGTCGGATGTCATTGTGGAAGGTAGATAGACAACAATGACACACAAGACTAGATTGTGGTGTTGGTTGATGACAGAATCTCATTAGTCATGATATAGAGATATCAAACCAAACACATAGGTACTTGTTAGAGAACAAGTGTACCGAACAGACCCACCGTGAGTTTGACACATGGAACCATGAGATCGTAGTCACATTCAGTACTCACAGTGATGGTGGTGAGTGTGATTCTTTGACCTGAAATCACTACACTCAACACATGTCGTTGGGCACACTTTGACATCATCAAACGCAGTCCTGAAACATGGGTTGTTATAAAGGTGATGATTGGGTGGCTTTGACACATGGGGCTTTTGAGGGGTGAGTGATAGATATGGGATTTGTCCCTCCTGAGGGAGTTTGATATCCAAGGACACTTGATGAGTAGGATTGAGATAGGCGTGCGCACGCATGTGTGAATCACTATGTGATATTGATGTCATACATATCTCCTTCAATCTACTCTGAGATCAAGAAAGTGAATGAACGTTGACAGGATGACTGTTCCATGCCTTGAGTTCATTCGGGATATCAGTGACAAAGGAATTATACATTCACTGTAACACCATTCACGGATTGTAGGATGAAAGTTGTTCTCCAACTTTCTACTTTCACTTGGGTAGCACTGATGTGTGACTAGGCACCGCTCTTTGCTTATGAAGTCATAAGTGTTATGGACTTTCACTGCCAATGTGAAATGGACCTGCAGGGTCACACACATAGGATTTAACCTGGAAGAGGAGTTTTGTCCACAAAGCAATGTTTAGATTGATTACTAAAGGAGTTTAGTAGTTCAATTAAACACTCAATCAGTTGATAGCTCAATATCATATGGTTCAAGGTGTTGGACGCATTGATTGGAGTATCAGATTGATTGAAATCGCATTTGACTGATTCTGCACAACTTGTACTCCCAACCGATCGGTTCAAGTGTTGAACCGGTCGGCTGAGGTTGCTGAACCGGTCGGCTCAAGTGTTGAGCCGATCAGCTCAAGCCCAGGGTGAAACGAGCGGTTCAAGTGTTGAACCGATCGGTTCAACTGGTGCAACTGAGCAAGTTGGGAAAGTCAGGTCGGTGAGAATTTTCCTTGCGTTTCACTTGCCCAATTTGATTGGGAATAGGATTGGTATTCGATACCAATTAGAAATGAAAGAAGGAAAGTCAATCGGGAACCGACCAGGACCACGAACCGACCGGTTCAGAAGTGAACCGATCGGCTCATGGGTCCCAACCGATCGGTTGGTGCTCCAACCGACCGGTTCAGGTCCCCAACCGACCGGTTCACTTGTGAACCGATCGGTTCAGGTTGCGAGTTGGTTGCTTTTTGTGGAAAATCTCAAACCCTTCTACTCCTGCTTTAGTCCCGTATTGCTGGGCACAGAGAACCCTGTCCCATGACCCGCCTATATATATAGGGGTATTGGGGGCTTCTCAAAGTACAACTCAATGCAAGCCGGTTGCTTTGTGAAGTTGTCGTTCTCTCTGGTTTTAGTAACTGTGAGAGATCCCGAGCAAGTGCTTCCTGCAAAAGGGAGGTGCAACAAGGGAAGGACAAATGCAGTTGCAACTGGTAGCAGGAGAGTGTGTTGGCGACTAGTACGTCAACAGGAGGGTGCGACTCCTTCCACTTCCTTGTGGGACAAGGAGCGTGGAGTTCCAGGTGGTCCGTGTGGAATACTACAGAGGCAGGAGGACACTGCCGCTCAGGAGGACAACTGTCATCTGACAGTCTGGTAGGAGGAGGAGTCATCAGTCCCGGTATGACCAGGAGCTGCACAGACACCGTCCAAGACCAGAGTTGAAGACCGCGCATTGCGCGAGGTATTGTCGCAGAGCAAGCCTCGGGACAAGGTATGATTCCACAAACCATCCTTTCCTATTATATAGACGTTGACGCGCTTCCTCGGTATGGGTTTGGGGAGAAAATTTTTTGTTTCCGCTGCCTTCTCTGTCTCCCCTAAAACCCAACAACTTTTTCCTTGCGGTCCATGCTGCCCATAGTAAAGTGGCTCCTTCATCTGTGCGCTTTTGGTCGTCGCTTCTAATCAGATCACATACAAACTTCGTAATATTTTCACTTGTCCATGACGCCGAATCCAATTTCCCAGCTATCCATGCATGAAGGGAATGGTGACACGTCAAGAGAGAATGTGTAGCATCCTCTTGCTGCAAATGGCATCTCTGACAAGTTTCGTATTCTATGATGTGCTTCCGGGCAAGGGCACATTGTGTGGGAAGGATATCCTACATAACCCGCCATATGAAGTGCTTGAGCTTTGGTGGCCATTTTTTTTTTCAAATCTATTTCAAGTCCTCAGCTTCCACCTCCTCTATGATCTCTACCCCTGTTCTGATGAACACATATGCACTTCTAACTGTATACACCCCATCACTCTCCCTTTCCCAGTATAGGACATCGTCACCTGCCTGCCTACCAAGGAGAATGCCACATATCATGGACCTGATGTGTGGAGGAAACACCTCAAACATTGCATACATGTCCCACTGTCCTGTCTCTTCGCTAATAAAGTGTGCCACCCTACTTTAGTTCCCTGGTCCCTACATGAGGTAACGCTGCACCGAGCCTCCCAACTTTGGTATCCATATGTCCTCATATATGTCTATCTGGTCACTGATGTGATGATTTTGAGTCGCATTTATAGACTGGTTTGATATGTGTTTTATGCATTTATTAGTCATTTTCATGGTTAACGTTGCATAATTCATCTACTTTGGTCTAAGCTACTTCTTTATGTCAAATTTCCCTTATTTCAGCATTTTGAGTATTAATTATCAAAAGAATACGTTTTGTGTAGACTTATGTGGTTTCGTGTGTTAATTTCAGAAAAAACAAGTATCTGCTACTGTCGATACCATCGACAGTGGTCGATACCATCGACCATACCACAGGTTGCCAGCCGCAAGGACCATAAGAAAGTTGATACTATCGGCAGGGATGTCGATGGTATCGAGATACCATCAAGTTGCTGGTGAGAAGTGAGTCGATACTATCGACCCATAGGTCGATACCATCGACTAGTGGATCTTCAGCGACGGTAAAAGGACAAAACTGACGCCTATGAATGTTGATACCATCAACGCAAGTCGATAGTATCGAGATAGCATCAGGCACAAAGACAAAAGAAACGAAGAACTGTCGATATCGTGCTAGGTCGATACCATCGACCGGCGTCGATGGTATCGACACCGTCAGATATGAGTTTGCTTCAGACTGATCTTAATCCGACGGTTGTGATTAATTGGCGACCTAAGTCGGGAATTATACCTAATGACGACGCCCAAGAGGGAATCATCACGTCATTAGCTGTTGCACACGTCCCGAGAAGGTGTGGAGAGAAGAACGAAGCCCAGAAGCATGCCCCTGCCGTTCCAGACGCCGAAGAAGATGATTTCCACCACTGAAATGCGGGAGAACGCATATTCCACGCCAAGGATCGCTTGAATCTTCTCCGTTCAGGGGTTTCACCACTCAATCACATTTTTCTCCATGTTTCCATTTTTCTACTCCACGTTTTGCTCTGAGATGAACATGTGGGGCTAATCCCCTTTGTCTTTAGGACCGGGAGTAGCCCGGGAATTCATTGTATGACAATTTTATCATAGTAATTCATATCTTATCTCTTAAATCTGTGGTATAATTTCATTTTCTCAATTATATTGTTATGCTTGATCACCATAATAATAATCTAATGCCCTTAATGGCTTTGAAAGAAGAATTAATGGTTGAAAAGAGACATAATTTACATTAATTGACAAATCCTTTGAACAAGGTGGTGTAAGGTTAATGGTGGATACCGAGAGATCGTTTTTAATGCACCTAGTTTAGGGTATAGGTTACTACGACGGTGGAACCGACCTAGACGTAGGTAGTGAATTGTACCACGACAGTGGGCAATTCTAATTTCAGGCCACTACCTGGATAGAGACATCAGATTGAGTGACTGCATAGAATTTAATACAATGAAAACTCGCGGTGAAACCGCAATCCTAAAGATCTCATTTTGAATTGATTAAACCAAACATTTAATCGATTGCTTTGTTTTGTTTTATTTTTATTTCTTTTAATATTAACAACAACTCTCAACTATTTAATCGGTCTAGATGATCGCAAGTAGTTAGTAGGAGTCTCTGACAATTTCACGTATCCCTGAGTTCGACTCGGGCCTCACAAAGGCCTATATTACATTGACGCGTACACTTGCGTTTCTACGCATGGTAAATTTGTGTCAAGTTTTTGGCGCCGTTGCCGGGGATATGGCAAGTTATCAGCACTACGAGTGCTGCAAGCGGCCCCTGTAGGCCACATTTTTTTTATTATTATCATTTTAAAAATTCATAGTCAGTTCTCTAAATATTTGCAATCATCAAGCACTGTACTGAAATTAATTTTTCTATTTGCAGGTACTGTGCATGGTGTAGACGCGTAGTACTGACTACACACAACAAGCACCAGAGGTTCCACTGACGGGACCTGACGACGAGGAAGGCCACAATCAAGACCATTTAGAAGAAACAGATTCAGAATCCGAACAAGAAGAAATGGAAGAGCCACAAACAATATGGGAGAAGATCAAGGCTTCTTCCTCATCCGCTTCTAAGGGGCGATCAAGAAGCAGGCAGTTAATATTCTGACATACAAGATTGATCTGACTTTAGTCAACTTGGTGAAGTCAAATGCTTTCCATGGGCTCAAGAATGAAGACCCCGTAGCGCATATAAGTCAATTTGTGGAGAATTGTGATATGATAAAAATAGACAGATTTCCACAAGATGTGCTCTACTTGAAGCTCTTCCCGAGTTCTCTAGTGGGAAATGCGTGAGAGTGGTTACATAACGTGGACAATGAATATGTGGAATCTTGGGACCACATGGTGGAGGTTTTCTTTGAACGGTTCTTCCCGCCCGAGAAGACCAATGACATGATCAGGAAGATCCACAACTTCACCCAAAAAGCAGGAGAGACATACTCTAAGACCTGGGAAAGGTTTCAGATAATGCTCAGGAGGTGCCCGCATCACGAGTTGGACAAGGAGACACAGGTCAAGATCTTCTATTTTTCTCTCTCTGAGCATGATAGAAGGAACCTCGATTCAGCCGGCTCAGGATTCTTCTTGAACAACATGGACACCAGGTGTTGGGAAATCCTAAAGAACATGGCCAAGAAGCAATCGTGGGGCGAAAGAGACATCATGGAGCATGTTCGAGTGGCAGGGGAATCTAAAGCAATCAAAGAGCTGAATGAGAAGATGGATCTTCTCGCGAAGAAACTCCTTGCAAAGGAGGATATTGAGTCTGAGGATGAGGCTCAAGTTAAATTCATGAGGCAGCAGCAAGGCTACATGAATAATGACTATTCATGGAGGAAAGTCAAGAAGTTCTCCTGGAAGGATCCAAACAACTTCTTGTAGGATGCAGATGTAAAACCCCAGCCGATAGCGGAGGATAAGAGCACATAGCTGCTCAATCAGGTGATAAAGAAAAATCAAAAACTCATGACTACTTTTGGCCAACAAATAAAGCAACAAGGGGAGTTCATGAACCAATTTGGGCAGACACTGCAGAGCCATGGGGCTCAAATGAGGACAATAGAGACGTCCATGGCACAAATGGCAGCGGAGATAGCCAATTTGAAGAAGCTGACACACCCAGGTTTTCTGGGTAATACTAATGTTCCAGGAGGAAACCGAAAGGCGAAGGCCATCTTGCTAGGAAACGGCAAAAAACTGTTAAACCCCAGAGTCGATGAACCAAGCAAACCCCAAGCAGAATTTGAAGGTGAGGCCACTGAGGAGCTGCCCATACCGGTCGCAGAACCAGTTGCGGACATAGCAGTGAATGCTACTAACAATCCTATTTCAGAGGAGGAGGAGCCTAAGAGAAGGACACCTTATGTGCCACCGCATCAAAGGGAACAGGCTGTCCCGGTCCCATATATGAACAGTGCTAAGGCAAGGAAAGTGGATGCTCCATTTAAAAAGTTTCTAGACAGTTTTAGAAAGCCTTCAGTCAACATCCCTTTATTGGAAGTTATTGAGCAAATCCCTTCTTACGGGAAATTTCTGAAAGACATCATCACCAAGAAGAGAAAAATTCCAGACACAGAGGTTGTTGTGCTTAAGGAGCAGGTGAGTCCCTTCATCATGGGCACATTGCCACCAAAGAGGCATGATCCGGGCTGTTTCAACATCTCATGTTACATTGGGAAAGTTAAGTTTGGTGAAGCACTATGTGACTCAGGGGCGAGCATTAACTTGATGCCTCTCTCTACATTCAAGAAGCTGGGATTAAAAGAGTCACGGCCGAGCAACATGACAATCCAATTGGCAGACAATTCAGTGGTAATGCCATATGGGATTTGTGAAGATGTGCTAGTGAAAATGGATCGATTTGTATTTCCAGCAGATTTTGTCGTTATGGAGATGCAAGATGAACAAGGCAATGAGCTACTGCTCGGATGACCCTTCCAAACTACAGCCGACATGATACTTGAGATGGGGAGAGGTTGTTTGACCTTAGGTATAGTCGATGACCGATTTGAGATGGCCATGCCTTCCAGCGCCACTTCACCTAAATCTAAGGAGCAATGCCACATGATAAAAAATTTTGATAACAATATCTCGCTTTGTCTAGGGAAGCCATTTTCAGATATGGCCTATGTAATGACCAAGGTGGAAAAAGGGACTTTGGCTGTGGACATCATGGAGCAGACCAATGTGGTATCCCTTTGTAAGGCTGTAGGTTTTTCGAACGATGAGGATGAGGACATTCCTCCCTCTACTGAAGATGAGTCTATAGCAAATTCAATTTTTGATGCATATCCAGAATTACCACTTGAGGCATGTTTAGTCAATATCACTCATGATTGGATGAGAAGCAAATCACTGAAGGAGTGCGCCAAGATGCTTTAGATGTTGTCGTGCTTCTATGCGAGGCACTATGAGGATTTAGGCGAACTACCACCTCCGCTTCAATCATCCTTAATCATCCCGCCGGAATTGGAGTTGAAGCCGCTGCCACTGAACCTCAAGTACGCGTTTCTAGCTGAGGAAGAAAAGTTGCCTGTGATTATTTCTACTTATCTGAGTGCTGAGGAGGAGGACCAGTTGCTGATAGTGCTGAAGAACCACTGGGGAGCATTTGGGTGGTCTTTTGCAGATATCTAGGGGATTTCCCCTACTTTGTGCCAGCATAAGATTCGGCTCGAGGAGGGAGCCAAGCCGGTGATTGAACCACAACGTCGACTAAATCCGAGCATGATGGAGGTTGTGAAGAAGGAGGTGATTAAGCTTCTTTCTGCAGGTATCATCTATGCAATTTCAGACTCGACATGGGTGAGTCCCACGCAGGTAGTCCCTAAATAGGGGGGAATAACTATTACTCATAATCTCTTAAATGCACCTGTCACCACCCGCTTGGTAACTGGGTGGCGAGTTTGTATAGATTATCGACGACTGAATGTCGCTACGCTAAAGGATCAGTTTCCTCTTCCGTTTATTGATCAAATTCTAGAGCGCTTAGCCGGCCGATCACATTTCTATTTTTTGGATGGGTATTCGGGGTACAATCAGATTTCGATTGATCCTAAGGATCAAGAGAAGTCCACCTTCACTTGTCCCTATGGAACGTTTGCGTACTGCCGCATGCCCTTTGGATTATGTAACGCACCAGTGACCTTTCAGCGTTGTATGCTCGCCATTTTTTCTGATATGGTAGAACGCTGTCTAGAGGTCTTTATGGATGATTTCTCGGTTTATGGTGCATCGTTTGATGAATGCCTTTACAATCTGGATAAGGTGTTACAACGTTGCGAGGACACACATTTGGTCCTCAACTGGGAAAAATGTCATATGATGGTGAGTGAAGGGATAGTGCTAGGACATAAAGTGTCTAGCAAAGGTTTGGAGGTAGATCCGGTAAAAATTGAAGTAATTTCCAAATTGCTCCCACCAAATTCGGTGAAAGGGGTAAGAAGTTTCTAAGGTCACGCCGATTTCTATCTTCGTTTCATAAAAGACTTTTCAAAAATTGCCAAACCTTTATCTAAGCTTCTAGAAAAGGATGTTGTTTTTTATTTCAATGACAAATGTTTACACACGTTCAACGTGCTGAAGGAAAAATTGATTTCCACACCGATTGTGCAAACACCGGATTGGACCAAGCCGTTTGAACTCATGTGTGATGCATCCGATTTTGCTGTTGGAGCTGTGTTGGGACATCGGGTGGACAATAAACCCACTGTGATTTTTTATGCCTCTAAGACTTTGAACGATGCCCAACTAAATTACACGACTACCGAAAAAGAATTGCTTGTCGTTGTTTTCACTTTTGAAAAATTTCGGCAATATCTAGTTGGATCGAAAGTCGTAGTTTGGACTGACCACGCCGCTATTAAGTATTTGATGGAGAAAAAAGATGCCAAACCTAGATTGATTAGGTGGATCTTGCTTTTACAAGAATTTGATATCGAAATCAAAGACAAGGTGGGGATTGAAAATGTTGTAGCAGATCATTTGTCTAGGTTAGAGAGGGTAGATGAAAAAGATTTACACATACCCAGTACCGAGACATTTCCGGATGAACAAATTTTGAAAGTGAATTCTAAAGATCTGTGGTTTTCATATATTGTGAACTATCTTGCTTGTACGATCATCCCGGATGATTGGACGTATTAAGAGAAAAAGAAATTCTTCCATTCTCTATGATATTTTTTTTTGGATGACCCTATTCTCTTGAAGCAATGCAGGGATGGTGTCCTACGTAGGTGTGTACGTGAGGTGGAATACGAGAGTGTTCTTCATCATTGCCACACACTACCGATGGACGAACACCATGTAAGCTATCGTACGGCAGCCAAAGTACTGGAAAGTGGCCTATACTGTCCTACCTTGTTTCGGGACGCTTATGAGTTCGTGAGGCAATGTGATTCCTACCAAAGGGCGGGTAACATTTCAAAGAGACAAGAGATGCCCCTAAATGTTTTCCAGGAGGTCGAGTGTGTAGGTTCATTAAGGAAAATATATTTTGCAGGTTTGGTGTGCCATGAATGATCATTAGTGATGGGGGTACGCACTTCCGAAATCAAAAGTTCTCGGCATTATTGAGAAAATATGGGGTCAAACATAACATTGGTACCCCATATCACCCGCAAACTCAGGGACAAGTGGAGGTCTCCAATCAAGAAATTAAAAAGATCTTGGAGCGTAATGTGGCTTCCACGAGAAAGAATTGGAATGCCTTACTACCGGATGCGTTGTGGGCATACAGGACGACATACAAGACACCTATAGGCACCACGCCTTTTAGGTTGGCGTACGGTCGAGCCTGTCACTTACCGGTGGAGTTAGAGCACAAAGCACATTGGGCGCTGAGGAAGCTCAACTTGAGTTATGATGAAGCGGGGAAGAAGATATTACTTGAACTAAATGAACTGGATGAGCTGCGAATGAATGCATATGATAACTCTCAGATCTACAAGGAGCGCACAAAGTTGATCCACGATCACCACATTCAGATGCACACCTTCAAGAAAGGAGATCGTGTGCTTTTATTTAATTCGAGGCTGAAGTTGCATCCCGGGAAGCTAAAATCCCGATGGAGTGGACCATTCACAGTAGAAGAGGTCAGACCACATGGCGCAATCATGGTGCGCGATGGGAGACTACATTTTTGGTGAATGGATAGAGGTTGAAGTTGTATTTTAGTGAAGATTACACGAGGAAGGTGAATGAGGTCAAACTCATTTCACTTTCAGATGCATGACGTGCTTCAAGTCATCTAGCCTAAGACGTTAAATAAGGGCGCTTGTTGGGAGGCAACCCAACCATTGGTACTTTAGTTTAGTTCCTTTACATTCGTAGTTTGATTTGTTTTAACTTAGTTTTTAGTGTAAAAAAGATACCGTGATCGTTTGCTCATTGTGCAGGACTGAGGCAGAGTCGATACCATCGACCCTTGCATCGATGGTATCGACCATGGTACAGGTTGGTGACTGCAGAAATTGCACTACGTCGATACTATCTACGGCCTCGTCGATAGTATCGACACACCAACAGGTTGATCGTCAAGTGAAGGTCGATACTATTGACATGCCAGTCGATACCATCGAGATCTCTGGAGATATTCAGAAGAAATCGTCTCAGTAAAGTCGATACCATCGACGGGCCTGTCGATGGTATCGACACATTCACACACATAAGGCGGCTGCCGAGCCTCGCGAGGGTATGCCCTAATCAGAGAGTCGATACTATCAACTCGCGTCGATAGTATCGACGCGCCACGTCAACAATCCACGAGGAAAGATCTACGGCGATCACAACAACCAGGAAGTCAATCCGGGGGACGAGTCGATACCATTGACTCGCATCGATAGTATCGACGCGTCAGCAATCCGGCCCCGTAGATCCAGCCATCGACGACCGTCAATACTAGTGGCAGTACATATTGTGCTACCCGTGTCAATACCATCGACTCGCGTCGATGGTATCGATGGGTATACAGCAACACCGGCCACATCTATATATGAGAAGGATTTGCATCAGATGACATCACAACTCCAGAGAAATCCTCCTCCACTTGTGTCGAGCGTATTCCAGAGTGATCTGAGCCCGACGACGAGCAACACCGAGCACGTTCTTCATTGAGCAGAGATTCCTTTCTCCGATCTTCACCGAGCTCTCTCTCTATTCCTCTTTCTGTCACGATCATGGTGCATGTTGTTGGTGCATCGTCGTCACATGCCGACCCGATGGAAATCCCAGAATTCGTGCCACAACCTACCACGTCGATTCCACACCCGCGGTTGATGCATCCATCCACGAAGGTCAAGTAGATATATGAGGAGATCTTAAAGAGAAAGATCGAGCTGACCCGTTATGTTGAACGGGAAACCATCTGCAACTTGGGGTTCAAAGCTAACCTCGACTACATTCTGAAGGGACAGGCCCGACACATGGGAATACGGCCTGACGAGCTAGAGTTTCATGCAGATGGCCAGCCGTTCTTCGATGAGTGGCCTACGTACAAGGAGCTGGTCGCTGAGTTTATGGCGTCGCTTGACGTCTGCGTCGTACGCAATGACGTCATAGCCACCGACCGCGAGTGGATCAAGGGCCGGGTGTCTTTCCGGTTGTACAACAACGACTACACCATTACACTTCAGCAGTTCAACAAGATCTTCAACTAGAATCATTCACGGTCTGACTACCGGTGGCCGGACAACCACACCGACTACGATGCAATCTTTGCCAAGCTTGTGACGGTGCCGCTGGGCAAGTCAGTGAGTTACCACAATGCTGCGGTACCCAACATTAAGCATCCATTTGTCCAGATACTCCACCGGATGCTGAGTTCTACGTTATTTTCTAGGGGTGATCTGGGTCTCAGCAAGTTTCAGGAGACGGACCTATTTTTCTTGTATAAACTCCTGAAGCGCCAAGAATGCAACTGGGGAGCTTTCTTTTTGCAGCGGGTTTTGGCGGTGAAGAGGAGTACATGGAAAGCTCCAATTCACTTTGGCGGGCTTATCACCAAGCTGGCCTCATACCTTGGGTTGAATTTCCAGCAGCTTACTCCTCTCTCCAACAGGAGCAAGGTGAACTTGCAACATCTACACCTCTCCAACCTCATCCTTCTTCGAGATGGCTTGGCGTATGAACACTGCCACGTCAACCATGCTTACCAAGAATGCTTGCTTCCCGATCCGATCTTCAACATAGAAGGGGTGCAACACTTGCGATGGCCTATCATAGCCATTGCTGACTTCGATGAAGACGGCGGCAACAATGATGATGACAACAATGACGATGAGGCTGAAGAGGAAGAGGAGGCCTACACCCCTCTTCGGGCACGAGTGGCACCACGAAAGCATCCTCGCATGCATCTGGGTGCATCTTCATCTTCGCAGCCACCACCACCACCACCGCCCTCGCAGCCAAGCGAGGATGTCTATTCGATGCAGGGCATGCATGCTATGTTGCAAGACATACAGCAGACGCAACAACATCACACAACATTGTATACTGGTGTTCAGGAAACTATGAACCGGTTACTGGACAATAAAAGGACAATATTCGAGAACGAGCGTCTTCTCCTCGACAACCAACAATAGATTCATGATCGGTTGTATACGATGGAGATGCAACATCAGCCCTTTTATGATCACTATTGGAGCCAGAATTACTTTGGAGGATTCTCCACAGTACCCGCCTCTGCCTGAAGAGTAAATCGGTATCTCTGTTCCAACCTTTAAGATTGTTTTTGACTATGAGGCCATAGTCGAATTCAAGCTTAGGGGGGGTGTTGGAACAACTCTATCTTTTATTTTCTCTGTTTTTAGTTTTATTGCTTTTGTTCTTGTCATTTGTTTCTTGCAATCTTAGTTGTTTGTAGGATCCACATTCTATCTTGTGTAATCGTGGATATCTTAAGTCTTGTGTCATCTCAGTTGCATGTACATGGGAATTAAGGGGAAATTAAAATTTTTTGAGTGTTCGCAAGCTTGAGTGTTGTTCAACTTTGATCACTTAACTTAAGAAAATGATTGTTTTTGTCAACTTTAAAACAGAAAATCATAACTGTACATTCCTAATGATTCATGAAAGTGGACAGAATTGGTTGTTTGAGCCTAAACTAATCAAATGACAATGAGACTCTAATTTGAAGTAAGAGAGAGAAACCTCTTAACTACTACACAGGTCAGTAAGGAGGGACACATAATACTTTTCAAAGGTTCAGTCAATTAGTCTTGTGATCTGTCCACCTCATTGCTTTTTACAATCCACCACAAGATTTGGAAGTAAAGTACGGTTTCAACCTTTTTGATTGCATGTCATGTAGATAGGACTTGCATTGCAACCACTTTCATATGTTTTGCATGAAAAAATATAGAACAGTTATACATGCACATTACCCTTAGGTGCATGTCATTTAGTTGCATTCATAACTTTTTATGCATAGAGTACATCATGTACCTCATTTCTTCCTTAATGGCGAACTAAATTGTTCCATACCTTCTAAATAGTTCAAATATTTGAGTAATGCAAAAAAAGTAAGTTCAATAAAGTATTCATTGGCAATTATGGATATAAGGGCTTGAAAAAAAAAGAAAAAAAATCTGAAAAAAAATGAAATTGAAAAAAAAAGAGAAAGTCATTAAGAAGCAAGTAGAATAATAAGGAGAAAGGAGCATAATCTCACATGCATTTTAAGATGAGTGAGTACATGATGTAACTCAATTAGATATCCATCCCATTTTGAGATGGGATGTTAGTGCATGCATCATTCCACCCAATCTTAGGCATTAGGGCATTTTTCATGTGCATTTGCATCATTTAGGGAATTTTTGTTTTATGCATGTTGAAATTATATAATGCTTCTACTTCTTTCATTAGCCACCCATTCCATCCACCTGTTGCTCGGATTGGTAGGCTACTGCGATTTTCTCCTCACTTTTGAATATCGGGAGAACTACTTCCATGTAGATGGTAGTTAGGGCGAGCAACGTAGTATAGGTGATTGCAAGATGCACTAAGTCTGGACCGGCGAATTCTATTATGATTAACTACCTTATGTGATAGTGTTCATCAGTTTTGAGGTAGACATCTTTTACGGATGATTACTGTCACCTTTAGGGTAATTATCATTTTGTGGTTAGCGAGGGCCGATATGCGAATGTCCGGTGGGAGTCATATGGGATGTTTGTTGTGATGCTTTGTTCTTTAGTTGACTCTGGCAATTCTAATCTAAGGTTTAGTTGCTCGAGGGCGAGCAATGTTAAAGCTTAGGGGAGTTTGATGCAATGATTTTGAGTCGCATTTATAGATTGGTTTGATAAGTGTTTTATGCATTTATTAGTCATTTTCATGGTTAATGTTGCATAATTCATCTACTTTGGTCTATGCTACTTCTTTATGTCAAATTTCCCTTATTTCAGCATTTTGAGTATTAATTATCAAAAGAATACGTTTTGTGTAGACTTTTGTGGTTTTGTGTGTTAATTTCAAGAAAAACAAGTATCTGCTACTGTCGATACCATCGACAGTGGTCGATACCATCGACCAGACCACAGGTTGCCAACCGCAAGGACTGGAAGAAATTCGATACTATCGACAGGGATGTCGATGGTATCGAGATACCATCAGGTTGCTGGAGAGAAGTGAGTCGATACTATCGACCCATATGTCGATACCATCGACTAGTGGAGCTTCAACGACGGTAAAAGGACAAAACCGACGCCTATGAATGTCGATACCATCGACGCGAGTCGATAATATCGAGATAGAATCAGGCGCATAGACAAAAGAAAAGAAGAACTGCCGATATCACACTAGGTCGATACCATCGACCGGCGTCGATGGTACCGACACTGTCAGATATGAGTTTGCTTCAGATTGATCTTAATCTGACGGCTGTGATTAATTGGTGACCTAACTCGGGAATTATACCTAATGATGGCGCCCAAGAGGGAATCATCACATCATTAGCTGCTACACACGTCCCGAGAAGGTGTGGATAGAAGAACGGAGCCCAGAAGCACGCCCCAGCCGATCCGAACGCTGAAGAAGACGATTTCCACCACCGAATGGTGGGAGAATGTGTATTCCACGCCAAGGATCGCTTGGATCTTCTCCGTTCAGGGGTTTCACCACTCAATCACATTTTTCTCCATGTTTCCCTTTTTCTACTACACGTTTTGCTCTGAGATGAACATGTGGGGCTAATCCCCTTTGTATTTAGGACCGGGAGTAGCCCGGGAATTCATTGTATGACAATTTTATCATAGTAATTCATATCTTATCTCTTAAATCTGTGGTATAATTTCGTTTTCTCAATTATATTGTTATGCTTGATCACCATAATAATAATATAATGCCCTTAATTGCTTTGAAATAAGAATTAATGGTTGAAAAGAGATGGAATTTACATTAATTGACAAATCCCTTGAACAAGGTGGTGTAAGGTTAATGGTGGATACCGAGAGATCGTTTTAATGCACCTAGTTTAGGGTATAGGTTACTACGACGGTGGAATCGAACTAGACGTAGGTAGTGAATTGTACCACGACAGTGGGCAATTCTGATATCAGGCCACTACCCGGATAGAGAGATAAAATTGAGTGACTGCATAGAATTTAATACAATGAAAACCCACGGTGAAACCGCAATCCTAAAGATCTCATTTTGAATTGATTAAACCAAACATTTAATCGATTGCTTTGTTTTGTTTTATTTTTATTTTCTTTTAATATTAACAACAACTCTCAACTATTTAATCGGTCTAGATGATCGCAAGTAGTAGTAGGAGTCTCCGATAATTTCACGTATCCCTGAGTTCGACTCGGGCCTCACAAAGGCCTATATTACATTGACGCGTACACTTGCATTTCTACGCATGGTAAATTCGTGTCAGTCACCTATACCCACTCTCCATAGGAAGCCTGGCTTGATGAGTTGTATTGCTCCCCATATGCTCTGCCATGAGTAGCTTGGGAGTCCTCCAATGCCTGCTCTTAAGGGTGTAGAGTTCCTGAAGTACTTGTGCCCTATGACACAGTGGACCAACGATGAGCTCAAAGTGGCTAGGCGCCACCCTTGTTTGGCCAGAAGCTCCTGGTTGAAATCTTTAAGATCTATGAAGCCCATTCCTCCACTTTCCTTTGGTTTGCAAAGTCATTCCGATGACATCCAGTGGATCTTCCTCTCCCCATCCTTCGCACACCACCAGAATCTAGCAAGCACAGAGTGGATTTCATTTAATATCCCATCTGGTATCTTGAAGATGCTCATAAGGTGTGTCGGGATTGCCTGGATTACAAATTTTATGAGTACCTCCTTGCCTGACTTGGATAGGAGATTTTCTTTCCACCCTTGTAGCTTCTTCCATACCCTGTCTTTTATAGAGGCAAACACAACTTTTTTTTATCTTCCTATAATAGTCGGGAGGCCTAGATATTTCTCATATTTATCCACCTCTCTAACTACCAGAATGTTCTTTATGATCTCCCTTTTCTCTGCATCCACATTCCCACTAAAGGATACTTCAGTTTTGTCATAGTTGATCTTTTGCCTGGATACCCTCTCGTATTGGCTAAAAATTTCAGCTAAAGTTGAGCATTCTCCTGAAGTAGCGCTCATGAATACAATGCTATCATCTACAAAGAAGAGGTGAGATACTCATGGAGCATGTCTGCACATAGATATACCATGTATGTGTCTATCCTGTGCTACATGTGAAATGGAGAGAGAAAGAGCTTCAACACAAAAAATGAAAAGGTAGGGAGAGATGGGGTCACCTTGGCGGAGTCCTCTAGTCGGTCTTGTAGATCCCCTCCTTGTGCCATTGACGATGAATTTGTGTGAAACTCTAGTCATGCACTCAGTAACTTTCACTCTCCATTTCCCAGGCAACCCAAGCTTCTCCATAACTCTCTCCATAAAGCTCCACTCCACCCTATCATAAGCCTTGCTCATGTCCAGCTTTAAAGCCATCAGACCCTTTCTTCCTTTCTTTTTGTTCTTCATTGTATGGAAGATCTCGTATGCCACCAAGGCATTATCTGTGACCATCCTTCCACCCAAAAAAGCACTTTGATTTTCTGAGATCATTTTATTTAACAGCAGGTTTACCCTGTTAGCCAGTACTTTTGAAATGATTTTATAAGACACATTGCAGAGGCTGATAGGTCTATACTCCATGATGCATACTAGTGAGGCTATTTTTGGGATGAGGATAATGTCAGTTTCATTAATCTCCTGAAGTGTATGCTTTCCTGACCACCACCCACCAATGAAATCCATAAAACTATTTTTTACGTTGTCCCAAAATTTTTGATAGAAGATGGCCTTCATACCATCCGGTCCCGGCGCCTTATTAGGATGCATCTGTTGCACAGCTAGCCATATCTCATGTTCAGTGGGCGTTCTGTCTAGATCGACCTCATCCCCCTCTTGGATGATTCTCTACATACCACTCAGAAATTCCTCAATCCCCGTAGGATGAGAGGTAGTGAACAACGTACCAAAGAAGGATGATATCACATCCTCTATCTCAGTGTTATCTGTCTGCCAACTCCCATCATCCTTATAGAGGCCCGCTATGGTGTTCCTGTACTTTCTCTAGGATGCTTTATGATGAAAGTACTTAGTGTTTCTATCCCTGTCTCTCATCTCATTCGTTCTCGCCCTGACGAACCACCATGTTTCCTCTTGTCGCTGCAGCTCATGTAGGTCTTTCGCCAATTGGGAATACTCTTGGATCATATCATGTGAAGGTGGTTTGTTCTGAGCCTGGATGAGGTCCTGTTCCTTTCTCTTGATTTTCTTCTTTAGGTTACCAAATGTCTTCTCTGCCCACCTGCTGAGATTCTCCACACACTGTCTAGTTTGTTGTAGAAGACCCTCCCCCTTCTTCTCGTCCCAAGCTTGTTCAACTATCTTCTTGCAATCCGGAGAAGAGAGCCATAAATTTTCAAACTGAAATCTTTTGTTGTGCCCCTCTTCATAAGATCTCTTTTCAGCCCATAAAAGAATTTTCCCATGGTCAGAATTCTGGATCGGAAAATTCTTGACCATGCGCACTCCATAGATATTGCACCAACGCCTATCAGCTATGAAGCGATCTAGTCTCTCAAACATGATGTTTTCTGCGTGAAGACCTCTTTTCCAAGTGAATTTCCAGCCCGTGCATCCCGGGTCAGTCAGGAGACATGTGTCTATAGCCTCTCTGAAGTGCCTCATTTTCCATTCATTTCTTGGTTGTCCGCCTTTCTTTTCCTCCTGAGACGTAATTTCATTAAAGTCCCCTCCAAACAACATGGAAAGAGTAGAGTTCCGACAAATGTCTCCCATAAGAGTCTACGGTGTCATTCTGGTACAGCAGGCCACCCGTACAATCCCATAAAGTAGTAGCTATCCTCCACTCTGTCTGCCTCATAGTCGGCGCATATATGGTGTTCAGAAAAGGATTTAATAGTAACCTTATTGCCCCTCCACCACAAACAAAGATCCCCAGAATTCCCTCTATTATCCACACCAAAGCCGCTGTCATATCCACACTTCCTTCTAGCTTTCTCCTGCTCCGCACTACTACACATGGTTTCCATGATGAAAACTATATCGGACATCTCCCTCCAACATCTCCGGCAGAGTGAGTCCACTGTCCCAGGGCTGCCCAACCCCTGGATGTTCCAACGTAAGATTTTCATAGATGTTCACGGGCATAGTCTGTTCCAGTGCCCGCAACTTGCACGCCCAACGTTGTTGTCATCTGCTCTGTGGCCTTTTGTCTTTTTAAACTGCTGGTTGACTCCTCCTCTATCAGCTCAATTTGATCTTCCTGCCTTTGTCATCCTCTTTTGCTGCCCGTATGGGTATCATCCATTAGCATGGGGTTAATGACCTCCTCCATTTGATTAGAAACATGTCGTGTATTCCTTCTAAATCGGCCATGCTTGGGGGGTTGATGTTGCCTCCTATAGCTTCTTACTTTATTCATGTCTTCACCATGTATCTCCTCCATCTGTGTTGCTGCCCTACTGTCATCGTGAATCCCTCGCACTGGAGACACCGAGTTACCTTGTATCGTTGCTCGACCTGTATTCACCCTCATAGATTGAAACACCTCATCGTCCACTTGCGATCTTTCTCTTCCTGCTATCGGGAATCCTTCCTTCCCTCTAACCCGATTGCACTCCTTGGTGTTCTCAGCCTTGGTCACCGTAATAGTTGGCCCATTTTTTAGTTCCTTCTCATAGTGCTCTGTCATGGTTCTCCTTCGTCCACTCGCCTCCTGTGCCCCTTCCTTTTCCTTGAAAATTGCCTCCAATTCCCGCACTGACAGATCATAATTTGATGCTACATCCGCCTCCTCCCCTTCTGGGATCTTGCTTTCTCTTTGGTTCGTGGATGTAGTCCTTGCTTGCTCTTAGGAGAAGCTTCGTCTTCCTGTTTGCGACCCCATCGGTTTAGCAGTAAAATGAAGATCCTTCTTCGTGCTCTCCTTTCCGAATAGGTCCTCCTTAATAGGGACCACCCATTGCTTCATCAGAGATGCCTTAACCCAAGGCCCCCACATCCATTGTTGTTCGTCGTCTTCTTCTTCACTGTCCTCAGCGCAGTCCTTCTCAAGGTGTCCTATGACCCCGCACAGATAGCAGAAATTTGGCATTCTCTCATACCTCATCCTGATCGAGACCACCTTGCCATTGAGGTATCATATCTTTTGCTTTTGCCGTATCGGTAGGTTTACGTTGATTTCCACGCTCGCTCGACAGGATGTGCTCTAGCCTAGGTCGGCACAGTCGAAGGCAGTGACTTTTCTGATTCTCCCTACCACTGTTGTTATTGCCTCCTCGGTATGGTATCCCAGTGGCAGGTTGTACAGCCGTATCCAGAACATGCAGCGAGATAGATCCATCTCTTTTGGTGTGTCCTCAGTAGTCATGCTTCTTCTGATTAGTAGATAATTGTCAAAGTTCCATGGGCCTTCATTAACCACCTTCTTCTTATCCCTCCAGTGAAGGAATTGGATCACAAAGAGGTTATTTGCTATCTGCCTGAACGTCGCCTCCTTCCGTAGTGCCCAGGCGTTGAGCAACGTCCTCCTCATCGCTGGGAAGTTGTAAGATCTCTCTGTGGCTAGCCGTCCCACCATCTCTAGATCCAGATGATCACCACCGGTTTTGATATTGGAACCCTTAAAATCCAGAACATCTGCCTCTTCCTCCTCGCGAACTCTGAGTGCAGCCACGTGCTTCACCAAATCCTCATCCGCCATGACGGTGGAGGAGACCTGCAAGAGAAACAGAGGCTTCACCTCGAAGACGAGGGTGAGAAGATCCCGGAATCGCGTGTCGCCAGAGAACCCTAGACGACACACCCCCGTGAGTGTTAGCATCACCTCATGAGTTAGGCACATGTTATTGGATGAATATACCATTGTCAACATTAAATTTGATAAACTGTGTACCCCTAAGAGATGTTTGTCATTATTGTGTATTTGATATTATTGAATCATATGATTACAATATGAATTGTAGTCATATTTAATTTCATAAGTCATTTTGAAAAATTAATTTTAAGAAGATTCATTTAGTTAAGTCCTTATACTTTTTATTTCTCCAAATTCATATGATAGAGAAACAATAATATGTAGTTAGAATGGTACTTCCTATTCAAGAATAAATTCTTAATCAATAACATTAATTTTAGGATATGGATACATCCTTTATAAATTAAAAAAAGTATCAAGTTAACTAGCTTGGAATACCTTTTAAAAAAATAGTGATTTACGTGTCATTGTGATACATAAAAGTCACGACACTATGTTCAAAGTAATTAACATTTACTGCTTACAATAGAAACAAAAAATATAATTATTTCAACAAAATAGTTAAAGATTGAGTATGTAATTGAGTTATATTTTGGTAATCTAATTTTCTCTTATTATATAAAATTTACAGTGATTTAGATTTTCTATTCCCATTTTATGTCTTGCCTTCATTCTGTTTATCAAATGTTTGGTTCATTCTATCTCATTTTAAGTGTGTGTGTGTATATAAATATATATACATATATGTATATATTTATATATATTGATATATATATATATATATATATCAATAAAATATATATAAATATATAAAGACCACATCATTAAATTGATAGTCAATTAGTAGCACAACTAAATTTAAATAAATATTGAAACTTTAAGAAGTATCAAAGTACTAACAAAAGAAATAGTTAATAATCTCATGGAATAGAACATATTCTTCCCCACCATTGAATTTAATTAATTGTTCATTGGTGAATTTGCAAGAACAAGGATAACGGATATGAAATTTCAATACCATGAATTCATAATTTGATATCAAATGAACTTTGGTAATGTTGTTGCATAAGAATAATATATTGTTCTATTTATAGTTAAGAATAACATAGATTTGGTGCATTCAAAACTTATTAAATGATATTATGGAAAGAAAGGAATTATAAATCGCATCTCCACTCAAGACAAGAAATGATCCCTCAAGAAGTGACTATATCAGGAATAGAGTGGGATTTTCATGCATTGGTGACAAATTGTGTGAGGGCCAACTCAGATGGTATGGACATGTGCAACACAGACCCGCTAATGTGTTTATACGAAGTAATTCTATTGAGTCAAACACAATTAATGGAAGAAGAGGAAAGCCTAAATTAACATGAGAAGATCTTATTAAGAGACATTTTGAATCTCTACATCTCTACCAAAGTATGACCCATGATAGAGAGGAATCAAAATGAAGGATCCATGTAGCCAACCTCAACATAGTTGGGAATGAGGCTTAGATGATGGTGATGATCATCATCATCATCTCCAGTCAAGATATATTAACCACATACAAATCAAATTTTAACTAATGTTACAACAGTATTCGTCAACTACTACTATAATTTAATAAGTGTTCTACAATAATATTTACTATGAATTGGTTTTATATCATATTATCTTAGTATTATAACAGAAGTGATCGAATTAAGTAATAGTCAAGAATTATTCTTATATTAGCACATAGGAAGGTATTTACTCCACTTTTTTCAAAGCAACTCATTTTTTACCCACATATTTTGCACACATTTACAATTACATCTACACATGATATCCCATTTAAAATGATCCCTCACACAAAAAAATTCAACAAATAGAAGATGTATCCCTATTGAATCGCTAAGAAGAAAATATCCACATATCATATGTGTGATGTTTGCTTGTATGTGTAAAGGGGGTTATGAAAGCATTATCAATAACTACCACTTCAGAATTTAAAAGGGTTAACAAAATCACATCAATAATGGACTTGCTTATCTAGAAAATAAATATATAAAATTCTTAATCTTATTGTATTTAAGAAAAAACAAAATCCTATTGATCATTGAGAAACGAAATAAACATACCAATTATTGTAATGATTTTTTTAATATTCTTATCATTAGAGAAAGTGTGTGGTTATTAGTTTGTTCATCCTTTTAGATGATAATAATTTCAATGAGAGTGACGATATCTGCTGAATAATGTTATGAAGAGGATTTTGTACAAATTAGATCTTAATACTAAATATGAAAACAATAATGAGTATGCATGGACACAAGTATGTGATAATGGTACAACGAGGATTTTATGCAAACTAGGTCTCAATATTCGGAAACAATAATGAGTATGCATGATCACGAGTATGCAAGGACAATTATACACGATCTTCATATCATTGTTAAGGAGGACATGCAAAATCTTTGGAGGAACAAACAAGTACTAGGAGTATACGAAAATAAGATCAAAATAAAACATATGCAAAATTCACAGGAAAGTTCCACCATATAATCAATAAAAGAGTGTATACACATAAAAAATCATAGGGAACTTGATAAAATGAAGTTCAACCAGATATTAATAAAGTATAAAGTTGAATGTATGCATTTACAATATGTTTTTAAGTTTGTGTTCTTTTTTATATATCAAAACAACCTTATGAAATTGTCTTACGTGCAAAGCACGTGCACACACTAGTTGCATATAATACATGACAATGACATTCATAATATCAATAAATAATACATAAATAGTGTATAGTATATATATATTAATAAACATCTCTAATTGGTCCCGAATGAATCAAATCAGGTTTGGATTAGTCTAAAATGAATCCAGTTTAATCAATATAAGATCGGACCGGACCGAGTCAGTCCAGCCCACTAGTGCAAACCATTAAATATATAACCCCAGTTTTATAAAATAAAGAAATAGTAGATGTCATTAATGACTTCTAGCTATTGAGAGTATACAATAGATACTTATATAAGTTGCAAATTGCATTGTTTATTAATAGTTTCACATTAACTTGTTCGACACAACATTCTACTTTGGGCGCTACGAATATCCTCCGATGAATAGTTACGTTGTTGTATCCATGATATTTTTCTAAAAGCTAGATGATTACTTATTATAGTAAATTTTGGGGCCATGCAACTGGAAATATACTTTATAACAATCGCATGCATTGACTGCTACAGTTCACGGAGGAAATGCCTCCAACAACTATATGCGCCAACTTGATCTTATGCAACAACCTTGTTTTGTTTAGCTAACTCGGAAGTCATTTATAGCAGCTCACTTCTTTCTGGCTCTGTTTGTATCACATCGTGTTATTATATGTAGTTCATATTCTCGCTTAGTACTATCCTGGCCTTACAAATGATTGAAATCAATCTAATCGATGGAAATACCCTAATCATAATTGGGTCATCCAGTGGCGGATAAATATTATAGTATCTTCAACCAATCTATCTATCATGCGGGGCCCTCCCAATTGCCCTTAAATCACCCGAGTGCTGACGGATCAAGCCTTACTTCCAGCTCAGCTAGCATGCTTTGAGAGGCTGGTTGGCTAGCTGCGTAGCGCAGCAGGTTGCACTGGTTGGTGGCCGCAAGTTGTAAGGTGTATGCAGGATAAACCTGTTGTTGGTCTGTCAAACATGCATGAAACGATATGCGCGCGCAACATGTGACGACGGGAAAGTTCCAGCATATGCCTCCCTCAGTATAATTTCGACCATCCACTTGCCCAATTCGAATTGAACTCTAAACCACATGCCAGCCCTGAAGAAGACATGCATCCCCTCTGATGCTTCCCCTTCTTTCTGGACCTAGCTCATGAAAAGCTTACGCTTTCTTCTGACCAACTTCCCATCTGGTGCTTTACCAGCTATATCTAGCATGGGAAAATGGAATATCTTATGACGATCTGATCGTTGTCCAATCATTTTGGGTAGGTGAGTACATTGTGCTGGGATTCTGTATCTTATCTTATGTTTTAGAATATTAAATATTGTCTAAAAATGCTAAAGAAATCTAAATTTGATAGAATTGAAGTTTAAGATAATTCATACGGATTTTTTCATTCTCTCTCTATATTTTTTAATAGATTAATTTTATCATCTCCTACTTCTTTACTTTGTTTGATTTTATCTTTTAGGATAGTGTTATCTAGTACTATGGGAGTACTATAAATAAGACAAAGACATGCATGATACGATATACCAACCAGTGGCAACATTAGGAATGCCAATGTGTGCCAATTTTGTAGGCAAAAAAGGAGAAGATAAAAACATTACCAAAAAGATGAGAAAAGAAGAGGGTAGGTTAAGAAATTTTATTGTGGACAAAAAATTGTGAGAGAACGACGATCATTATAATCTTTTGAAGTTTGTTCAATATAATTTATGTTCGTCTTTGTTAGTTTGTTCTCTCGTTGACTAATTATTTGACATTTGACTTTGATTAGTGGTTGTGCTTGCTTGTATTATATCTCACATAATGGGGTTCGTGGGATTGTATCTTCCACAAAGAATGCATTACGTGGTATCCGAGTGGGTTGTTGGGAGACGATGGATGAGTATTGGTTGCACATGAAACATGACCACATTGAATAGTACAATGAGGATTCATCATATGAAAAAGATTGGTGGAAAAAATAACTTTACTCTGTGGTAAAGTAAAATAAAAGATGTTTTAGTACAATAAGGGCAAATTGAAGTGCTTGAATGAGAGAATCTGAAAAAGGTGTTTGCAAAATGTTGCAGGATGAAGGAGTCGTATGGTGGTCTAAAAAATCATTTAAGCCCTTCTAAAAATGTAGAGTATTTTGTTATCGGTGAAGACTCTCCAAAAAAATATGAGAAGTTTTAGAACAATTATACATGATAAATTCATTGTTGAACATATGGATGTTGGAAAGGAAGCCATACAAATTATGCATGGAACAAGCCACAAGATTCGTTAACCATATCAATATCTTCAACAAGCTTGTCACACAACTAGTCTTCCTAGAGGAGAAGATCGGTGTGAGAGACAAGGTCGTACTCATAGTTTCATCTCGAACACAATCTTGAAAAAAGTTGGTGATGAATAATCATGTTAGAAAATATTACATTAAATTTTAATTAGGTGGTCGCACATTTTTGGAGACAAAGTTTTTAAAGAAACTATATTAATCTTCATCCTTAGGTGGTCAAGCATTGAATGTTACATATGGAAATCAAGATCAAGGGTCGTGCGGAGAGGAATCAAAAGGATAAGAGAAGACATTCATCTTATAAATGGGTTGAGGAGGGTCACATATTAAAAGATTGTCCTAAAGTTGAAGTAATAAAATTGTGGGGTTTCTCAATAGAGGAAGAATATTTTAGTTGCACAAGTGGTTATGGAATTAGGTACATGTAATGGATGGATATTTGATTTAAGTTCTCATTTCATTATATGTCCAGAGAGAGAGATCTTGACCTAAATATTCTAAGATCTTTACCTAAATTTCATGAAATGAGGACCTAACTCAAATATTATGGTATCTATTGAATAGAAGAAATATTCTTGTGTCAAAATCAAGATGAAATATTCTTGACTACTTTTGGGCCAAAAACCTAATTATGGTGTCTATTGAATAGAAGAAATCAACTTATAGCCTTAAGTGGATGTTTTTGTTGTTGAATTTATGATGGATCTCAATCACGGGCTCTAATCATAATTTTATGATAATTGGATCTAGATGTTAGTAAATATTAAAACTTCCCCTATCTAAATTTGTTAACCTGTGTTAACAAACGGTGAGCATTGTTATCTTGACCATGTACCTACGGGTGAACAAATCATGATCTAGACCACAAAATCGATTGGAGTGGTTAGTTTGGTCTGGTATGGTCCTGAATTATTTTGAGTTTGGTCTGGTATGCAGTCCAGAAATTTGGTCCACGGTCTGGCCAGTTCAAAACTAGTCAGACTGTGGACTGGACCATGGACCGTTTTATATGTAAAATGCTTGTAAATATGAAGTTTTATTATGTAAAACTTACAAAAAAATCACCTACCAAAATACTAGTAGTGTGTATATTTGATATTTATGTTTTACAATTATTAAAAGTAATTAATGTTGTAGGAAGTTTTAGTATTAGAAAAGTTACAAAATGCTAAAAAGTTCTGATTGCGGTCCAAATGGTCTAGTCCAGGTCTAGTCCTACTTCAAGATGGTCCAATCCACGGTCCACACTTTTGCACCAATACGGTCCTTAATCCGATCTTATCCGATCTGGTCAGGTCTGGTTGTGGACCGATGCTCGCCCCTACTGTTGGGTTTTAGGGGAGACAGAGAAGGCAGCGGAAACAAAAAATTTTCTCCCCCAACCCATACCGAGGAAATGCGTCAACGTCTATATAATAGGAAAGGATGGTTTGCGGAATCATACCTTGTCCCGAGGCTTGCTCGGCGACAATACCTCGCGCAATGTGCGGTCTTCAACTCCGGACTTCAACGGTGTCTGTTCAGCTCCTGGTCGCACCGGGACTGACAACTCCTACTCGAACCGGACTGTCGGATGACAGTTGTCCTCCTAAGCGGTAGTGTCCTCCCGCCTCTGTAGTAGTCCACACGGACCACCTGGAACTCCACTCTCCTTGTCCCACAAGGAAGTGGAAGGAGTCACACCCTCCTGTTGACGTACTAGTCGCCAACACACTCTCCTGCCTCCTGTTGCAACTGCAGTTGTCCTTCCCTTACTCCACCTCCCTTTTGCGGGAAGCACTTGCTCAAGCTCTCTCACGGTTACCAAAACCAGAGAGAACGACAACTTGCAGAGCAACTGGTTGCACTGAGTTGTACTTTGAGAAGCCCCCAATACCCCTATATATAGGAGAGTCATGGGACAGGGTTCTCCATCCCGGGCAATGCGGGACTAATGTAGGAGTAGAAGGGTTCGAGAATTTTCCACAAAAAGCAACCGGTTCGCAACTTGAAATGATCGGTTCACAACTGAACCGATCGGTTCGGCCATTGAGCCGATCGGTTGGACCTGAGCCGATCGTTTGGGGCACTCCAACCGATCGGTTGGTGCCCTGAACCGATCGGTTCATGGTCCTAATCCGACTCAAAAAGACTTTCCTTGTTTCTTTCCCAATTGGTATCGAATACCAATATTATTCCCAATCGAATTGGGCAATTTGAAACCAAAGGAAAATTCTTGCCGACATGACTTTTCCCAACTGGTCGGTTGCACCAGTTGAGTCGATCGGTTCAACCCTTGAACCGATCGTTTCAACCTGGGCATGAGCCGATCGGCCTGGACACTCCAGCCGACCGGTTCATCACATGAACCGATCGGTTGGGAGCACAGGTTGGGAAAAATCAGTCAATTGCAATTTCAATCAATCCGATACTCCAATCAATGTGTCCAACACCTTGAACCATACGATATTGAGCTATCGACTGATTGAGTGTTTAATTGAACTACTAAACTCCTTTAGTAATCAATCTAAACATTGCTTTGTGGACAAAACTCCTCTTCCAGGTTAAATCCTATGTGTGTGACCCTGCATGTCCATTTCACGTTGGCAGTGAAAGTCCATAACACTTATGACTTCACAAGCAAAGAGCTGTGCCTAGTCACACATCAGTGCTACCCAAGTGAAAGTAGAAAGTTGGAGAACAACTTTCATCCTACAATCCGTGAATGGTGTTATAGCGAATGTATAATTCCTTTATCACTGATATCCCGAATGAACTCGAGGCATGGAACAGTCATCCTGTCAATGTTCATTCACTTCCTTGATCTCAGAGTAGACTGGAAGAGATATGTATGACATCAGTATCACATACTGATTCACACATGCGTGCATGCCTTTCTCAATCCTACTCATCAAGTGGCCATGGATATCAAACTCCCTCAGGAGGGACAAATCCCATATCCATCACTCACCCCTCAAAAGCCCCATGTGTCAAAGCCACCCAATCATCACCTTTATAACAACCCATGTTTCAGGACTGCGTTTGATGATGTCAAAGTGTGCCCAACGACATGTGTTGAGTGTAGTGATTTCAGGTCTAAGAATCACACTCGCCACCATCACTGTGAGTACTGACTGTGACTACCATCTCATGGTTCCATGTGTCAAACTCACGGTGGGTCTGTCCGGTACACTTGTTCTCTAACAAGTACCTATGTGTTTGGTTTGATATCTCTATATCTAGTCTTATGTGTCATTGTTGTCTATCTACCTTCCACAATGACATCCGACTAGGGACATAATAAGAATGTACAAACTCTTAGCATTCGTATGATCTCATCGTTTAGGTCCACAACCTGAAAGCATACGTCATTGAGTACTGTCATTCTCTAGACATTCAATCTATTCTATCACTATCTCAAATGACTAAACCAGAATGAATTGGAAGCTTGCCTTTGATGTTTATCAAATCAATCTTAATGTATCCCACCAATCATCACATGATTGGCTCTCAGAGCATACATACCAACAGACTCCCACTTGCACTGCGAGCCAATCACCCATGAATCATATTCATAGTGATCTTCAGACATGTCCCACATGTTATTGTGCTCTAGTGCCAACATAGTGAGTAATGACAACACCTTGCCAAAGTCTGTACAAATTGCATGTCTCATATCTCTTCGTTGTACGTCGCACATATGAGATGGAGTTGCCGTAATATGCGATCTAGTATTCCTTTTGCTAACCTTTAGCCACATTGCATGATCAAGGATTCCAGACTTGTCATCAATGAGTGGAATATAAGTTCATCTCATGAACTTTCAGATCCATATAGTATCCACTGCTGTTCACTAACACATAGATACTCGGCATTTCCCTTCTTAAATGGCTTTATTGGAACATTTCCAACTATCAACAAACTTTCACTTTTATACATCTTATGTATATATTTTGCGATTAATTTTCTGTCCTTTCGGAAGTTCGCATCAATGTAACTCTTTACATCGAACTCTTCCTTATCTCCATAGAACTAGTACTTCACAAGCACTTATCAAGTTCTCATGGTATTCCAGTAACCCTTACTGGAAATAGACAGCCATCCACTCGTCATGTCACACATGCGAGTTATTAGGATGAGCACATCATATTGCCATGTCCTACATACAAGATGATGAATGCATTTTATTCTTGCCATGTCATACATGCAAGATAATGGGATGATTACATACATGATAGATCCATATCTATTCTTAGTGTTCCCATTCTTCATAAGAATTGGACACTTGGCTTTGGGATACTAACTCCATGTAACATGGACAAGTTTTCTCCCACTGAATCTGTGCATACTGAACACTTCAGTATAGATTGCCAATGTATGCTCTCTCTTTCCAGGTCAAAAGATTTTCGAGAACTATCTCTATAGATCTCTATTCCTATCACATAGGAAACATCTCTATTCTTCCTTAAAGATAATTTCCACATTCGGATTTCCAATCTAGAACATTTCCATTTCACATCAATATGTGGAATGTGAACACGCTCCCACTAAATCACAGATCCCTTCTTTATCTTTGACATATCAGTCAAACCCTTTGACTATATCATCAAAATAAAGATCCAATTTTGAGTTGCTTGTTCTCAATCAATCACATTGATTAGTCCATTGTAACTTATAGACTTCATTTGCATTAGTGAATTCATAAACCTTATAGGTTGTGTTACGTACACATCCTGGTTTTATTCCTCATAGGAATGTGGTTTTAGTATCCATATGCCAAATGTCTTAGCCATTAAGTTGCAATGAACAAGCATCATCCTTCTCAAAATGTTATCCATGTTTCTTAACACTTAAGACTCATCTGCACTTATGGATATGATCCAATGAGTGCTACCATCAAGGCCATATCTTATGGTTCACATGGAAGTCATTTAGGATGTAATGGTTTTTAAACCATAACTCAAGATTCGGTTCCTCATATTCATCTTGATAGTTGACTCATCACATGAAAAACTGATCATATAGATAATTGAGGTGTATCTATTAAAGATATAAGAACTCACAACCCTTGTGATTCTTAATTTCTTTTATTAGTGTGGGGTATTCATTTTATTAAGAAGAATTCAGTTATTTGATAATCATTCTCTAACTCCTTAGAGTATGATTCCTTCTTGATTCAGACATCACCATGCCTTAATCATGAGTTTACTATGATACACTATCATAATCACTCATAAGGATCTCAAACATTTGGTCCAAGTATTTCATTCATTGATCTCATCAAGAATTAATACTTTACCAAATTTGTACTTCATTTATGATAATCTTGAACACTTCAAGATATTCATATTGGTATTTCTCTAAACACCATTTGAAGTATTAGCATTTATTCCAATAGGTATGTAAATACATCACATGTATTATGCCTAATAGGATAATCACTCTCCCACTACATTAGTGAAGATTGATTAATCATGTCCAAGATATTCATGTCCCTTACTGGTTCTCTAACCAAAAGAGTCTAGTTTTATCCATCACATGGAAACTAGAAATGAATTTTTCATGATTAATGCAAATTAAATTGTTTGAGTTATCTATAACTTTTAGGTATCGTCTTATCTTATGCATATCAAATATCACAAGATAAATAAGGCATTGCCACAAAGATCACATCTTTATAAATTGAAACATCTCTTTATTAATTGCCATCATTGTCATACAATATGCAAAAATAAAGTGTTTCTATCTATTGGAAAGTATGAAATAGGAGTTCATAACTGTATTACATGCCTTATTGGCTGAAAATAAACTAAAGCATTCCTATCTATTAAGGCAACACTTGCCCCAAATGAGAATGCTTTACACTTTACATCTTGATATCATATATCTCAAAAGTGTTACAAGTTTACTTTCATGACACCTTTAAGTAGAGGCTTCAGTCGCCTCCTTCTTCCTTTGTTCTTCCAGGTAGAGAGGACAATTCCTTTTCCAATGTCCTGGCTTTTGACAATGGTGGCAATTTCCTTTCTTGGTCACGCCTCCCTTGGCCTTGAGAGCTGAAGATGGCTTGGACTCCTGGCTAGCTTCAGAACCTTTCTTAGCTTTGCCCTTGCCCTTGCGCTTGGACTTGCCTTTCTTGCTCGTGATCACCATCACGGACTTAGGCTTGTCCTTCTTCATCTGTAACTCGGCTGTC
Source organism: Alisma plantago-aquatica (assembly GCA_963693085.1). Taxonomy (NCBI): domain Eukaryota; kingdom Viridiplantae; phylum Streptophyta; class Magnoliopsida; order Alismatales; family Alismataceae; genus Alisma; species Alisma plantago-aquatica. The sequence continues at coordinate 253,789,753 of OY856411.1, forward strand.
CTCAACATGCCCAACAACTCTGACAGTGGCCTATCAAAGTTGTTCATGTTGTAGTTCATCACAAACTGACTGTAAGATTCTGGCAACGATTGCAGTATCACGTCAGTAGCCAACTCTTGGCTCAGTGGGAATCCCAGTCTCTGCAGGTTCTCCACATACCCAATCATCTTGAGTGTGTGAGGACCAACTGGATCTCCTTCTGTCATGACGCACTTGAACAGCGCCCTAGAAACATTGTACCTCTCTTGCCGTGCCTGATCTTCATACATGTTCCTGAGATGCAGAATCATCTCTATGACACCCATGTTCTCATGTTGCCTCTGCAACTCATGGTTCATTGAACATAGCATCAAGCACTTTGTATCAATGGCATCATCAGAATGCTTCTTGTAAGCATCCCTTTCTGCCTTTGATGCATTAGGAGCGGGTTCCTCTGGAATTGGAGTATCCAGGACATAGAGCTTACGCTCTTGAGTGAGAACAATTCTCAATGTCCGATACCAGTCGTGGAAGTTTGTCCCATTTAGCTTGTCCTTGTCAAGGACCGATCTCAAAGAAAAGTTGTTGTTGTTTGTTGTCATTTGAACTACAAAAGGAAAATATGCAATTTTAGTCCAAAACTCATTTTTGACTTATTTGATTGATTTGAAAGTTTGACGATATAATTAGGCCTTTAATTAATTATTGCTCCTACTATTTTACTTCAAATTGATAGCCCTCACCATCAATTCGGAAGATTGCAGCGTACAACCTTCGAGTGGGTAAGATCCTGAAATCCTCTAAGTCATGAGTCAGCTTTGGCTGATCGCCCACAACTTAGATCGCTCAGGTAGGGAACTCTTGCCAATTGCATCATATGCAACTCTTGATAAGATGTCATATACAACTCTTTGCAATGATCATCTCCATGCCTCAAGGTACTAGATCCCATCTAGATCACCTTGTTAAGTCCGACCCAAAGCAAACACGATGAATATGCACCCTGCTTTGGCAGACCCACACATTCATCCTTCATGCTTCCACGAGATAGACGGTGCACCACGCTTTGGCGTGCCCACACTTGGTCGATCAAGCTTTTCACGTGTGTTGCATTTGGAAGGCATCTAAAATTTAATATTTAATGAAGGATTTGGTTTCTCATACATATACATATCCAATCACCACAATACATAGTACGTATCATATACATGCTATATCCCACAGAAAACATGCACAAATGATAAAAAGTGATGATTATGGCCATCCTAATGTGATTCCTCGAGCCTAGAGGAATCACAGTCATCTAGGTCTACATCACATGCAACCTGTACAAGATGAACTCTGTGTCTTGCCATCCGAGTAGATCAACTCATCACATGAATGATCTGTACTCTCCAGCTGGTCGTCTGGGTGCCACCAGCCGATCAGTTAGCTCCTCCAACCGATCGGTTCGCCTGGTCGTCGTGCATCTCGTCATGTCCGCCACCCGCTCGTTTCGCTCCTCGAACCGGTCATCAACCAATCGATTCACTCTTTGAACCGACCGTCTGGAAGGTCAACCGATCGGCTCACTCCTTGAACCGATCGTTAGAGCAGTCGTCTTGATGTCCGCCGGTCTTTGACATAACAGGAAATAAAATCCTATTCTTTTATTACATTGCTTTAAAAAAGGGAAACCCGGAGTTACATTCGGTGGGAGCAAAGGTAGGAAAGAATCTCGAATTATTTCGAGTTACATCAGGAATAAGAGAGGGAAGATCGGTGCGCAGACCGAGATGCAAGCAACCACATACAACCACACACAGATAGGGTTTTATAGGCCATAATCACGCTACTCACATCCACCACAAAACTCGTTTAAGGGTGACGCGTATCGAATGCATTAATAATACATATCATATATGTAATTAGGGATTTGTGGATTTAGGATTGGACATGCATAAAGCCGATATTATTCGCATCGCATGCAATAAATAAAGGCGACAAACCAAAATCGATCATATCGATATTCCTAAAATATAGAACAACTGACGTGGCTCTGATACCACTGTTGGGTTTTAGGGGAGACAGAGAAGGCAGCGGAAACAAAATTTTTTCTCCCCCAACCTATACCGAGGAAACGCGTCAACGTCTATATAATAGGAAAGGATGGTTTGCGGAATCATACCTTGTCCCGAGGCTTGCTCGGCGACAATACCTCGCGCAATGCACGGTCTTCAACTTCGGACTTCGACGGTGTCTGTGCAGCTCCTGGTCGCACCGGGACTGACAACTCCTACTCGAACCGGACTGTCGGATGACAGTTGTCCTCCAAAGCGGCAGTGTCCTCCCGCCTCTGTAGTAGTCCACACGGACCACCTGGAACTCCACTCTCCTTGTCCCACAAGGAAGTGGAAGGATTCACACCCTCCTGTTGACGTACTAGTCGCCAACACGCTCTCCTGCCTCCTTTTGCAACTGCAGTTGTCCTTCCCTTGCTGCACCTCCCTTTTGCGGGAAGCACTTGCTCAGGCTCTCTCACGGTTACCAAAACCAGAGAGAATGACAACTTGCAGAGCAACTGGTTGCACTGAGCTGTACTTTTAGAAGCCCCCAATACCCCTATATATATAGGAGAGTCATGGGACAGGGTTCTCCATCCCGGGCAATGCGGTACTAATGCAGGAGTAGAAGGGTTCGAGAATTTTCCACAAAAAGCAACCGGTTCGCAACTTGAAATGATCGGTTCACAACTGAACCGATCGGTTCGGCCATTGAGCCGATCGGTTGGACCTGAGCCGATCGTTTGGGGCACTCCAACCGATCGGTTGGTGCCCTGAACCGATCGGTTCATGGTCCTAATCCGGCTCAAAAAGACTTTCCTTGTTTCTTTCCCAATTGGTATGGAATACCAATATTATTCCCAATCGAATTGGGCAATTTGAAACCAAAGGAAAATTCTTGCCGACATGACTTTTCCCAACTGGTCGGTTGCACCAGTTGAGCCGATCGGTTCAACCCTTGAACCGATCGTTTCAACCTGGGCATGAGCCGATCGGTCTGGACACTCCAGCCGACCGGTTCATCACATGAACCGATCGGTTGGGAGCACAGGTTGGGCAAAATCAGTCAATTGCGATTTCAATCAATCTGATACTCCAATCAATGCATCCAACACCTTGAACCATACGATATTGAGCTATCGACTGATTGAGTATTTAATTGAACTACTAAACTCCTTTAGTAATCAATCTAAACATTGCTTTGTGGACAAAACTCCTCTTCCAGGTTAAATCCTATGTGTGTGACCCTGCATGTCCATTTCACGTTGGCAGTGAAAGTCCATAACACTTATGACTTCACAAGCAAAGAGCGGTGCCTAGTCACACATCAGTGCTACCGAAGTGAAAGTAGAAAGTTGGAGAACAACTTTCATCCTACAATCCGTGAATGGTGTTACAACGAATGTATAATTCCTTTGTCACTGATATCCCGAATGAACTCGAGGCATGGAACAGTCATCCTGTCAATGTTCATTCACTTCCTTGATCTCAGAGTAGACTGGAAGAGATATGTATGACATCAGTATCACATATTGATTCACACATGCGTGCACACCTTTCTCAATCCTACTCATCAAGTGGCCATGGATATCAAACTCCCTCAGGAGGGACAAATCCCATATCTATCACTCACCCCTCAAAAGCCCCATGTGTCAAAGCCACCCAATCATCACCTTTATAACAACCCATGTTTCAGGACTGCGTTTGATGATGTCAAAGTGTGCCCAACGACATGTGTTGAGTGTAGTGATTTCAGGTCTAAGAATCACACTCGCCACCATCACTGTGAGTACTGACTGTGACTACCATCTCATGGTTCCATGTGTCAATCTCACAGTGGGTCTGTCCGGTACACTTGTTCTCTAACAAGTACCTATGTGTTTGGTTTGATATCTCTATATCATGACTAATGAGATTCTGTCATCAACCAACAACACAATCTAGTCTTGTGTGTCATTGTTGTCTATCTACCTTCCACAATGACATCCGACTAGGGACATTATAAGAATGTACAAACTCTTAGCATCCGTATGATCTCATCGTTCAGGTCCTCAACCTGAAAGCATACGTCATTGAGTACTGTCATTCTCTAGACATTCAATCTATTCTATCACTATCTCAAATGACTGAACCAGAATGAATTGGAAGCTCGCCTTTGATGTTTATCAAATCAATCTTAATGTATCCCACCAATCATCACATGATTGGCTCTCAGGGCATACATACCAACACCTACATGTACCGTATTGTGAATTCCATCATGAAACTTGTCTCTTGGACCTTTATTATTGGCAAGTTGTCTTCTTTGATGACATTTATGGTTAAGTTCCCATTATGAACTAGGAGAGTAAAATCCCTCAATTTTTTAATGAAAATGATGTTGGAATATGATGATAGTCTTAGATCTTAAAAATACAAAATCTTGGTCATGGATCATATACTGCAGTGTATGCCGTTAATGAGACTTAAAAAACCTAATTGGTCCTTGTAACCCTACATGTTGATGAATAGTATATTGATGCATCTAAACATATGTATGTACCAGGACCTACCTTGAGCCTAATCTGATTTGACTTCTAAGATCTTACTCTGTATTTCAAGGTACATGTGTTATCCACTTTGGCCTAAATATGATATTTTCTTGCTTGTCTGACATGATTTAGTCTTTATTTGTCATATTGTACTTGATTGAATTAAGTGATGTATTTATGATATAATGTTTTGCATTTTTGATCATAAATATGTTTTGAGGACCTTGAGCATAAATTAACCAAAATCATTTACACTTCACCTATTGAATTTCAATATGCAAGTAAATCTTCATTTTTGTGTTGGTATGTATGTCAAAGTCCCAATCATATGATGATTGTAATGATAGAACTTCTAAATGATTTCATTATAATTAAGGCAATCTTATAATTTATTATATTTTATTTATTTATGAGATAATCATGTAACATAATAAATGTATAAAAAATGATAATACTAAATCACGTATGTGTTAGGGTTGGGGACCCAAACAATGAGATCATATGGATGTCAAGAGTATATAAATTCTTGTTACGTCCCTAGTCTGATGTTATTGTGGAAGGCTAATAGACAACAATACCATATAAGACTAGAGTGTGTCTTGGTTGATAAAAGAATTTCATTAAGTCATGATATGTGATATAAAACCAAACACATAGATACTTGATAGAGAATAGTGTATCAGATAGATCAACTTTGAGAGTGATGCATGGAAATCATTATATGGTAGTCATAATCACCTCTCATAGTGTTGGTGATGATTGTGGTTCTTAGACCAAAAATCACTAAACTGATCACATGTCATTCAATGTACTTTGACATCATCCATTTGACCTTGAATAAGGGATCCTATAAAGGTGATGCTCGGGTGCACTCTGACACATGAGGATGACTGTGAGTGATGTAGATGGGATTTCTTCCTCCTACATGAGTATGATATCCTGGACACTTGATCAAAGAGACTAAGAAATGCATGGCCATGCTTATGTGAGTAATTATGTGATATTGAGCTTACATATATCTCACACAGTCTACTCTAGTTCAAGTAACATAGATTGAACATTGAAGAGGATGACAAAAAAATCCCTCGAGTTCAATCTGGATATCAATTATAGAGGATCTAAAAAAATACTGTAACACCAATCACATATTATAGGTTGAAGTTGTTCTCCAACTTTCTAGATTACTTGGTTAGAAATAATGTGTTTCTAGATACTACTCATTGCTTGTGATGTCATAAATTACTTATTGAGATTCACTGTCAATGTAACTTGGAAACTATGGGGTCAAACACATAGGATACACATGGAAGAGGTGTTCTCATGAATGTGATTTAACCTTGATTACCAAAGAATTAGGTATTCAATTTAAAATAATTAAAAGTTGACTGAATGGATGTGAACTAACTAATTCAAGTGTTGAACTGATCATTTCAAAGTGTCAGGTCTATTGAACTGAGATTGAAATTTTAGTCCATGAGACGACTGAGTCTGAAAGTGAACCGATTAGCTCAGGTCCATGAATTGACCAGTTGAGTTGTGAAGTGACCGATTGGTTGACCAATTTAATTAGATCAAGGATTAGTGATGACGTCATGTGGTTCATTAATCAAATATTAATTGCCAATATAGTTGTGATTGAGAAACATGTTTAAATGACTAGTTAAAGGGTTACACCGATCGATTCACATGCCAACCGATCAGTTCACCTCTGAGCAGGTTAATTTGCCATTTGCAGGTTATGAAAGCTCATGAAATTTCATTCCCTTTGACTCATGCTCAGACTGGGAACCCTGAATCAGACTCTCCTATAAATAGAGGGGTATTGGGGGCTTCTCAGATACATTAGTTAGCTCTCAAAATTGTTGTCTTTTCTGGTTGTAGTAATGAGAGAACCTGAGAAAGTCCTACCCATCAAAAGTAGGTATAGCAAGGGAGAAACAATTGTGGGAGGGCAAGTCAGTGCTAGTAAACTCAATAGAAGGGACAACTCCTTCGTTTCTATTTTTCTATAATGACATGAGTTCAGAATGGTTCATGTGGGCTGCTATAAAGGTTAGGAGTTTGTTGCCTTCCACTTAGAGGATAATGTCAATTATTGTCTTTGGTGATCAAGGAGGAGGCCAACACAAACATTTTCCAAGTGCAACTTAAAGAAAGGTGCATGCCACAATGAGAAAATTTTCATTGGACTTGCTCCAATACTAGATATAACCTCATAACAATATTTCCAATTACATAGTTATTGACGTGGTGTACTATTCCAGAGGAATATGACAGTAAAATTTTATTTCCTCTGCTTGCTCTGTCACCATATTTTCGTATAGTGGTATCAGAGACACGTCAATTTACTATGCTTTGAGATTTAATCGATATGATCTAATTTTGGTTTTTGTCATTTAATTTTTGCATATGATGCAAATACATAAAATTATTAATGTGTATATCCGATTGAATACCACATTCAATCCCAACTAATATTTATATGATATGATATATATGTAATTTACAAATGTCGCCCTAAAAGTTGATTTTCATGGTGGATTTGAAGCATGATTATGGCCCACAACCCAGATCTCTATGAATGGTTGTGTGGTTGTTTTATTCCTATTTATATCATATAGAGCCTTATCTTCTCTTACATACGTAAAAGTATTATTTTCTCCTTCCTATACTCCCCTCAAATTTAACTCGAGGTTTCCCTATTATCACATAGTATGTTAAATAGCATTAGGATAGTTTAATTATCATTATGAAGAAGGCATTTAGCACCAGACAGACCATTCATTCCATAAGACGAGATGGTCGACTGAAGGACCGAGGAGGAAAAACAACAAGAGGCATTGAACCATTTGGTCGGTGGCTCAACCAATCAACTTGAGGTGTCTAAAAGATGTTGGTCCAAAGACCATATGGCCATTTCGATAGACCAACCAACCAACCAGAAGGCGAGCCGACCGGTTCAAGGGTTGAACTGATTAACCCAGATTGTTTCAAGCACAAAACTTCATCAACAACATGTTTTCATAGGTTATGGCTCCAAGGAATTATAATAGTATGGCAATAATCATCACGTATGTTTTAATTGCATGTGGGATATAACATGTATATGATACATGCTCTAAGTATGTGGTGATTGAATATCTATATGTATTTATATATACAAATCCCTCAATATAATATTAACTCTTATATGATTTCTATTAGAATGCACATGAAAAGCTTGACCGACTAAGTGTGTGCACACCAATTGTGGTGTGTTGTCCATCTCATAGAAGTCTGATGGTAGTATTTTAGGTCCACCAAGCATGGTGTATTACAATTGAGTTGGTTTATGGGCTAGGCTTAACTAGGTGATGTTGATGAGATTAAGCACTTGGAAGCATGCATATGACTACAGGAAAGAGTTTCACATACCATCTATCCAAGAATTGCATAAGATGCAATTGGAAAATGTTGCCTACCTTAATGATTGATTATGGATGTCGGCATTGTCTGCGTAATAACTCAATGATTTTGGATCTTTGCTCACTAGAAGGTTGCACACTATAATCTTTTGAATTGACATGTGAGGGCTATCAATTTGAACAAAGTAGTGGGAGCGATAATTAATTAAAGGCTTCATTAAATATCATCAAAATTTTCATACCAAATAAAATATATTTTGAAAAATGCAAAATTTCTCTTGTAGATAAATATGGTAAACAAATCATCATTGCAATTTGTCCTTAGAAAGGAAAAAATTAATGAGAAAAATTTCCACGACAAGTTTTGGACATTGAGAAGGACTCTGAATGATCAGCATAAGCTCTGCTTCCTAGACAAACCACTTCCAGAAATGCATGCTCCTGATGCGCCTAGGGCTGAGGTGGATGCTTACTAGAAGAATGCCAATGATGACTTAGATATAAAACACCTTATGCAAAGTTGCATGAACTATGAGTTGCATGAGTAGTGTGAAGACATGAGGGTTCTTGACATGGTAACACATCTTAAGAACATGAACCATAATCATACAAAGCAAGAAAGGTACAATGTCTCAAAGGAATTATTTGAGTATTAGATGAAAGGGGAAAATCCAATAGAGACCCATGTGCTCAATATAATTTGACATATGAAACATTTTGAAGATATGGGATTCTCTTTGAGCCAACATTTGGCAACGTATATGATTCTATAATTTATTCCTGAATCATATATACATTCTATTGAGTGTTACCACTTGAATAACATGGTCAAACCATTGTCAAAATTGTTTGGCATGCTGATTAATGCCAAAGAAAGAATGAAAAAGGAAAAATATATGATGGTGATCAATGGAATGGAGTCTAAGGATGAAAGTAAGGCATGAAGAGTTCTTACGCTAAGTATAATCTCAATCTTCAGCACTCAAGATAAGGAGAAATAATTGTACAAGAGAAATATATCCTTTGTACTTGAAGGGATTCAAGAAGATGAAGTTGGGGATAGAGATCTCCACTTTAGGTAAATACATTATTGAGATAACTATCTCTACTTATACATCATGAGTACTAGATACTGGATGTGGATCACACATATGTTCGGATATCAACGATCTGAAAAAGAAGTAAGCATTTAAGAAAGAGTGAGGTCCAACTACAAGTCACAAATGGAGAAAGAGTTGCTACTGCCGCAGTTGGAACCTATGATTCATCTCTACCCACAGGCCTTGTAACATAGTTAAAATACTATTATGTACTTTCTATAAATATAAACATCATTTTTACATCTTGTATAGACAAGGATGGATATGAATTTTATATTAAGAATTGTTGATGTTCTATTTTGAAAGATGAGATCTTTTATGGCAGTGCCCCAATGCCTTATAGTCTGTATTTTCTAGATCTAAAGACCGATCTAGATTACGTAAACACCAAAAGATGAAAAATTGATAACTCAAACAAAACATATCTTTGGCATTTTTGTCTAGGGCATATAAATGAGAATTGGATATCTAGACTACATAAAGATGGTTATCCTCTTTTGATTTCAAATTAATAGATACATGTGAATCTTATTTGTTGGGAAATATCACTAAGATTATCTTCATTGGAAACAATGAGAGGGCTAGTGTTGTATTAGGATGCATAAATATTGATGTATGTAGACCTTGTAGAAATATACTAGAGGTGGATATCAGTACTTCATTACCTTTACTAATGATTTTAGTCAGTATCCTTATGTTTACCTGACGAAACATAAATCGGAACCCTTGAAAAGTTCAAGGATTAAATGAATGAAGTACATAACCAACTTGGTAAATGTATTAAGGCACTTTGTTCTGATCAAGGTGGAGAATACTTAAGCCAAGAGTTTGTGACATTATGAGAGACTTGGGCATTGTATCACAATGCAATTCACCTGGAACACCAAAATATAATGGTATATCAGAAAGAAGGAATCAAACATCACTGGATATGGTGCAGTCAATGATGAGTTTAGCTGAACTTTAGACTACCTTCTAGGTTTATGCTCTAGAAACTTATGTGTTTACACTAAACAATGTACCATCTAAATTGGTTTAAAAGACACCATATGAGATACGATATGGGAAGCGTTCCAATGTGTCTTTTGTGAAGATTTGGGGTTGTGAAGCTTATGTGAGAAAGAACTTTCCCAAAAAACTTGGACCCAAATTAGATAAATATTATTTTTTTGGTTATCCTAAGGAAGACAAAGGATATTACTTTTATTCCCTATCTGGAAGAAAAGTGTTTGTTTACAAAGATGTTGTATTCCTTTAAAAGGATTTTATTTTCAAAGGAAGTAGTGTGAGTAAATTAGAACTCAAAGATGATCAAGACCAACAAGAAAACATTGAACTAGTAGAGGCACATAAGGAACAAGAAGACTCACAAACTGTTGTGGAATCTCAAGTTCCTCATGTAACAAAGCAGCTCATAGATCTAATAGGACACACCTTGAGCCTAAAAGATTTGCTTATCTTGCGACTCAAGAAGGTGGTGAGTTAGTTATAGATGATGAGAAAACAACCTACCTAGAAGCTACTAAGGGTCCATAGTCCGAGAAATGGCCTAAGGCCATCATATATAAGATGGAATCCATGTACACCAATAAGGTATGGACCTTGTTGGATCCACCTAAAAGGATCAAATCCATAGGGTGCAAGTGGGTCTTCAAGAACAAGACCAAAATGTATGGTAATGTACTAACCTATAAGGGTAGATTGGTTGCAAAGTATTTCAATCAAGTTCAAAGTATTGACTACGGCAAAACCTTTTCTCCAGTTGCCATGATTAAGTCCATCAGGATCATGGTTGTCATTGTTTCTTGTCATGACTATGAGATGTGGCAGATGTATGTTAAAACTGCATTCCTTAATGGGATTCTTCTTGAGGATGTGTACATGACATGGCCTGAGGGTTTTTTAAATCCAAAGGATGCAAATAAAGTATGTACGATACAAAGTTCAATCTATGTATTGGAGTAAGCATCTCAGAGCTGGAATCTTTGATTTGACGAAATAGTCAAAGAGTTTGGCATTAGTTAAAATGAAGATGAACCTTGTGTTTACTAGAAGGTTAGTGGTAGCATGATCATATTCCTCATATTGTATTTGGTTACCATACTATTGATGGGGAATGACATCCCTACATTACATATGGTAAAGACCTGGATAGGAAATACATTCTCTATGAAGGACTTGGGAGAAGCATCCTATATCTTAGGAATCAAGATCTATAAAGACAGATCTAGAAGGGTTTTGGACTAAGTCAGAGCACATATATTGACAAAGTGTTGAAGAGCTTCAACATAGAGGACTCAAAGAGAGGCAACCTACCAATGTCTCATGGAGTTACTATCTCTAGAGCTCAATGTCCCAATTCTTGTGAAAAAATGGAATGCATGAGTATAATACCATACGCATCTGCAATTGTATGCATCATGTAAATAATGTTCTGTACTCATAATGATGTCTCATATACCCTAAGCATGATGTGAATATATGAGTTACATCTAGGTGATGCTCACTGGATAGTCGTGAAGAATATCCTTAAGTACTTGAGAAGAACTAAGGATTAGTTCCTTGTCTATGACAAAGAGGAAGAGTTGGTGGTAAAAGGTTACATCGGTGCAAGCTTCTAAACTAACAAAGATGACTACAAATTGTAGTCTGGATTTGTGTTTTTCCTCAACAAGTAAGCTATGAGCTAGAAGAGTTCCAATCAAGATACAGTTGTAGATTCTACAACATAGGTCGAGTGTATTGTTGTATCCAATGCAACAAAGGATGTTGTTTCGATAGAGAAGTTCATTTTTGAACTCGGGGTGGTTCCAAGCATCAACAATATAATTGAGCTATATTGTGGCAACAATAGGTCTATTTCACAAGGTAAGGAACACATATCGTATCAAAATTCCAAGCACATACAAAGGCGTTTCAATCTCATACGAGAAATCATACATTGAGGAAAATGTGATGATTTGTAGAGGACCAACCGAAAGCAATGTAGGTGACAGCTTGACAAAAGCAATATCACAGCAGAAGCATGATGGTCATGTTAGATCACTTAGGATTAATGCCATGGGTGATTAGCTATAAGTGCAAATGGGAGTTTGTTGGTATGTATGCCAAGAGAGTCAATCATATGATGACTATAATGGCATAACTTGTAAATGATTTGATTAATAATAAATACCATCTTCTAATTTATTCTATTTCATTCAATTATAAGATAATGATGTAACATAATAATAAATGTCGAAAAAATGATATTAATTAATGAAGTATGTATTTGAGTTGAGGAACTGAACAATGAGACCATAATGATGTCAAGATTATATGCATTCTTGTTATGTCCCTAGTCAGATGTTATTGTGAAAGACTATTAGACAACAATAACATGGATGACTGGAGTGTGTGTTGGTTGATGAAAAAATCCCATTATGTAATTATATGTAATATCAAACCAAACACATAGATACTTGTTAGAGAACAATGTATCAGACAAACCCACTTTGATAGTGATGCATGGAAACCATTACATGGTAGTCAGAATCATCTCTCATAGTGTTGATGTGATTGTGGTTTTTAGACCTAAAATCACTACACTCATCACATGTCATTTTTACTTTGACATCATCCATCCTAAACTTGACCAAAGGTTTCCATAATGGTGATTCTCAGGTGCACTGTGACACATGGGGATAATTGTGAGTAATGCAGATGGGATTTGTTCCTCCTACATGAGTGTAATATCCTGGCCACTTGATAAGAGACACTAATAAATGCATGAACACACTCATGTGAGCCAAAATGTGATATTGAGCTTACATATATCTCAAGTTTTCTTCTCTAGTTCAAGGAACATGGATTGAATGTTGAAGAGGATAAGGATTCCATGCCTTGAGTTCAATTTGGATATCAATGATAAAGAAACTACACTAATACTATAACACCAATCATAGATTGTAGGTCAAAGTTGTTCTCCAACTTTCCAGATTACTTGGGTAGTAATGATGAGTTGTTAGATACCCTCATTTCTTGTGATGTCATAAATTATTTGTGGGACACTCACTGCCAACATAACTTGGAACCTATAGGGTCACCCTGTACATAGGATACACTTGGAATAGGAATTTGTTCATGAATGTGGTTTAACCTTGATTACTAAAGAGATAGGTATTCAATTTACAATGGTTGAAAGTTGATTAACTGGACTGTGAATCGACCAGTTCAAGTGTTGAACCGATTAAAGTGTCAGGTCAATTGAACTAAGATTGGCATTCTTATTCATGAGATGACCGATTTAGAAAGTGAACTGATTGTCTCAGGTACATGAACCGACCAATTGGTTGATGAATTTGATTTGATAAAGGATTAGTGTTGACTTCATGTTGTGCATTAATTATATATTAATTTCCAATACAATTGTGACTAGGAAATATGTTGAAACAACTAGTTCAAGGGTTGAACCAATCAACTGACATGCCAACCAATCGATTTACCTCTAAACTAATCATTTTGTCATTTACAGGTTGCAAAAATTCATAAAATTCCATCCCCTTTGAATCCTACTCTGACTAGGAACCCTAACCTTAACTCACCTATAAATAGAGGGGTATTGGGGGCTTCTTAGACACATCAATTAGCTTAGAAAATTGTTGTCTTCTCTGGTTGTAGTAATCGAGAGAAGCTGAGCAAGTCCTACCCGTCTAAGGAAGGGACAATAAGGGAGAGACAATTGTGGGAGAGAAAGTTGGAATTAGTACACTGACTAGAAGGGAAAACTCCTTCTTCTTAGTACTTTCAGAATGACAGGAGTTCATGGTGGTCCACATGGACTACTATAGAGGCGATAAGGTTGTTGTCGATCATTCAGAGGACAAAGTTAACTATTGTCTTTGGTGATCAACCAGGAGGCCGTCAAAGACATTGTTCAAGTGCAAATTTGAAGAAAGGCACACACGGCAATGAGGGAATTGTTATTGGACTTGCCCTAGGACTAGGAATATCCTTGTTACCATCTTTTCCATTACATAGTTATTTACATGATCTACTATTAAAGGGTAATATGGCAATGAAGTTTGTTTCCGCTGCCTGCTCTAATATCCATATTACCCTATAGTTTGGGTGTAGATAGGTTTTGATATGTGGGTACAAACCAGTCCTCACCTAGAAGTGATGAAAGGGCCTAATTTACATCAATACAAAAACATCCATGCGTAGGGATGCAGTAAATGTGTATAATGTGGAGGTAACAAATCCCCCACATTTGGATGTAGATAGGGTTCAATACCTATATCCTCAAATCTAGGCGGTATTGGAAACAATGGAAATAATAGTGTGTGATAAAAAATGAGATAAAATACATTGTGCTTTATTGAAGAATTTAAATTTATTTAAACTTTGTCTATTGTTTATTTTATAAATGCCAAGAGTCTATTTAGTTATAAAATTTTACCTATTTCAATGACAATGTACATATGTATGTGCACCGAACACGTGTCTTGATTTTCCACTATTACACTAACAGTAGGAGTCATAAAGTTGTGACTAGTTCCATTTATGCAGTTAGACTACTCTGATGATGAAGATTAGACATGTTCAGAAAATCATGGGGGAGCATCTTAAAATAGATTACATAGTTTAGTATGTACAATTTTATCTTTTAAATCATATATGATCATACAATAAATAAATACAAATTTTATTAAAAATTTAAGTATGGTGTGAGTGTGATTTTTGCACCATTCAGAGATTGACAATTCAATCATTTACCTATGTCTAAGCAGTGACATTGGAATTGAGGTAAGAATGGACAAGTGAACAAAGTTTCAAAGAAAGGTGAAGTCATGCAAATTACTAGCAAAGGGGAAGTAATCATGAAGGATACCTAGTACAATGTAGCATATAGATTGGTTGGATATTTTCTAATAAAAAGTGGAGTGGTTGATGGGACAGCTAATGACATTGGATGAATATATGAAGTAGTAACATGGGTGGTGAGCGTCATGAGACTAAATAGTGCTAAGTGAATTCCACCCTCATGTGTAGTTGGATGAGATACTACAAACTTGGCAACAAAATTCAAAATGTGTAGTTATGCAGTTGAAATCGAATTTTATTATATTTGAATTATTCTAGCAATGAATTTGGGTTGTCTTTCCTAAATATAACATTTATGTGATATATACTACAAATATAGTTGTTGCTTTAATCAGTATGTTATTATAGTAAACACATGAGTGAGTGTTTGACCATTCATTTCAAACAAAAGGTCGCATAACCATGTAAATATTCAATCAACCATATAAACATATCAAATCCTTCATTGATGCATCTAAAGGTCATTTAACATATATAGAGGTAAATTTCTACAAAAGAGAACTAATAAATCTTGTAATGAATATGGGTCAACTTAGACTCACTATTAAGTTAGGTTGGAATACTAAACAAGAACGAATGTCTCGTGTATATGTCCATAGAAGCTTTAATGTTGAATCTTAGGAAGAAGTGCTAACTGATTCTCTCTCTCTATATATATATATATGTATATATATATATATATATATGTATATATATATATATACATATGGCATGTATTTAATACCCACGGGGGTAGCTACCAGTCCCCTATTTTGGTTTTTTTTTTTGGAGTTTCTTACTTTTGACATGTAGACGGTTATTTTACCTTACAAATTGTTACTTTTCATGCATAGATAGTTATATTTGCAACATCTATAATAAATATACAGTTACATATATATATTTGTTATGTATTTTGCCCAGATTTTCTTTTTAAATCATATAGTTAGTTTTTTTTCCTGCGAGTTACTTTT
This sequence comes from Alisma plantago-aquatica, assembly GCA_963693085.1. Taxonomy (NCBI): domain Eukaryota; kingdom Viridiplantae; phylum Streptophyta; class Magnoliopsida; order Alismatales; family Alismataceae; genus Alisma; species Alisma plantago-aquatica. Next base: position 253,805,627 of record OY856411.1, read on the forward strand.
CTTATCATATAGTTACTTTTTGGATGGATAGATAGTGAAATGCAGACTACCCACACGGGTATTGAATGGGCATCAATATACATACATATATATGTGTGTGCGTATATATATATATATATATATATATATATATATATATATATATATATATATATATATATATATATATATATATATATATAGATGTCTATTTGTGTATTGAATCTTCTAGATATAATAAACTAGTTACTCGTTAATTCTTGTTGTAGTTTGAGCTTTTCGTCTACAATTTTATCATTTTGCTTAGTTTTGTGCACTTCTATTTACATTTAGATGGTGATTTTTTGTGGTTCAAATCATTGTTTGTATTCATTGCGAAAATTGAAAACAATAATTTTTATGTGGTTATAATTGGTGTCTTTTTTATCACGCTTTATTCTTTCATTTATAGATTGATGCACTTTGTCACAAAATAGACCCACACATAACCAAACCTTGTTACCCTTACAGATAATGAGTTTATGTTCATATGTATATCTATATCTATGTATGTATGTATGTATCTGTGTGTATATATATATATATATTTATATTTATATATATATATATGTATATATGTATATAAATGGAAATATATGTATATATATGTATATATATGTATATATATGTATATATATGTATATATCTATATATATACATATGTATATATATATATATATATATATATATATATATATATATATATATATATATATATATATATATATAGAGAGAGAGAGAGAGAGAGAGAGAGAGAGAGAGAGTGTGTGTTACAACCCCAATTTTTGGATTCAATTGGTGAGAAATGCAATTTCTCATATTAAGGATAATTGAACAAAGAATGGTATAATTTGTTTTGAATACATGGATTTTGTTTACAATAGCCTTGATGTCTGTGTTGTGGTCTTTATTGGCTATTGGGCCCAAATAACAAAGAAAATTCAATTAGTAATGAATAATTGAATATTTGAGAAAAGAATAATGTGGAAACCTCTAGAAGGCAAATCCAAAGAGGATTTTGTGCCTCTTGGGTTCCTTGGAGACCAAGGAGTCCAAGGTTGCAAAAGGAAAGCAATAAGAAAAGAAAAGATTAATTAAGTATTTCTTTATTAAGAAATAAATTGAAAATATTGATAAAACATGGAAAATGAGTGGAAAGAGGCATAAATGAGATTTCTTGGTGAAATTTCGTATCCATGAGGTTGTTAATCTTAAAAGGAATACCAATGAGGAAAATAAAAGAGAAATAAAGAGAAATCCTCAAAATAGATATTTTTTTATATAAGGAATAAATAAGATATTGAGAAATAATGGGTATGGATGCATAATGAGTACCCAATAAAGTTCCATGTACTTCCATATGTTCTTTAATGGCTTTGGTGTATCCAATAAGTAGATTTGGGTCGTAGATATATGTGGTTATGTAGAGGAAATGTATTGAATATCTTCCTTTGGGCAACTTGCTTGTATGACAAGAGGAAAGAAAGGAAAATCGTAAAAGAAGTTTATGGAAGGGAGTATATAGTCAAGTTAATGAGTATAGAAATATTTCCCATATCAGTAAAACACAAATCCACAATTATCTTACGTATGAGTTTGTGAGAAAGGGAAACGTTGACCTCCCTCTCCCTTCCTTTCATGATACATGGGAAACCTTTAGGGTTTTAAGTAATGTGCCTATATAAAGAAATCATAAGTAGCCCTCTTGCCACGGGAACACCCTACCCCTAGCCGTCCATCCTGGATGTGGTTTTTCCACCGTTCCTCATTGTGCTACGTTCTTCCTCATTCAAGACATCCTAGGGTTCTCTGCGAGGAAATATGCATGTCAACCCGATGAGCTAAGGGAAACGATAAATGATCTGCTTCAAGTTGCTCTTTTTTGAGCTTTCCATGGGAAGCAATCACAACCTCCCGCATGATCCAAACCAGCAACGCTCGAACTGGAGCCATATCAGCAACGCCATTAACTCCACCCCTTTTATTCCTGGGACTGCAACCCTCGAGGGCGGAACCCCGACTACTGAGAAGCAGTAGCATCGAAGATCATTCAGGTGGCACGAAGGAGGAGACCAAGGTAGCGGTGGACATGGTTGCATGTCCAAGCGTGGCCTTGGGCCTATCATGCACCAATCGGAGGAAGAGGACATGGGAGAAGAGATGCTCCTAAGGTAGCGGTGCCCTGGCCGCCGTGCCGCACGAACCCAGACAGCCGCCACACCCTGTGCGAGGAAGAGAGGGAAGGAAGCACCGGCAGACTGACTAACGCACCAGGGAGCGTTAGTGTTCCGGGGAGAAAGGCGGCAGATCCTAAATGGGAGTAATAGCGGTTGGCATTGCGGAGAAGGCAGTAGTGTAGGCAGGGATGGCGCTCTACGACCTGAGTCACTGACCGGGGATACGCGGACCTGTAGGCGCGTGGAGGAGGAAGGAACGAGGTCCCTATGATGCTATATGTACTCCTACTGGGACTGGGTCTAGTACTCACATGCAAAAGAAGGAAGCTTCGTCGAGGCTTGGAGCTCCCACCGGCGTCGCCTTGAGCGACAGTGTCTGTGGGACGAGTGCGGCAGGCCTCAGCAGGATCTCGCGACTCGCGAGGATGGAGATCGGGATCCCAGGTCACGGGTTAGATGGATCCCAGCAAGAATCCACGAGTTATTGCCTAAAGACAAATAAAATGAAGATAAAAGGTAACTCTTTGATGACGTGGCGTCTCCTTATTGGCTTAGAAATACTAGAATTGCATTTATTCTAGAAAATGATTGGTAACTTGAAATATAATGATATTATATATCAATTTGATCAGGAAAAGAAGAGTATTACAAATAAACATCATTGAGACCTAATTCTGATCCTAATTCCAAAAGTAGTACAATATACATTAAAGTGATGGTGAATTATGATGCTTAAATTGGTATATGGTTAATTTGAGATGTTATCCAACATTGATTAACATAATGGTGATTTAATATGGTAATGATGCTAATAATGATATGTATAATCCTTAATGTGTATAATTTTACTTATGAGAATTAGGGTTTTAAAACTAAGATATGGTTAGTGAGTGTAAATTGGATCTAAGTGATCATAACGAGTAGATTTGTTGGATATATTAATTAGGGTTACACATGATGTCTAATTTGGACTAATAACTCTAATAAACAATTATGCGATGGAATTAGGGTTTGTACCTCTATTCCTTAACCAGACCCTAATACCCTAGATTTGGACCGAGTAAGGTTACTTGGGATAATATGTGATGGTGACAATTTAGGATTTACATACATGCAGATTAAACAATCATTTGCTTGGTTGCTTGTTCGAATGGTTGATTGAATCTACTCGAAGTATAACTATATTTTCTGCATGGAAAAGGTATGTGGTTACGCTAATGAATAATCACTCTAGTTTCACGGCGATTCCCGAAGTTTTAATCGGTTGCCTGAAAATAAGTGTTGGATGTTTATTTATTTCATGCAACTATAAAGTGACTATGATTATCACTATAAATGAGCGTATATAACTGACTAGATCTGGGTCCACCTCTATTGCTTTGAAAAGGCTAAGAAAAAAAGGGGTAATCTTAGAGCAAGGTCTAGGTTACCGAGAGTTAGAAATTGGGCTACCTACGTGTAGTGCCATGAGACTCGTTAGCCTGCCATGAGTTAAGGAGTGGGCTACCTACGCGTAGTGCCATGTGACTCAACCCTAGAAATTGGTTCACTTATTGGTGGATCATGAGCGGTTTAATGGGGACAACATAGATGATAGGGTACTCTTGGATCGCGGAGTTCTATCTAAAATGTAATCTTGGTTGATTGAATGATTACATTGTTAACGTATTTACATGATTATTGTTTTCCCCACATACCAGCTTCGGCTGACCGATATTTTGTTTGTCGGTGTTTTAGGTACCAGCCAAAAGGACAAATAGTAAATCGTCAGATTGTGAAATACATGAAGTTAAATACAAGGAGGATTAGTTAGAGTAGAATCCTTAAGTGAATAGAAGTATAGAGATCCAAGTTTTCAAAAAGGTATGCAAAAAATTATTTTCTTAATATAGTAGGTTAAAATTTGATAATTATTCTTGGTTAATTGTTGAACCTTTGATCTGGAAGTTATGGGTGCGGCTTCGACCTCTCGGTCTCCCTTAATTGGTGGTTATCAGGAGGTGGGGTCGTAAGACTTGGTATCAGAGCATAGGTTCCTCATTTAACAATTAATAATTATTAAATTTTACAAACTCCATACAACCCAAGGGAGTTATTAGAGAATTATCTGAAAGACGGAGGTGTCTAGAAAAGGATCACGACCGGGGGCTGGCAATATTTTCCTCCGCACCACTAGTCGGTATATGAGGACTCCCGGATTTGTGTGACTGCCTGGCCAAAGTCTTAGGGTAAGAATCGAAATAAGATACCTTTAAGACTTCTCATCTTATTCATCCCTTCTCACCACAAAATTCTGATAAGGAACAAAAGGATTAGGGTTTTCTTTCTTCTTATCACCCTCTTGAGGTATGAGTAAGGTTAATAAGGTTTAAGGAATCCTCCACCAAATTAATGAAAGGCATGTAAATAAGATGTCATGGACACAAGCTTAATAGATTAAGCGCAAACTAAAGAATAGATACATGCTTAGGTCGTATGACATAAGTTGTCATGTCCTCAGAAGACACCTGAGGCTAGACCTTCTTGTCAGGAGGATAAGTTAGTCTTGGAGATAGAGATCTCCATTGCAAGTAGAGACCTAGCACATCCTCTGAGGATGATGCTAACCCTAACCCTAAGTGAAGGTTAGAGAGAGATGAGTTGGGCCAGGTGTTTGAAAGGACATGCCGTTGGGATGCCATATGATCCATGGGTGACCTAGCACCTTTGGCAACCCAACCCTGGGAAGGGTCGTGCATGTTAGGGTAAAGGATAGCTCCTTAGATAATGATGTTAGTGAAGGACCATAGAAACCCTATGGGCTTGTGCAAGTAGGGAATAGATGGCACCTAGGGCACGTCATAGTGCTGACAGTAGGATGAAACCCTAGATAAGGAATTATGATGGAGCACAAAGGGTTATGGATGATCTTAAGCAACCATAAGTTCGAACCTAGGCTTCACCCATGTAGAGCATGCTTTTGAGGTTGATCCTTCATGAAGAGAGGACCTCTAATGGTGAGGTTGGATGTGGGGTTAGCTCTAGAGAGAGAAGGAAACCCAACAAGAAGGTTGGAAGCCTAAAACCCTGAAGAATGGATGATAGTGGTTGCCTCATGATCGATCCATGAAAGTTGATGATACCTTGGTTGCCTTTAGAGGGACCAAACCCTAGAGAGAGAAGATGAAGCTTTTGGTACATATGTGCCGACGGTATAGGTGTTTACCTTCTGAGGTAGGAAAAAGAGTTCCTTAGACCTAGAAAGGTTTAGTGAATAGGTTCTGAGGCCTTGTACCTTGTTGGTTGTCCTTAAGGAGGACCCAACCCTAAGTGTTGCTCGAGTTGAAGGATGACAAGGAGTGCATGTCATGCCTTTTGCATGCTTGGTTCGTAGTTAAGAGATAGAGCATGTGGTTGGACAACTACAAGTGAACCTAGGGTTCCTAGGCCTAAGAGGGAAAGTAGTGTACCTAATGCTCATGATGAGAATTAAGTTGCTATAGTTTCGAGCATGGTACTCCTCATGTATAGAGGAAAAGGGAAACCCCTTAAGTTTAAGGTATGTTTGATGAATCCCCCCACAGCTAAGTTGATGACAAGGGAAAGTATGATCTTGATCCAACATCGAGGAAAGAGGATAAGTATGACCTAGCATGGTACAATAGATGATCTGCTTGTGCCTTCGTAGCTTGCTAGGGTTAAGTAGGCTCATGTGGATGTAAACCCTAGACCTAAGAGCTTTTGCGACCTTGTTGTCAAGAGATAGTTTTCCTCCCATCCTGGGAGAGGGACCCCTATGGTAGGGTGTATATCAATTTTGTTGGTTTAAGGTAACCTGAAGAGGTCTCATAGGATTTTGAGAAGCTAAGTGAAAAGTACAGGGTATGAGAATGAACATGTAGACCCATAGATATCCATTTCTAATTGCATATGAATGTGTTACCATGGAGGTAACCGGTATGGGGCTTGACCGAGGTAGGCAGGTTGCCATGATCCCTATGAAGGGATGAAAGCCAGTCCATGAATGCAGAAAGAGAGATGATGAAGACTTGGGTAAGGTTCTAAGTGAACATGTACTATAATGGAGAATCCTATGTCTATCCTAGGGTCAGGTAGGGATAAGACCGATGAAAGTAGGAATTGCCTAATTCCCCAGTTGCACATGACCATAGGGTCGGGAGGTAACAACTATCATTGTTTGAGGGCCATGGATTAGGAGATTGATCACCTTCATGAACTCATGGGACCCAAAGGGCAGATGAGTAGGTCACTCTCTTGATGCATGAGGGAAGAAGGATGACCCCTAAAGTGTAGGCACCCTATAGACCTAGAAGAGATGGCCAAGGATTGTGAAGTGACCCAAGTAGGTTCGAAACCATTTTTCCATGGAGGTAACTTGGATATCAAGATGATTGTAATATAGAAGCATAAACAACACGTTTCAACTTAGATTTAAAGGTGTATCGGCAAGGTGGGATGTACCATCTCTACTCTTGGAACAGGAGGAACTCTGTATTTGGACTGCAGCCAAATGCTTATTTCCTCTTGTTATGGGAGTGAGAGATAGGACATTACGCATGCCATACACCAAGGATAAGAGATGATGTAGGTTGGAACATTGCCATGAGAAATGGGGATAGAGAAGATAACCTACCCTGGTAAAGTGAATGATACATGGATGGTTTGCAAAAGCTAAAGAGAAATAAGGTAGTCATCTTATAAGAATGTTTTAAGCATGAGCTATGAGTTATACTAGGTCAAATTCAAAAACCAAGAGGTGAGTCTTACAAGGTTGAGTTTGATCACCATGTTGTTGAGATCAGAGAGTGTACTTGATGGACATAGACTTAGAGTCGAGATGAGATGATAAGTGGAATGCATGAAGGTGTATGTCATCAACTTTACCTAATACATAAGAAGGTGAAGTGGTAATGGATGCTCTGGTTGAGATATATCTGCCTAGTTCAGTTGTTAGACTAACCCTAAATTTGGAAAAGGAGATATGTTTGGATAACACTAATGTAATGAGATCAGTTAATGATTGTTTGGTTAGCCTAGTCCTTGATGTAATGAAAGGATGGTGGTAGAACCTCAGATGCACTTCTTTGGAAAAGAAGGTGATGAAATCCCAACTAGAGTGGTTTAGGGTTTCGGAGGAATCGATCTTGAGGAATCATGACATATAGGAAATCATGATTGAAGATCACCATACACCGTGGTTCTACCAAGATAGTAAATGTCAATAGCACTTTGGATGCTTAAGATGAAGTTGCAGGTGGTATATGGCCATGCAAGCCAGGAGGTAAAGGACGAACCCCAGTAACCCAATGTATCGATATAGAGGACAAAAGAGTCCCTGAGAGGGAATGGGAGCTCAACACTATGGATGTTGTGATAGGTCTTCCCTGGGCCAAGGAAGCTCAAAATGCAATATGGGTTATGGTAGGTCGCCTTACCTAGATGACATGAGAAAGAAAGAGTTCTGTTAAGGGACAGATCTGGTTGAACTATCCATGAGAGAGATGGTCCAACTACACCACGATGTGAGTTCAAAGGATCTTGAGTTTGACCTAGAGGTTCACTTCCATAAAGTGGAAGTAGGTGCATGAAGAACTCAATGTTAGTATAGTTTATCACCCCTAACTATGGTTAGTATGATCCAGACTAAAGGGTCTGATGAGGGCATGTGTGCTCGTTCAGGGTAATATCTAGAGACAGTTCTTGTCCTATGAAAGATGTGACAATGACCACCATAGCCAGTATCAGGTTTTATAAGAAGCTCTGTAAGGGAGGTTGTGTCGGTCACCACTTCAGTAAGGTGATGTTGGTGAAAGGGCCACATGATGGTTAGAAAAGGACCACATGATGGTTAGAAAAGGACCACATGATGGTTAGAAAAGGGACCACAGTGCGTGTAGATGAAGTCACATTGATTGTGTAAGGGCTGAAAGGAGCCTAGAAACAATGAGAGTCATGAGCAGATGCAAAGTAGACTGACATACAAGTTACTGTGGAAGAATATGTGAAAATCCGACCCCTCTAAGTTATAGCTAAGAGAGTTGAGCCCCCGATGCATGGGTTCTTTTGATATGGTTTGGTGGAGAAGGTTAAGATTGACCTTACCCCTCGGGATAAAGTAATGTGTGATGAGTTCCATGTGTCCAATTTAGAGCACTATGATAGGTACCCCGACCATGTGCTGAGCAATGAACCTAGTGAGCCCCAAGGGAGGCTGAAATGACCTGAGTCACCTGTGCAGTTTATAGACGCCATAGTGAAAAAACTCAGAGAAAAGAATAAGTGATGATAAAGGTTCTTTGGAAGTGACATGGGTAGGGTAAAGCCACATAGGGGCCAATGATGGACATGGAAAAATCTTGTCCTGAATTGTTTGTTTGCTTGTTTGAATTTTGAGAACAAAATTCCTATAAGAGGGGAAGGATGTTACAACCCCAATTTTTGGATTCAATTGGTGAGAAATGCAATTTCTCATATTAAGGATAATTGAACAAAGAATGGTATAATTTTTTTTGAATACATGGATTTTGTTTACAATAGCCTTGATGTCTGTGTTGTTGTCTTTATTGGCTATTGGGCCCAAATAACAAAGAAAATTCAATTAGTAATGAATAATTGAATATTTGAGAAAAGAATATTGTGGAAACCTCTAGAAGGCAAATCCAAAGAGGATTTCGTGCCTCTTGGGTTCCTTGGATACCAAGGAGTCCAAGGTTGCAAAAAGAAAGCAATAAGAAAAGAAAAGATTAATTAAGTATTTCTTTATTAAGAAATAAATTGAAAATAATGATAAAATGTGGAAAATGAGTGGAAAGAGGCATAAATGAGATTTCATGGTGAAATTTCGTATCCATGAGGTTGTTAATCTTAAAAGGAATACCAATGAGGAAAATAAAAGAGAAATAATGAGAAATCCTCAAAATAGATATTTTTTTATATAAGGAATAAATAAGATATTGAGAAATAATGGGTATAGATGCATAATGAGTACCCAATAAAGTTCTATGTACTTCCATATGTTCTTTAATGGATTTTGTGTATCCAATAAGTAGATTTGGGTCGTAGATATATGTGGTTATGTAGAAGAAATGTATTGAATATCTTCCTTTGGTCAACTTTCTTGTATGACAAGAGGAAAGAAAGGAAAATCATAAAAGAAGTCTATGGAAGGGAGTATATAGTGAAGTTAATGAGAATAGAAATATTTCCCATATCAGTAAAACACACATCCACAATTATCTTACGTGTGAGTTTGCGAGAAAGGGAAACATTGACCTCCCTCTCCCTTCCTTTCATGATACATGGGAAACCTTTAGGGTCTTAAGTAATGTGCCTATATAAAGAAATCATAAGTAGCCCTCTTTCCACCGGGAACACCCTACCCCTAGCCGTCCATCCTGGATGTGGTTTTTCCACCGTTCCTCATTGTGCTACGCCCTTCCTCATCCAAGACATCCTAGGGTTCTCTGTGAGGAAAGATGCATGTCAACCCAATGAGCTAAGGGAAACGATGGATGATCTGCTTCAAGTTGCTCTATTTTGACCTTTCCATGGGAAGCAATCACAACCTCCCGCATGATCCAAACCAGCAACGCTCGAACTGGAGCCATACCAGCAGTGCCATGAACTCCACCCCTTTTATTCCTGGGACTGCAACCCTCGAGGGCAGAACCCCGACTGCTGAGAAGCAGTAGCGTCAAAGATCGTCCAGGTGGTGTGAAGGAGAAGACCAAGGTAGCGGCGGACAGGGCTTCATGTACAAGCGCGGCCTCAGGCCTATCATGCACCATTCGGAGGAAGAGGACATGGGAGAAGAGATGCCCCTAAGGTAGCGGTGCTCTGGCCGCCGTGCCGCACGAACCCAGACAGCCGCCACACCCTACGCGAGGAAGAGAGGGTAGGCAACACCGGCAGATTGACTGACGCTCCAGGGAGCGTCAGTGTTCCGGGGAGAAAGGCGTCAGATCCTAAACGGGAGCAATAGCGGTTGGCGTTGCGGAGAAGGCAGTAGTGTAGGCAGCGATGGCGCTCTACGGCCTGAGTAACTGACCGAGGATACACGGACATGTAGGCATGCAGAGGAGGAAGGAACGAGGTCCCTATGATGCTATATGTGCTCCTACTGGGACTGGGTCTAGTACTCGCATGCAAAAGAAGGAAGCTTTGTCAGGGCTTGGAGCTTCCACCGGCGTCGCCTTGAGCGACAACGTCCGTGGGATGAGTGCGGCAGGCCTCAGCAGGATCTCGCGACTCGCGAGGATGGAGATCAGGACCCCAGGTCGTGGGTTAGATGGATCCCAGCTAGAATCCACGAGTTAGTTCCTAAAGACAAATAAAATGAAGATAAACGGTAACTCTTTTGATGACGTGGCATCTCCTTATTGGCTAAGAAATACTAGAATTGCATTTATTCTAGAAAATGATTGGTAACTTGAAATATAATGATATTATATATCAATTTCATCAGGAAAAGAAGAGTAATACAAATAAAACATCATTGAGACCTAATTCTGATCCTAATTCCAAAAGTAGTGCAATATACATTAAAGTGATGGTGAATTATGATGCTTAAATTGGTATATGGTTAATTGGAGATGTTATCCAACGTTGATTAACATAATGGTGATTTAAGATGGTAATGATGCTAATAATGATATGTAGAATCCTTAATGTGTATAATCTTACTTATGAGAATTAGGGTTTTAAAACTAAGATATGGTTAGTGAGTGTAAACTGGATCTAAGTGATCTTAACGAGTAGATTTGTTGGATATATTAATTAGGGTTACACATGATGTCTAATTTGGACTAATAACTCTAATAAACAATTATATGATGGAATTCGGGTCTGTACCTCTATTCCTTAACCAGACCCTAATACCCTAGATTTGGACTGAGTAAGGTTACTTGCGATAATATGTGATGGTGATAATTTAGGATTTACATACATGTAGATTAAACAATCATTTGCTTGGTTGCTTGCTCGACTGGTTGATTGAATCTACTCGAAGTGTAACTATATTTTCTGCATGGAAAAGGTATGTGGTTACACTTATGAATAATCGCTCTAGTTTCACGGCGATTCCCGAAGTTTTAATCGGTTGCTTGAAAATAACTGTTAGATGTTTATTTATTTCATGCAACTATAAAGTGACTATGATTATCACTATAAATGTGCGTATATAACTGACTAGATCTGGGTCCACCTCTATTGCTTTGAAAAGGCTAAGAAAAAAAAAAGGGTAATCCTAGAGCAAGGTCTAGGTTACTGAGAGTTAGAAACTGGGCTACCTACGTGTAGTGCCATGAGACTCATTAGCCTGCCATGAGTTAAGGAGTGGGCTACCTATGAGTAGTTCCATGTGACTCAACCCTAGAAATTGGTTCACTTATAGGTGGATCATGAGGGGTTTAATGGGGACAACATAGATGATAGGGTACTCTTGGATCGTAGAGTTATATCTAAAATGTAATCTTGGTTTATTAAATGATTAATTGAATGATTACATTGTTAACGTATTTACATGATTATTTTTTCCCCACATACCAGCTTCGACGTTTTTTTTGTCGGAATTTTAGGTACAAGCCAAAAGGACAAACATTAAATTGTCATATTGTGAAATACATGAAGTTAAATACAAGGAGGATTAGTTAGAGTAGAATCCTTAAGTGAATAGAAGTATAGAGATCCAAGTTTTCAAAAAGGTATGCAAAAATTTATTTTCTTAATATAGTAGGTTAAAATTTGATAATTATTCTTGGTTAATTGCTGAACCTTTGATCTGAAAGTTATGGGTGCGGCTTCAACCTCTCGGTCTCCCTTAATTGGGGGTTATTGGGAGGTGGGGTCGTAACAGAGAGAGAGCTGGAAAAAGTTGACTCGACCTGTCCAATCTACAACCCGACCCGATTAAACCTGAAGAAAATATAAATCCGAACTCAACCTGACCCGACCCAACCCGATGTTTACCCGAAACTCAATATGACCCGGAATTGACAGACCCAAACTTGACCTGACACCTGAACTGATGATATCGCGTAACCCGAATCAACCTGGAAAAATCACAACTGACTTGACCCGACTTGATATCAACCTGACCTGACATTTACCTAACCCGACGTAAACCCACCTAACACCAACACAACCCAATGTCAACCCAATCCAACACCAACCCGACCCTATATCAACTGGACTTGACGTCAAACCGACCCTACATCGACCAACGCAATGTCAACCTGACCCGAAATCAATCCAACAGAACACTAACCCGACCCAATGTCAACCTGACTGAGTACTAGCGAGTAGCAACTAGCAAGAAGTCGAGAAGTGAAGTTTTAGTTTTACAATAGATTTTTGTATAGCTTTATTAGTATATTATTTATTAGAAATAGTTTGCTTGATAATTTGATTATAAGCAAAAGGAAGGGGGAATATAAGAGATATCAGATGGTAAAAGAGAAAAATAACAAGTAAAAAAATATTTTCTTTATTTTTTTAATTAATGCAACATATTAGTCATTACTCATTATCATAACCCACAACATGATCTGAATATGGTCCAACTCAAAACATCTTGATTATACAAAAATACAACCCATGCAACACCAACTTGATAACTACCCAATTCAAAATGATTAGATTCAAACTTGAGTTAGCCCCAAGAAATAGTGTAAATTGAAACCACCTAAAGTGATTTGACGTGAACCCAAACCAACCCAATAAATGAATCTAAACAAACTTGTACCAAAATTGACCTGATCGGGACATGAGTTGACACAAAAAAGCAAAATGAACCGAAGGGACCAAACAGATACTAACCCGACTTGACATGAAAGGATAAAATAACCTCAATTATCTTTGACCCATAATGACTATGGCAAAACCTGAACTGACCCATCTGATTGCCAACTCTCTCACTAAACAAACTGAGACCCAACCCAAAACAACTAGACCCGAACAAAAAAAACAACCCAAAAAGACCCGATCTGATTACTACCCAACCTAAAAATGACTCGGCCTAAAACCCAAGTAGACCGAGGAAATAGTTCAAATTGACCCGACCTAATATTAAGATGACTCAAAATGATTAGACTTGAACCTGACCCGACCCGATAAAGTAACCTAAAAAATCCTATACCTAAATTGACCTGACCTGAACCCGAGTTGACCTGAATTACAAAATGACCTGAAAGGACCCAACTCGATCCTAACCCGACCCAAAACCGACTGACACAAAAGAATAAAATAACCTGAATTACCTCTGACCCGTAATGACCCAACCTAAAATAACCAGACCCAAACCTGACACGACCTGCCCGATTGCCAGCTATATATATATATATACATACATATATATATATATATATATATATATATATATATATATATATATATATATGTGTGTGTGTGTGTGTGTGTGTGTGTGTGTGTGTATGTGTGTGTGTGTGTATGTATATATATATACATATATATGTACATATATATATCTATATATATACATATATATATATACATACATATATATATATATATATATATATATATATATATATATATTTATATATATACATATATATATATACATATATATATATATATATATATATATATATATATATATATATATATATATATATATATATATATATATATATATATATATATATATATATATATATATGGTCGTTTATTCATTGCCCGCGCGGGTAGCCTGGAGTTTCGCTACTTGACAGCCAAAATAGTAACTCTTCTGGCCACAAAAGTAACTATGTTATCAAAAAAGTAACTATGGTGATAAGAAAGCAACTACACGACTAAAAAGTAACTACAACAAATATATATAAGGACGGGTTTTTTTATTTTGGGGGGGGGGGGGGCAAATGATATTATTTTTTGATGAAATTTTTTGGAGAGCTAGAAAAAATACTCCTCTGCAATAATGATTTTTTTTTTTGAAAAAAAATGGTGGGAAGGGTGGGCGGGTAGCTACCTGCGGGGGCAATAAATATGGGCCCTATATATATATATATATATATATATATATATATATATATATATATATATATATATATATATATATATATATATATATATATATATGTGTGCATTCATTCAATGCCTGCGCGGGTAGCTACCAACTCCACATTTTCATTACTTTTTTTAGTTTCTTACCTGACACATGTAGAGGATTACTTTACCTTACAAACTGTTACTTTCCGTGCATTAACAATTAAATTTGTAACAACTATAACAAATATAAGATTACATATTTATTTGTTATGTATTCTGCCCAGTTTTACTTTTTGATTCGAATTGTTACTTTTTGGTCAACATAGTTAGTTTTTTGTCCATAGAGTTACTTTTCTGACCAAATAGTTACTTTTCGGGCAGCATGGGTAGTGAATTCTAGGCTTCCCATGTGGGTATTAAATATAAGCTTTATGGATATATACATATACACATATAAATAGAGAGAGAGAGACAAACAAACACACACGATCTAGGGAAGATGGATCAGCTAGGGCAATATAGGCCAATTCTAAGGTTTTTACAATAGAATTGAATTTGTTCGATGGTGAACTAACATGACATAAAAGTAATATACATTTCAGCCTCAACATAATTATACTATATATTATATTGATTTATTTTTATTAAGTATTGGTTGATTCCTAGGAATGAAGTGTGTTACCCTTGGAATTACTATTTGACTCTAAATTGTATTCTAACAATGTCACTTCTTTCTAATTGTTGTTAATTTGTTGTAATAGTTTAATTTTCATAGATTGATCAAGATGGATTAAAATGGCAACAATAATAGTTTGAAATATTTGCAAATGTCATTTACATAGTTGGGTGTTTCTAATTTTTTATTCTCTAGTTGGAAAATTTATATATGATATTTTGTAATTCACTCTACTATAGTGAGTAAAACTTTAATGTTCAACATTGATCATCATGTCTTTCTTTTGAATTACATATGTCATGGTTTGTGGTTGCATTATATAAATCTGCGAAATGAGAAACAATCGGTTTAGACCAGTTTCTAGGTTGGTTATCACTTTAGTATATCCGCATTAAAATAAATGTGCTTCAAAATCCATCTAGATGTTGCTAAGGAGGAGAAAAATTAAATATAATAGCCTCACAAAGGAGGACAAATGGCATAATGAGGATGTCATTAATGATGTGAAAGGATGGCACCACACTAGAGGAAGAGAAACTCAACCAGCCTTGACTCATCCATACAATTGATGAGGGTGTTCCACTACATGTCAAGTTTAACATGGATAAATTATCTTCTTACCAAGAGGATTTATCAATGATCTATGGAGGACATGTGGGTTTTTAAAATAATTGGGATGCATCACTATCCATCCAAATGATGTTGGAGTTAGCAGTATCAGTGTGTTGCACCAACTCATAGTTACAAGGGTAATTTTTTTGCATGTTATATGACCTGTGAAGAAAACACAAGTAGAGAAAGGACATGCTATGGGGTGAGGTAGGGGAAGAATGATTGAGGTTGTGAGAAAGTTATGTAGTTACAACTTCATCTATGTATTCTTATCTTTGGAAGAACAATTTCAGTATAAGGAAGACTGTAAGAAAGTAAATATATCAAAATTTCCCTCTACTTATTTTATGTCTAGGATGTTCTATGTTTAGATTCATGTCCAACATGTGTAGTATTTGATTTAGACTATACATATACTTCAACAATGATGATTTTACTTAGACTCCCAAAAAAATCGGTGAATGTCATTTTGTGGATTCTTCAATGTGTGGATGGCCTAAGTTTCATAACTGACATTTTGTGGAGGTCAATGATTAGCTTTAGTTTAAACAACTATATATTTAACAACATTGATGAGGGTAGACTTTGGTGGTTAGATAATTGTCCTCCCTAACATTTACACCACTTTCATGTCTTGGTGGACAAAAAAATGTTAGGAAAATGAAAAGAGTAGTTATGGAATTCCTATTTATACACTTCATTCATTTCCATTTCATCATGAATGGGTAGATCATGCACATATTATGCAGGCAATAATTTAATATAATAACCACTAAACATTGAGGAAGGAATCAAAATAATATGATGAGGATGAAAAAAAATGTTGGATAGAATGCATTTCTATTGCAAACCCTACATGTTAGATTCTATTTTCCCTACAATTTAGAGTGGACATAGTACTTGTGTGGTTGGAGCCAAACAAAAGTTATGTGATAAAAGTTTGTTCTATATCAAACTAGAATGATATAGAGTTAATATATATTGTATCCTCTTTGTAATTGCAGTATACATTGTTTTGAATCCTTTCCTATGAATCATCTCAGACTACTAGGCCCATCCACTGAAAATTGTTCCATAAGGAATGAAGTCATTAATCATTTGATTATTTTTTTACTCTTATACTATGTTATGCTAATGTCACTTGTTTATTTTTTTAACTTATCTACTACAATATTTTTCATTTCATTTATGAGAAAGGATAAACATGGTTACTTTAAAGTTTAAAATGTTTCCAAATCAATTTTTAGTAGCTAAAATTTTTCAATTTTCTAATCTATACTTAAAAATATGTGTACCACATTATATGATCATTTCATGCATTATATTTAAAGAGGAAATAGAATGACAACTGCACAATCTATTTTGAAGAGTCTATCAAGTGAAAGATAAAGTGAGGAGTATAAGAAGTACGAATCACAAAATAAAATTTGGTCAATTCAAGACCAATATTCAAAGAGTAAAGTTGAAATGAAAGAATAGGAAACATGTAACAAGATTATAGGAAACTCGTAAGTTGATAAATGAAGTGAGATCTAGGAAGACAACAAAAAGTCATAAAATTAGTCAAACTGCTTCATCAAATGCAACAATTAGAGACTTCAGGGAGTATGTGGCAATTGAAAGCATTGTTGTCTACATAGGAGCAAGGAATGCTATATCCATGATCTTGTCTCATCTAGGTTGTACCTACAAAACATAAAAAAGATCAAAATGATAGACATGAAGGTCATCAAGAAATGACAGAGTCAATAATATATAATTATTATCAAAATATAGGCTAAGTGATTGTATTAGTCTTCGTGAATTTTTTTTGCTTCAACCCATCAACTCAAATAAAGGACACAAGCTAGGGCAGACCTAAGTGAAATAATTCTATCTTGGGATTATAGTTGAAAACATTATGATATGCCAAAATATTAACATTTTTAGGTGTATAATCATTGTTAAGGAAGTGTTGCCACACAACATGGGTAAAGCGACAGGTAAAGAAATATGAGTGTAGTTTTCCTCACATGTTTGACACACGTGACACATGGAAGGCCCTAAAAAACCATGGGAATACCAATTTGTACCATTGAGTAGTTTTTGTGTCAATTAAGAAAGATTAGTTGTCTCATTTTAAGTGGAAATCTTATGTGCCAACATGTTTGCTTGAAATGAGTGTCAAGACCTAGATTGATGAAGAATATACAACCTTTGTCCATAGATTAATGGTCACCATAAACCCAATAGGAGTTAGTGTGAATTGTGGTGTTAGTATATTTCAAAATAGTTTTGAAATTGCTGAGTTCACATGAAGAAAATTGATTTTGGGAAAGAAAATTTTGGAGGGAATGAATCTATTTGTTGCTAGAAGATGTCATGCCTTATGTGATGTGATATGTTTAATGGGGTATGGTGAGTGAACGTTAAGTTTATAGATAATACAAGAACATATGTTCACCCATAGATCACACTAGAAGCGAGTACGTATAACTTCATGGTGGTAGATATGAATGGTTTATTCCACAATAGAGATAGATATGTTGATGTATTTCTAATGGTGGGAGATATTGGACTGTCTAAACTTATGACATGGGAAATGATGTTTGTAATATTTTCTCATGATGTAATTAGTTCAGACTTGGTATGCTTATGACTTAGTGTGGCTGCAATTTTTTGAACCAGAAAGTAAGGTTGGATTCTAATGTTAGTAATACCACAACCTCAAAAAGGTTTTTGTTTACATATACAAGTTCAGTTGACAATATGGAGTTTGTTGTGTTCTAATATATAACCCCATAAAAATTCTTTCTAGATCAAACCTTTGGAATTTAAGATTCCTAATGGTAGTGGTGTGTAGCTGCAAAAGTATGTGACTAAGGGGGGTGAGTGAAAAATTTAGAAGCATAAGTCATTCAGCCAATCTAAGAGTCTTGACTTTCCAATTAACCAATTTATTTGTCAATCATTCATAGATTGAATTCCAAATATATGTGGGGAGTTTTAAATGAGATAAAAGAAGTCCCAAATATTTGATGGGGAAGACTTTCTCATGACAACAAAGTAGAAATTTGTAAAGCTCCACTTTAGTATTGGGAATGTTGGTGACATAAATGGCATATTTATTGAAATTGATCTAAGTCCCAAGATAAGTGAAAAATAATACCAAAATATGAATGATTTGAATAATACTATGGTCACCAATCTTGATAAGAAGTGTTGCATTGTCAGTCAAATGTATGATGTTCTTTGAGGGTCTAGGGACAAGGTCAACAAGATTATTTTCACTAAAAATCTCAACCATGTGAGATCAATTGTAAGTGATGATTGCAAATAAATAAGGGCATAAAGGATTCCTCATAATATTCCATTCAAGCTTGTGAAATAACCAAAAGTAGATCCATTCATAAGGGTGGAAAAGTGAGTTGAGTTGATGCAGCTGCAGATCATTTGATTTGAAAGAGTGTGGAAAATGAACCTATTGAGACAATCTAGAATGAATTTGTAATTGATATTCTCAAAGGCTTGTCTAGAATTGATAATAAGGGTGAGTAGAAGTGTTTTTCTATATTTTTAAAATTTTGGAATGTTTCATTGACCATGAGATATATATCTTGTATGAAACATATCTTTAATGATAGCATTTTGATGTAGGCCAATCAATTCCTTAATTGATGGTTTAGATTTATAACAAAAATCTTTGGAAATGAATTTTTATGAATCATTGACCATAGTGATAGGCCTGTAGTGTTTAATAGAGGCAATATCCTCATGTTTCTTGATCACGGGAATATGTGTTTTGTTAAGGAATCCTATTTGTGGAGTGATGTCATTGACATGGGAAATGTCATTACAAATATGATGAAAACTATTATTTTATATTCTCCCATCTATCGTGTTAAAAATGTAAACCTAAGTTACATGAAACTAGAGATTTTTCACCTCGAAGACTATTCATGCCAATGGAGATATCTTCATGTGAAAAAAATATGTAAGGTCATAGGGTTATCGAGTTTCATCTAAGTGAATAAATGTTAGTTAAGTAAGAATACATTTATGTACGAACAACCATGGTTTAATATTTTGGAGAAATCATCACACAAAAATTTAAGTATGATGTGACATTTAGTGATCATTGAATTGTTAATGAAGATAATGTGGATATGGGATTGATGTTTTTTTATGTTGCACCATTTCTACAAACAGGTATGGTGTTGTCACCTTCCTTGAGTCAGGTCATTTTGACCATTGCTTCAATATTATATCTTACATGGTAGTCATGGAAATAAGTTTACTGTGTAATAGTTATGGGTGCACAAGGTCGTTGTGAGGAGAACAACCAGTAGTGAGTAGCTTTTGTTCCAGTTGGCATACATTGTTATGAATGTTTGCAAAGGTATCAATGTTCTATGTGATAAATTTTGTTTTACATGATTACAAAAGTAAATGAGTGTGGTATTCCAGTTCCATATCAAATTAAAAACATTGTCATACATATGTAGTTGCTTTGATAAAAGTATAGTTGCAAGTAAGAAACATTCAAAGTGGAATGGTTTTAGGTCCCAAGATTTATATAGAGTATTGACCATGATAGGGAGGTTGTCAAAGATGGGATGATGTGAAGTTGTCATAAATTTAGGGGGTAAGTGGAATGCAAATCTTGTGAGTAGACAAGGTGCAAGCCAAATATTTTGCAAGGTTCCATATATAGTTGACGTTGTTAGATAAAAGGTCATCAAGTTTGTTGTTGAGGATGTAATCACTGAAGATATTTTTATTTTAGTCATGGTGTCCATGGTTACCATTACAAAAGAAACTTTTGGAATCAATTCTAGTGAAGGTGAAGTCACCACGGACAATCCAAAACGAAGTGTTGTGCTTAGAGACAATTTTGTTGAGTTTCTGCAATTATAATTTATCTTTTAACCCAATTCTTCATACATGTATGTGAAAAACCAAATTCTTTTGTCTATAAGATATGTAAATTGGATTCTAATGTAGAATGTTTGCATAGTGAACATAATGATTTGAAAACAAATTTGGATTCCATATGATGATTACACCAACACTAAAACCACTGCAAAGGATTTGAATATTCAGTGATTTAATTTCCACCTATAGTGTTGAGTTGAAATTTTGATAGTGTTGTTGTGGTTACTTGGATAGTGATAATATTGATCATATTTATCATGATAAACTTCATAATATGTTTATGATATTTAGAGGAGGAAGAACCACACATGTTTGTAGTTCCAAGGATCATCAAGAAATTATAAACTCAAGGGATAGCCTAAAGGGTATTAGAAATCATATGGTCAGATCGGTATGCTCATTAATGGATAATGAGATAGGCCATTTGTTATAGCAATCATGTTTTTATCGATTTCAATGATGGCCAAAATGGCATGTAAATGGTTATCAAACTCATACCAGTTTCTTTTGAAAAAGTCAGAAAATCATTAATATTATCCTAAGAAATATTCCATGTTATGGGATCAACAACAATAGAAGAAATATCACACTCAGTTAATCAGAGTGCCTTTATCCCAATAAGGCTCATAACTGATAATGCCCTAGTTTCCTTTGAGATGTTCCATGCTATGAATAGAAAGACCAAGGGTAGGAAAGGAACTATGGCTATTAAACTCGATATGAGCAAAGCCTACGATAGAGTGGAATGGAACTTTGTTACCAATGTAATGGAAAAAATGGGGTTCAATGAGATTTGGTTTAACAAGATTCTGGAATGTATGAGCATTGTGTCCTTCACTTTGGTTATTAATGGGAACAAGAAGGGACTGGTGATCCCGCAAAGAGGACTAAGACAAGGAGATCCAATTTCTCCCTATCTTTTTCGATTCTGTGCGGATGCTCATTCCTCCATGATGAACAAAGGCAGGACTGATGGAGTCATCCATGGGATTTCAGCTAGCAAAAATGGTCTGAAAGTCATGCATCTTCTCACTAGAGAAAACCTCAAAGAAGCTGGTCACATAGCTAACATTCTGAGATATTATGAGGAGGCTTCTGGACATAAAGTTAATCTATCTAAATCTGAGATTTCCTTAAGTGCAAATAAAAATATATGAGGAAAGAAGAGAGTTCCTGAGTGCAACCCTATAAATGAAAATGGTAGAAAAGCTCGATAAATACTTGGGACTCTCAACTATCATAGGGAGATCAAAGAAGGAGGTTTTTACTAATATGAAGGACACGATCTGGCGTTAGATGCAAGGATGGAAAGAAAAGATCCTCATCGAGGCTGGTAAAGAAATTATTATTAAAGTTGTGATCCAAGCTATTCCTACTTATATGATGGGTATTCTACATATTCCAAGCTACATCATTGACGATATTATCACGGTAATTTCTAATTTTTGGTGGGGAATTAAAGACGGTAGAAAGAAAATGTACTGGGTCGTCTGGACCAAAATGTGTATTCTAAAAAGGAATGGAGGTATGTGTTTTAGAGATATTGGGCTCTTCAATGAAGCTCTGCTTGCCAAACAGGCATGGCACCATCATTCCAGTTTAGACTCTTTACTAGCTAACGTTCTGAAAGAAAGATACCATAGGAATACTTCTTTTCTTGAGGATAGAAGAGGCTATGATCCTAGCTTCACCTAGAGAAGTATCTGGGGATCCAAAGATCTTCTCAAAGAAGGTCTACGAAGATGCATGAAAAGGGGAGATAAGGTGGATAAATGGAAAGACAGTTAGATACCAGACAGAAAGGGTGTTGTTAAGAAAAGAGATGATGCCCATGGGAGAGAACCTCTCATGGTGAGTACTTTGATTAACAAAGATGATGGATACTGGAATGTTGATGTTCTCATGAACCTTTTTGATGATGAGGACAAAGATAGAATCTTGAAAATCACACCTATCTAGGATCAAGAGGATGATTATTATTGGTTTCTAACTAGGGATGGAAATTTTACTGTCAAAAATGCCTATTAGTTGGGTGCCCTAGATCTGAAAACCACTTGGGTAGATATGAACTCTCCCCAAATGTTTATAACCTCGAGAATTCTATGGAAGCTCAAGGTCCCTACAATGCTTAAACACTTCTTGTGGCAGTGCTACTGTAACCAGCTCAGTATTAAGGAAAATCTCTATCGCATGCATATTACTCCTAATGCACTATGTGAGGTATGAAATAATGAAGTTGAGACTATAATGCATCTACTCAAATCTTATAGGCGGTCAAGAAACTTATGGAATCTAGCAGGCTATACTAACACAATCTATGATGGACAGAACAGGTTTTTAGGATTTGTTAAATCTGGTCATTCAGAACATGATAGAGGAAAATGTCCTTAAATTCATCATAGGAGTGTTATCTCTTTGGATCTGCAGGAATGATAGGATCCAAAATCACACTAATTTTGATATCACTGTCACGTACAAAAATCTCCTGGATTGGGCTGCAAGATATATTTCTTATTCAAACAAAAGTAACAATATGCCTGGACCATGGAGTATGGAGGCGACTTCTGTGTGGTTACCCCCCAGCATGGTTGGACAAAGATCAATACATATGCTACCGTCGACAATTTCAGAATTGGTATCAGCTTCATCTTCAAAGAAAGTAATGGAATAGCTACTCTTACTACTAGTAAAAGTTTCCTGGGAATCTGGGATATCCAATACACGGAGGCTATGGCGATGTTGTTGGCAATGAGACATGCTCTCGCGGCGGGCCCAAATAG
Organism: Alisma plantago-aquatica; assembly: GCA_963693085.1. Taxonomy (NCBI): domain Eukaryota; kingdom Viridiplantae; phylum Streptophyta; class Magnoliopsida; order Alismatales; family Alismataceae; genus Alisma; species Alisma plantago-aquatica. The sequence goes on from OY856411.1 coordinate 253,828,810, forward strand.
AATTATTATAGAGTCAGATGCGAGCAATGTCATTTCCACTATCAGAGATCAATGTTTTGGTCATAGTCTGTACATGGCAATTCACAAGGAAATAGAGAAACTGACAAGTTACTTTACAGAAGTGGCTTTTGTCTCACACCAAGAGAACTAGAAATTGGGAAGCCCGTGATCTAGCTGCTTGTGGGATTTGTAATGATATCAGTCCTCGTCTTTCCACTTTTTACATAAGGGCTTGGATGCCTATCTGTAACCTTTCTTTAGCAACATAATATATGGAGCAATGGTATCAAAAAAAAAATTAAACAAAACTGTAACATGGAAAAGTTCTAACAAAGTGACATATGTTGATTCTAGAATACAAGTTGAGTACCTTGTTGTCTTGAACACATCTGAGAATATAGTATGGATCAATAGATACATTTAGATAAACATGGGGAGGTTCCACCCATTCATGACGCAATAAAAATACTATGAAAGTAATAGACTAAGAAACCAAGATAGCATACTACGACATTTCCATCTCACACAAGAGATTGTACAATGAGGAACAGTAAAGATTTGCAAAGTGTTCACTAGATGAATATATTTTTAATCCACTAACAAAATCACTCACACGACATAAACATGATGGTCATATTAAGATGACTTGGAATAAGATTCATGGGTGATTGGCTCAAGGTGCAAGTGGAAGTCTATTGGTATGTATGCCCAAAGAGCCAATCATGTAATGGTTGTACTGTGGCATTATGTACTTTATTTTATAATAATAAAGGTAATTTTTGTCTATTATGTTTGTTTTAATCATGAGATGATGAAACATATATGATAGATGTTTAAAGAATGATGTTACTCAATGACATGTCTTAAGGTTGAAGACCTGAACAATTAGATCATATGTATGATAAGAGTAAATACATCCTTGCTATTTCCCTAGTCATATATTATTTTGGAAGAAAAAATAAATGCAAATAATGCATAAGACTGGAATGAGTATTGAATAATGATAGAGTCTCATTAGTCATGATAATGGATATCAATTCAAACACATAGGTACTTGTTAGGAACCAATGTACCAAGCAAACCCAGCTTGAGAGTGACACATGGAAACGATAAAATGGTAGTCACAATCAGCTCTCAAAGTGAGATTGGTCATTGTGGTTCTTAGACCTGAAGTCACAACACTCATCACATGTAATTTGATTAACTTTGACACCATACAAGGTGACCATGAAAAAGGGTTGCGATGAAGGTGGTGCTCGGGTACGATGTGACACATGGATATCGACTGTGAGTGATGTAGATGAGATTTTTCCCCCAGAAAAGAGTTGATATCCTAACCACTTTATAAGCGAGACTGAGAAACGTTGGCCATACTCATGTGAGATACTATGTGATATGTGAACTCACATGCATTGAATATAATCTTCTATAGTTCAAGGAGCATGGATTGAATGATAAGAGGATAATGATTCAGTGCTTCATTTTCAATCTAGATATCAGTGATAAAGAAACTATACTATCATGATAACTGATCATGGATGTAGGTTGAAGTTGTTCTCCAACTTTCCTATTACTTGGGTAGCAATGAGGAGTATCCAGATACTTCTCATTGGTTTTGATTTCATAATCTGGTTATGGACATTAATTACCAATGTAATTTGGAACCTATAGGGTCACACACATAGGATTCACCTAAAATAGGAATTTACTCATGGTTAAGATTTAACTTGGTTACTAACATGTTTGAGCAATCAATTTAAAGAAGATTGATTGTTAGTCTGCTCACTAGAGTGTCCAATTGGCCGACTGGTGATCCCTTCAATTGATTGGAGTATCTAGTTGATTGATTGGATTGTACACACACTATATAATGGAACCAACAAGTCGACCGATTGGATTGTCCAACCGATCAACTGAAAGGAGATCCCAACTGATTGTAAAAATATCCACTCGACCGATTGGAATGTTAAATCGACTGACTAGATGATCAATAGGAATGGGTCAACCATTTGATGTTGACATAATGATGTGCATTAATTATTACATTGAAAGCTAGCAGGTTTGTAAATAGGAAAGCAACCCAATTGACTTACTAGATATTCTAGTCAATCGACTAGCGTGCCAATCAATCAAACATATGTTCTAATCAACTGACTGGTGATTCACAATAGTCGTCAAACCATGAGATTTGACCCTTTATATCCCATGGGTTTGTGGAAACCCTATCCCATCTACTCCTATATAGTGAGGGCATGACCATGGCTCTCAACACTATTATATAACACAACTCCACATCTCACAATTGTGGTAATGTGATAGCCAGAGGTATCTGACCCGTGAAAGGGAGAGATAGCTAAGGGGGGAAGTTCAAGGGAAGGGACAACTCCTTCCCACCGGCTCTAAAAGTGTGATGTAGAATTCCTAGTGGCCCATGATAACTACATAGAGGGGTGGAGGACATCACCAATATACTAGGAGGATGTTTTCAACCACCATCTCTGGTTCTACACTAGCAAGCCACTGTATACTATTATTCAGATGCTGCTTGAGAAAGAAGCACAACTCTACAAGGGTTCACGTTGAACTTGCTCCAAGACTAGGTATATTCTTTTCACCCTCCTTTCTGTTTCATACTTATAAAGAGATCCACTAGTTATGGGGAATATGGCAAGAAGTTTTTTGTTTCCACTACCATCTTTGACTACCAACAAGCAACCAACCCACAATTTTGTTTTCTAGATAGTTATTCCGGATACATTCATATTTCTATGGAACCACATGACTAAGAGAAGTCAACCTTCACTTGTCCCTATGGTACTTTTGCTTACCGTTGTATGCCCTTTTGATCTTTGTAATGCTCTAGCGATGTTTCAATGATGTATGCTTGCAATTTTTCAAATATGGTAGAGATATATATTGAAATTTTTATTGATGATGTTTCTATCTATGTATAGTCATTTGGGAACTTCCTTGCTAGTATGTACAAAGTTTTGTAGAGATATGAGGACACTCACCTAGTTTTGAATTGGGAGAAATGTCATATGATGGTGAGTGATGTGATTTTTCTCAGACAGAATGTGTCCAACAAGTGGATGGAAGTCGATACGGTAAAGATTGACGTTATATCCAAACTACCTCTATCTTGTTCAATGAAAGTAGCTCACGACTATTTGGACATGTCAATTTTCATCAATGTTTCATAAAAAAAATTGAATATTTTCAAACCCCTTACCATGTTTTTGAAAAGGACTTCAAATATAATTTTTATGATTTTTGTTTGAGAATGTTTGACATTTTTAAGGAGAAATTGATATCAACACTCATGATGATGGATCTATATCAGAGCCAACCTTTTGAACTAATGTGTGATGCCGCAGATTATGCGGTTGGAACTATTTTAAGCCAAGCCAAAGACCATCCTATTTTTATCATTTTGTAGGTGTTGTGAAATCTTAATGATGCTCAACTAAATTATACCACCATTGAAATGAACTTTTAGTCAGTGTCGTTGCTTTTGATAAATTTAGACAATATTGTGTTGGTTGACCATATGGCTATTTATTACCTATTCTGGAAGAAGGATGCAAATCCGAGGTTGATTTGATGGATTTTGGTAGTACGGGAGTGTGATAAAAAAAATTAAGGATAAATCTAGAGCAGATAATATAATGGTCGAACATTTATATTGGTTAAAGAAAGTGAAAAAAATGGGGCTACATGTACCAATCATTGGGATTTTCTTGATGAGAGATTTTTTGCTTTGAGAGACAAAAGCCCTAGTATGCACATATAGTGAATTACCTGGCTTGTGGAGTACTACCATGAGATCAGGGATAATGGGAGAAGAAGAGATTCTTCCGTTCATTGAGGTTTTGTGTTTGGGATGACCCTAATTTGTTTAATCAATATGGTGATGAGATCTTGAGGAAGTGTGTTCCTGAGTGTTAGTTTGAAAGCATACTTTGTCATTGACACTTTCTACCCACCAAGGGACACCATGCTAGCTCAAGGATGACATATAAGGTTTTGGAGAAAGGATTCTATTGATTGTCCTTATTTTAGGATGCTTATGATTTTTTGAGGAGGTGTACACATGTCAACAATCATGCAATATCTCTAGAAAACATGAGATTCCATTGAGAACGTTTCTAGAAGTTGAGGTCTTTGATCTTTGGGTCATAGATTTCATGGGACCCTTTGTCTTTTAATTCTAACCTTTATAGTTTCTTGCAGTTGATTATGTGTCAAAATGGGTGGAAGTAATTCCAACCCAGACTAGTGATGCACATGTTGTATGTAGTTTTGTTAAGGAATATATTTTGTACAGATTTGGGGTACCTAGGATGATCATAATTAATGGAGGTTATCACTTCACAAATTGGAAGTTTACCACTTTGTTGAGAAAATATGAAGTTGTTAGGAACCCCATACCACCCCCAGACTCAAGGATAAGCATAAGTTTCTAACAGGAAGATACAAATGATAATAGAGAAGACTACCTTGAGTAGTAGGACAAATTCAAGCATGGAATTGAATGATGCTCTTTGGGCTTATAGGACAACCTTTGAACACCCATTAGAATGATCCCATGTACACTAGCCTATAGTCAGGCATGTCACTTGCTCATAGAATTGGACCATAAGGCCAAGTGATCTTTTAGGAAATTGAATTTGAACTTGATTAGTGGATGGAGGAAACATAGGTTAGATCTTAATAAATTGGATGAGATTAGGCTAAATTCCTATGAGAGTTCAAGAATCTACAAAGATAGGATAAAGAATATCTGTGACCACCATATTCTGCATACGACATTTGTATCGTAACAAAGTGTGGTTTTATCCAATTCTAGAAAGGTGTTACATCCGAGGAAGGTGAGATCTAGATGTAATGCACCTTATGTGGTGGTTAGATCTTTCCCTCATGACACATTAGAGATTAGTTATGATTCCAAGACATTTTTGACCAATGGATAGCATCTCAAACATTTTGTGGAGGAAGACTTGAAGTTCATTGAGCTTCATTGAGAATTTAGATGATTCTCTAGCCTAAGACATCAAACAAGGGCTCTTCTAGGTGGAAAGCCACTTTAATTTTATTATTGACTTTTTGTTTAAGTCATCTCTTTGGTTATAGTTCATATTTTTTAGAATATTAGTTTTGTTGATGTAATGAAAAAAAGGTGTCATGATGTGTTTTGTTAGGTGTACAAAATATTATATTATTGGTTGAGTTGACACTGTCATCCATAGCACTGACACATCATTCATGAATCATAGGAAATTTTGTAAATTTTTGTACGACCATATCCTTATATGTAGGAGACTTTACAAGAGCCATCAAGATAGTTAGCTCCGACGCCATCCAATCCGTCCACTCATCGCTAAGTCCTCGATCACGATGTTGCCTTCACCACTTTTACGCAGGGTGACAAGGCAGAGTATGCGAGGTCGCCATGCACAACAGGTTGTTGCAGAGAGGAGAAACCATTTGCTGGCGACTGCCGCTTCACCGGAGGAGGTGGTACATAATATTAGGGTTGTGATGGCCAATGATGATGCGATGCATGACAACCACTCACCGCCTAGGGTTTATGAAGATGAAGGCCAGAGTGATGGGAGACCCAAAGTTCCTGGGCCCGAGCGGGCGGAGGATCCCGCGCCTGGTAATTCACCGAGGATAACACCGTAGGAAGCTACGCATGTCCGCAGATATTTAACCTTGAAGATTCATCGGCGCTGGAATCAAGTCATCGTCAGGGACATATCACTCTGACGCCGCCCCCGCCACCGATGATGGGGGAAGGAGGGTCAACACCTATGGTAATCGCGACAGCCTGCTCTCTGTTTGCCCCTACTGTTCTAGAGGATCAAGCACCACGATCATATGAGTATAGAATGACGGAGGTATATGAAGGAACCTCTCCTAACCCTAGGGTGGGTTCCGATCCGCCACCCACTACGCCGCCAGTGGGCCCGCTGCGGCCCTAGAGGAAAGCACCTCTATACGGGATCCCACATGACACCTGCTTCAGGTGTATGGGGAGAGGCCATTGGCAAGCGCAATGTAGAAGAAGCAAGGTCTGCTATAAGTGTCATAGATCGGGACATGTGGCTGCTAGATGTACACAGTCTATTTCGAGACCGAGACCACCAGACGTACATTTGAGGTCGGCCTTTCCACCATTTCCTACAGGTATCCCGGCTAGGGGTGCTCCGCAACACGTCCCTAAGCGTATCGTTGTTGATGTCGGTCCTGATGACGAGATGCGGAGAATGAAGACGACGAAGCTACAAAGGGCAGTGGAGATATCTTGGCCCTATAGTGTTCAATGGACGGAGCTTTGCCCTTTCTTGTAACAGTGTTGGCCCAATGCTGCAGATCTATATAGATTTGCAGAGTGAAAGGCTGTTGCCTTCTTCTCATGCGATAAGGAGGCGAAGGAAGTGAAGGAGAAGGGCGTACCGACTTTTCGTGGAAAAAAAATCGAATTACATCACATGATTAATGGCGAACAACACCAACGGAAGGAGGCCTTCTGGTTCTGGGTAGCAGACGTCCCTATTACCTGTAGGGATGATGATACGATGGAGAAGATTATATCACCTTTCGGAAGATTGAGATACATTTCAGACTGGCAGAAGGAAAAATATGACTTATCTAGCCTTCTTATCCTAGTAGAGGCATTCAGTGAAGATGTCCCCCAATTTTTATCTCTTACATACAGGCAGCGTCGGACGTCTGTGTAGTTCTTCATGTTGGCAAGAGGGCCGGTGGGATCAAATAGCATGCAACTCACTGAATTTGGGAGACATTCAGGGATACCTCAGGAGGCCCTTCTTATGCAGGAGAAGACGACTGCATCTAATGCCATGGTGGTTGTGTCTAGCAGAACCTCAAAATCTAGGGAGATCCCACAGGCGTGGAGTCCGTCCCCGGTCAGGCAGCAACATAGACCACCAAGGCGAGTGGTAGTGGATAGAGAGGGCAACAACAAATTTCTATCGAACAGACGGCTGGAGGATTTCATGTTCCTTGAGGGTGACTATAATGAGCATAGGAGAAGATCTGGAAGGAGTCACAACAGACTTAGAAGAGGTGGTGATGATAGCCGGTACCACAAACGTTATCACTCCAGGAGAAGACACTCAGACTGCGACGGAGAGTTCTTCAATGGGTGCTGGTCGGAGATTGAAGGGGGATACAACCCTTGATCAGTCTCAAATTTACTGTTGACGGTGGCACAAAGTTAAACATGGACTATACTTCTATTTTTTGGAACATCAGATGTGCATCTAATAACCCTACGAGGAGAGTTTTGAGTAGAATCTATGGTCGATTTAAACCTGGTGTGGTTTGTTTGTTTGAGCCGTTTCTCCATGTTGAACAGGCAACATAACTCATGGACATCGTGAGGCTTCATTGGGATGTTGATGCAGCCCTATTTTAGGGCTTCATCTTGTGACATTTTGCTCTTCCATCACATCTATACCTGTTAGATTGCATGTCATTCCCCCTAATATGCTTATTTGTATAAAATGCACTTATGGACATTATTTGCATGTTTTTCAGGCATTTGGACCACGATTGATGGAAGAGAGAAAGAAGGGGTGATGCTAGGGGTCCTCTGTACTTGGAGAGGCCAAAAGTGAAGTCTGACGCTCCCTCGACCTACCCCTAGTGGCCAAAGATCATGTGAAGCAAAGATGTCCAAGTAAATCCAAAGCTACAAGTCAAAGTGCTGCCCCAGGACTCAGCACGGCCGTGGTACAACAAAACGGTCGTGCTAGGTCACTTAGAAATCGACAGGTTCAACTTCCAAATCAAGCAGAAGGCAGCACGGCCGTGGTGGAACAAAACGGCCATTCCAGTGACAGACACAACGGCCGTGCACCACAAAATGGCCATGGCACAGTAGAGAAAAACGGTCGTGCAACAGTACCACGACCACATCAAACAGTCCCACCATGGCCGTGCCAGCCACCACGGACGTGGCACACCACAGCCACCATGGTCGTGGTACCCCACCACGGCCGTGGCCGTTTTGACCACCAACCTGACATTTAGCAATTTAATTCCCACGACCGTTCCCCCTACACCACGGCCGTGGCCTACCCTAACCACCACGGCCGTGGTACCCCACCACGGCCGTGCTACTCACAGAATCCAGCCACTTTTTCACTGTTTTCCCCATTTTGCCCCTAACTTAACCTAGTGCTTCCCCCACACCTATATATACCTAGGTGGCGGCTGGGGCACGAGGTTGGCTACCTTCTACCCCTTCCTAGCTCCCCAAATCACCACCCACTCCATTCCACTCCATATCCAACTCAAATCCACTCCATTTCACCATTTCCACCACATAACCCTCAATATCTAAGCCTTCCTTCCACTTCCCTCCATCATTCCACACCATTTCATCCAAGGAGAAGAAGGAGGACGTCCCTACAGCTGCTGGAGAGGAGGACTTCTTCATCTACACCGAGCTCCATGGCTTCATCTACCTCTTTCTCCTCTCTTTTTGTATTTTGCTTTGTTATGAGTAGCTAGGCCCCTTGGGTGGGCTGTTTGGGGGAAAATATGTTACTTTGATACCATGTTGGGGGAAAATGACATGTAAACTTTATAATTTCATATTTTAATGATTATATTCTATTTGCATCTCTTTCCCCATGGATTACTTGTTGGTTTGTGTGTGAAATCACTTAGGAATTTAGGCAAATTGCTTATATGCGTGAATTTTGGGATTTGCCCCTAGGTCCAATTCTTGGATCCCTAGGTTTCCTCCCATCTTACTACATCCTAATCAATCTCCCTAAACCTAAGTGAGAGATCTAAGTAGCTAGATTAGGTAATTCTAGTGCAATTAGCATGGAGCCTTCTCAAGGCTAGAATGTGGGGGAATTTGGGTCCAAAACCCTAATCTCACCTCCCCATTACTACCCTCGGCCCCTAATTGCCCCAGGAATACCTAATCTAGAAACCTAGACTTGATTAGACTCTAATTGAATTGAACCTAATCCCTAACCCAATTGAGCCTCGTAAGGGTAGTAGGGGGTGTTAGGGACTAGTTCCCCTATACACAACCTAGCATATCCATGGCCAGTTAGTAGCTTAGGTTAATTCATTAGACTCTAACTTGTTGTTTGGTTTGGATAATATAAATGGAATCATAATGTTCATATGTCACCCCCCAACTTAAGTGATAAGTTCATACCCCTAAACAACCCACACATCTCTTTACTGCTTAAAACTCTAGTTCTGTGCTTGCTTTGCTTAGTTAGTTCTTTTCTTGCTTAGTTAGATTCTTGCCTTGTTTGTGCTAGTTTAGTTCTTTAATTGCTCTTTTGTTTTTCTCTTGCTTGCCTTAGCATAATTTGTCTTTTCATACCTAGCTTAGTCCTTTCTTTCATGCTTAGTCTTAATCTAGTCTAGGGTTAACGTAGATTTTGTTCTCGCCTTTAATTGCTTGCTTGTTCATCCTTAGTTAACAATCAAATCAACCTTTAAACCCTTTACCCTAGTCTCCGCAGTAGGAACCTAGCTAAACTAACCTAGCTCTAGTGCCCCCTCTTTTCCCTGTGGATCGACCCTATACTTGTCGCCTTCCTATACTACGACACGACCCCATGCGCTTGCGGGTGTAGTGTTTTAGTAGATGTAGGTAGCCGGTTAGGTCTTATAAATTTTGAAAGCATAAGAAACCCCATCCACCGTGCATTCCGACCTCATGGGGTGCATCTAATCAATAGAGTAGTGTGTTAGCACCACTAGCGGAAACGCACCAAGCTTTCTGGCGCCGTTGCTGGGGACTAGAGGTGCTCGACCTAGCTAGTTAGTTTTTCTTTGACTTTTCCTACTGCCCTCATCATTTCTATTCTTTATTCATTTTTCTTTGCATTCTTTGTGTATATTGGTTTACTAACTTGCTTTCTTTTGTTTGGTTGTGCTTTGCGCATGTGACAAGCTATTCGGGAGGAAACAAGATGGAAGACCAAAGTGCACCTCACAAGCTACTTCAAGACTACTTCATGCCTCGCAACTACAAATCGCCAATTGCTAGCAGGGTTGATCAAATGCCAGGGGAGCAATTCTCTATTCCTCCAGGTCTTCTTGGGCTCCTGCCCATCTTCTACGGCTTAGAGAGTGAGAACCCCTACAAGCACTTGGACTCCTTTCTTGAAGTATGCTCCACCTTTAGGACGTCGACGGCTAGTGATGATACAATTCGATTGACCTTGTTCTCTTTCTCCCTCAAAGATAGAGCCAAAGACTGGTATGACTCAAGAAAGGACATCATGAGTTGGGAAACAATGAAGAATGCTTTCTTGAGACAGTTTTACTCTATTGCAAGGTTGACACAAATGCAGCGTTCTGTGACAAGTTTTAGCCAAATGGGCAGTGAGCAGTTTCATGATGCATGGGAGAGATTCAAGAAGCTGTTGAGAGAGTGTCCTCACCATGAGATCCCTTTGTGGCATCTAGTTCAATCATTCTACTCTAGTTTGTCTCTAAAGGACCAAGACACAGTGGACTGTTCTTGTGGAGGAGTTTTCATGGCTAGGCCACCTGAGGAGATATGGCCTTTGTTTGAGCAGTTGGCTGAAGGATCAAGAATTCGAGCTTCTAGCATTATGAATGAAAGAGGGTATGCCTTTACTGTGACACCCCCTACTCATGATGACTCAAGCCCGCAAGTGATGAAGATTCTTGGTGACATGGTGAACTTCATGAAGAACCAAGTGACAAATGCTCCTTGCCATCCGGTCAATTCTATAGAGTTCTATGGGGAAGAAAAGAAGACACCTCACTCCTATAGCTATCAGGAACCACACAGTCCCACATACAGCTCAAGGTTTGAGGAAGAGGTTCTTTCTAGATTGAGAGTGTTTGATGATGTTCAAAGGGATGTTGTAAGGATAGAAGAGAGAATAGAGCAACTATCTTCTATCATCGCTCTCCAAGAGGAAAAATTGTCTTCAAGACCCATCGTGAGCCACCATGAAGCAAGTGGGCCCATACCATCTTCACAAGTTTTCTACAGCCCACCCCCCATGTAAGTGCACCCCATTCACTCCTTCCAAGGCTACCCCCAGCCTTACACCCCTCCACCACCTCCCTCACCTCAAATTTCACAAAACTTCACTTTCCAGCCCCAATTCTCTCATCCCCCTCAATTCCCTTCTCCACCTCAATTTCAACCCCAAGTATCCTCCACCTCCTCCACAGCCACAACATGCTCCCCCTCTCCACCATGAGCAAGGTAGTGCCGTGACAGTTCTAAGGAGTGGAAAAACTCTTGAGCAGCCCGCAAGTCAAAAAAGGGTTGATAAAGCAAAGCAAAGGCATCCAAGTGGTGATACTGTGATTGATATTGCTGAAGATGATGTTGTGATACCGCATGTTGAGTTTGGGATTCCATGTGATCCGCCATACACCCCTTTTGCAGGTCCTCCCATCCCTAGTGTTCCGCCTCATGTTCATGAAAGTGCGGCAAAAACTAGTGATCCTCCAGTTGTAGAAGCACTAGATGAGCCACCAGAATTGAAAAGGAGGCAAAAGCACAATGTTGACATTCTTGAGGTGTTTCGCCAAGTAAAGGTGAACATTCCACTTTTGGATGCTATCAAGCAAATCCCATCATATGCCAAGTTCCTCAAGAACCTATGCACTGTGAAAAGAAGGTCAACGGGGAGGATTCCAAAGAAGGTAAGACTGAATGAACAAGTGAGCTCCATCATAAAACACTCACTTCCCGTGAAAAGAAAAGACCCAGGAGCCCCACTCATACCTAGTTACATAGGGGGACATCGCATAGACATGTCCTTGCTTGATTTGGGATCTAGTGTGAATTTGATGCCATATCATGTCTATGTTGAGCTGGGTTTAGGCAAGTTGAAGCCGGCACATTGCACTCTCCAGTTGGCGGATAGATCCATAAAAGTGCCTAGAGGTAGAGTGGATGATGTCTTGGTGATGATAGACAAGGAAAAAGGCGCGGTGTTCCCGGTGGATTTCATTGTACTTGATATGGAGCCGGAGGATAGGAAGATTCCCATCATCTTGGGGAGGCCGCTCTTATCTACAGTTGATTCCGACATTCATGTACGTAGTGGCACCATGACAGTCTCATTTATGGACATGAAGATGAAGATCAACATGTACAAGACCCCAACCCGGCGAGTCTGAGATAGGGATATTGGACATGATCACTTCACAAGTCCAAATGGGTATTTGAGAGAAGAACATCAAGGTGAAGAAGTTAATGATGATTACTGGGACCAAAGGGATGAGGAGAATAGATTGAGTGTAAAGGAAGGATGCATGTTTTGCAAGAATGGACACATGAGAATGCCAAACAGATGAATTTTGAAGAATCACCAAAAAGCCTAGCTGAAGGCAAGAAACTCAGCGCTTGTGGGAGGCAACCCACCTAGGTTTGGGAATTTTTGACCCGAACTGCATTTTTGATACTTTTTCTTTATTTTTACTTTTTTTCAAGAAAGCACACACACACACACTCATATTTGATAGTTTTTGTATAGTTTTGATATGTGCAGGCGAGAACAGAGTGAAATGAAGAAGAATAGATAAAAGTTTGACAACGCATCAATAGAATATTGACTGGAGATCTATTTTTGATGATTTGAACAAGATTCAAGTCTCCTACTGCTGTTACAGTGCCCAACACGGCCGTGGTGGTGCACTCACTTTCAACAAGGATATGATCAGAAAATTGGGAAATTTGACTAAGTTTTGAACCAGGGCAGCACGACTGTGTAAGGCAGCACGGCTGTGGTACATGAAGCCACCACGGCCATGCCGCACAGCACGGCCGTGCAGCAGCCCGTTGCCAGCAGTTTTAAGTCAAAATTTGCAAAACTTCTTTTCACTTGCTCATTTCTCCGAAGAATAGAACGGTCGTGCTCCGTGCCCTAGCGCCCGTGCAACACTCCGCCCGCCTTCTCCAGCCATCGAATCCTCACCAAATCACCCCCAAACCATTCCCAATCACTCCCCTACCATTTCAACTACCGTAATCTCCAGAGCCCACCCATTTCCATCCACAAACACACCACTTTCTCTCCATTCCACCCCAACAGCCCCGTTCTTCGGAGAAATCTGAATTTTTCTAATTCTACCTCCATTTTCGAGCAAGAATGAAGAAGCTTGCAAGGAAGGCAGTAGAGAAGACTAGGAGTGTCATCCCCTACCAAAGGAAGCCAAGGAACAACCACCCCCAGTTGACGGAGGCGGAATTGGATGCCACGGTGGATTCTATTGCTGAAGAAGCCTCCGTACAGCCACAGTGGGGGGCACCATCTTCGTCGCAGCCACCGTCGTCTGCCTCCCGACACTCTGTCTCATCCGAGAGACCCTCTGCCTCAGCCGTGCGACCGTCAGTTTCAGCCGTACGGCCGTCCGTCTCCTCCCGGCACAACCACAGCCCGAGCCACAGCCACGACTACGACCACGTCGACGACTCGTGCTAGCTGATGAAGATGATACGAATGTGCCTGAGGTTGAGCAGCAACCAAGCCCGCCACAATGCCTGTTTGCACAGCCAGAGGTTACTACAGGCAGGGCAAAGGAGCCCAAGCACCCTGGATGCCTGACACACAGAGTGTTAGCTACTCGATATGCATGCCAAGCGTCAATGGAGGCAATGGGGTTCTTTGTCTGTTTTCATGAATTGATGGAAAAATTGGGGCTTTATGAAATATTGACACTGCAGCAGGAGACATACATTGAGCTGACGCATCAGTTCTTCACCATACTAGAGAAAGCAACCAATGATGGCGAGAATGCAATTAAGGTAACAATTGGGGACAAGAGGTGGAAGATAACCTCAGATATGTTAAATAAGATTTTTGCCCCAAGTGGAGAGATGGCTGCCCTCCTAGATGGAGGGAGGACAGAAAATGACTCTAGTTCTACGTATCAAGCCATGTGGAAGTGTTTCACCGGCCAAAGTACATTTATAGCAGGGAAATCAAAGACAAGTGGTATTCATAGCCCATTTCTCCACTATGTTCAGAAGGTGTTGGCAAACACCATCTTTGGCAGGTATGAAAATCAAGGCAGCTGCACCAACAAAGATCTTTTTGTGCTTGGTTGGATGGCAAAGGAGAGACATGTGAACCTGGGGGCATTATTGATTGATCACATGAGGACAATCCCGTCCAAGAGCACAAATCCTTTTGTAATGGGAGGGATTGTAACATCTATTGCCATGGCCTTGGGGCATGACATGACAGGATATACAAAGGCTGAGGGTGGCAAGTTGGTTGATTTGCACTACCTGGCTCGCTCATCCATGATTACGGTTATAGATCAGAAGATCATTTACCAAATCAACCCACCTTACCCAGGAGTCACATTGGAGTTTCCTTACCATACTCCTCCCCTCATGGCACAGTTTGGACCATCGCCATATTTTCTAGAAAAGTTGAGGAGGTACGAGGAGGAGAACCCCAAATGAGAGGGAATCCCTGAGGTGAGGTTTGCAGGGAGTCCAGGAGAGCCTTCACAGGCGGTAGAGAAGAGGCGGATGGAAGAGGAGAGAGAGGCAAGATGGGTGAGGTTAAGAGAAGAAAGAATGGGAGCGTCGGATCCACATCAGCCTTCAGTGAATGCATATGATATGGGTACCATCCATGCACAGCTGGAGAGCATTCAGGCGACGCAGGACAGAATTCTACAGGCACAGGAGGGCTTTCAGAGGACAGAGGATGCCATCTGGTTGGACCACCAGCATATGCATTACCAGGTCAACCACCTTTATCAGTTTCACAATGCCCAGGCCCAGAGGAACCCACAGTGGGGTGAAAATTGGTGGAGTTCTTTATCAGCTTTTCAGGACAGCTATCCACCTCCACAGTCAGACTACTGGGGCACCTACTACAGACAGGGAGGAGCACCTCCACCACCTCCGTAGTGATCATCTACCCTATCACCCTAGACTTTAGTGTCATGATGAGGACAACATGGTTCAAAAGTTTGGGGTGGTAGGGCGGTATGCCCTTATTCTTCTTTCACTCATTTTTGCATCTCATCTGCTATTTTACTTTTTGTTTGTTGTTTTTCATTTCTTTTGCTTGTCCTGCTATCTAGTCTAGAATTTTACTGCTTTGCATACCTGCATTCCATGTAGTTTACCTTATTGTCATTTTTTGCGTAATTTTCAAAAAAATTTCTCTTTTGCCATGCATTGCATATCATGTAGATTTTTGGTAATTTTTGCATGTTTTAATTAGGATTTGCTTGTTTGCTGCTTTAAGTTCAATAATTTAGGCTTAGATGTGATTCAAGGCAACTTGGCACCATTTTGGCCAATTTTGCCCAAATTTGGAACTTCTTGTCTAAAAATTGTGTTTTGACCAAATCTCTACTATTTTGAATTAAAATGTTGACCTTTGACAAATGCAAGTGAATCACCATTGTTTGTTGCTGAGTGGTATCAATGTTTGACTTTTTACATGTGCATCACCTCTCTTAGGATTGTGATTGAATTGGTTGAATTATGAAATTGAGCAAGCTTTGAACGCTTAGTGTTTGTGGAATCACATGTTTGATATATCAATTTCATGTTGTTCATTCATGTGGTGTGATATCTTGAATGAAGTGTTGGATTAATTTTCATGCAGGACGTCTTATGTGGAAAATCATACCAATGACCCCTCTTTGACTCGACTATTCTTCCACCATCTTCATACCCCTCCGCCTCATAAAAAGATGCCCCAGTGCACATAATCAGCCTTGGCCACCTTTAAAAGTTTGGGGTGGCCATATCTTTATCTCCCCGCTTCAATCTATCCACCATATGCCCCATCTACACCAAGGGCAAGAAAAAGAAAAGAAAAGAAAAAGAAAAGCAAAATAAAATAAAAGGATGCTCCTGGTTAAGAGCATTCAAATAAAGAAAAGATGAGTGTGTAAAAACACTCCAAAAATCTTACCGCAACCATTTCTTCCACTTTCATACCCATTGAGCTAGGAAACATCAAACTTAGCTCATTTTACCCTTTTCCGCAGCCACGTGGGTCATTTGGTGTGATTTGAGATATAAGATTGAATGCATGAATGTGAAACAGCACTCCTAGTCATTCTTGATTAACGCCACCATGAAACGGTTTACCTGGAACTTAATGGAAAAAATATGGATAACTTGTGTATTCTATGCGCTATATTTGAAGTTCATATGCTTTGTGCTCTTTTCATGATTGGATTGTGAAAGAAGGAGAGGAGAGAGGTGAAATGCATGTACTTAGTCATCTTTGATCCCATTCAGCAACAATCGTCTTTTATATTGCATTTGTCATTTCTTTTTGTGAAAGTTTGTAGAGAGATTGAGTTGGAGCATACTTGAGGACAAGTATGTTTTAAGTCTGGGGTGGTGATGCAGCCCTATTTTAGGGCTTCATCTTGTGTCTTTTTGCTCTTCAATCACATCTATACCTGTTAGATTGCATGTCATTCCCCCCTAATATGCTTATTTGTATAAAATGCACTTATGGACATTATTTGCATGTTTTTCAGGCATTTGGACCACGATTGATGGAAGAGAGAGAGAAGGGGTGATCCTAGGGGTCCTATGTACTTGGAGAAGCCTAAAGTGAAGTCCGACGCTCCCTCGACCTACCACTAGTGGTCAAAGATCATGTGAAGCAAAGATGTCCAAGTAAATCCAAAGATACAAGTCAAAGTGCTTCCCCAGGACTCAGCACGGCCGTGGTACAACAAAACGTCCGTACTAGGTCACTTAGAAATCGACAGGTTCAACTTCCAAATCAAGCAGAAGGTAGCACGGCCGCGGTGGAACAAAACGGCTGTGCCAGTGACAGACACCACGGCCGTGCACCACAAAACAGTCGTGGCGCAGCAGAGCAAAACGACCGTGCAGCTGTACCACGACCACATCAACCAGGCCCACCACGGCCATGCTAGTGACAGACACCACATTCGTGCACCACAAAATGGTCGTGGCTTAGTAGAGCAAAATGGTCGTGCAGCAGTACCACGACCACATCAACCCGGCCCACCACGGTCGTGCGAGCCACCACAGTTGTGGCACACCACAGCCACCACGGCCGTGGTACCCCACCACGGCCGTGGCCTTTTTGACCACCAACCTGACATTTAGCAATTTAATTCCCACGACCGTGCCCCCTACACCACGACCATGGCCTACCCTACCCACCACGGCCGTGGTACCCCACCACGGCTGTGCTACTCACAAAATCGAGCTACTTTTTCACTACTTTCCCCATTTTGCCCCTAACTTAACCTAGTGCTTCTCCCACACCTATATATACCTAGGTGGCGGCTGGGGCACGAGGTTGTCTACCTTCTACCCCTTCCTAGCTCCCCAAATCGCCACCCACTCCATTCCACTCCATATCCACCTCAAATCCACTCCATTTCACCATTTCCACCACATAAGCCCCCATATCTAAGCCTTCCTTCCACTTCCCTCCATCATTCCACACCATTTCATCCAAGGAGAAGAAGGAGGACGTCCCTGCAACTGCTGGAGAGGAGGAATTCTTCATCTACACTGAGCTCCATGGCTTTTTCTACCTCTTTCTCCTCTCTTTTTGTATTTTGCTTTGTTATGAGTAGCTAGGCCCCTTGGGTGGGCTGTTTGGGGGAAAATATGTTACTTTGATACCATGTTGGGGGAAAATGACATGTAAACTTTGTAATTTCATTTGTTAATGATTATATTCTATTTTCATCTCTTTCCCCATGGATTACTTGTTGGTTTGTGTGTGAAATCACTTAGGAATTTAGGCAAATTTCTTATATGTGTGAATTTTGGGATTTGCCCCTAGGTCCAATTCTTGGATCCCTAGGTTGCCTCCCATCTTCCTACATCCTAATCAATCTCCCTAAACCTAAGTGAGAGATCTAAGTAGCTAGATTAGGTAATTCTAGTGAAATTAGCACGGAGCCTTCTCAAGGCTAGACAGTGGGGGAATTGGGGTCAAAACCCTAATCTCACCTCCCCATTACTACCCTCGGCCCCTAATTGCCCTAGGAATACCTAATCTAGAAACCTAGACTTGATTAGACTCTAATTGAATTGAACCTAATCCCTAACCCAATTGAGCCTCGTAAGGGTAGTAGGGGGTGTTAGGGACTAGTTCCCCTATACACAACCTAGCATATCCATGGCCAGTTAGTAGCTTAGGTTAATTCATTAGACTTTAACTTGTTGTTTGGTTTGGATAATCTAAATGGAATCATAATGTTCATATATCACCCCCCAACTTAAGTGATAAGTTCATGCCCCTAAACAGCCCACACATCTCTTTACTGCTTAAAACCCTAGTTTTGTGCTTGCTTTGCTTAGTTAGTTCTTTTCTTGCTTAGTTAGCTTCTTGCCTTGCTCTTGCCTTGTTTATGCTAGTTTAGTTCTTTAATTGCTCTTTTGTTTTTCTCTTGCTTGCCTTAACATAATTTGTCTTTTCATACCTAGCTTAGTCCTTTCTTTCCTGCTTAGTCTTAATCTAGTCTAGGGTTAACGTAGATTTTGTTCTCGCCTTTAATTGCTTGCTTGTTCATCCTTAGTTAACAATCAAATCAACCTTTCAACCCATAACCCTAGTCTCCGTAGTAGGAACCTAGCTAAACTAACCTAGCTCTAGTGCCCCCTCTTTTCCCTGTGGATCGACCCTATACTTTCCGCCTTCCAATACTACGACACGACCCCGTGCGCTTGCAGGTGTAGTGTTTTAGTAGACGTAGGTAGTCGGTTAGGTCTTATAAATTTTGAAAGCATAAGAACCCCCATCCACCGTGCATTCCGACCTCGTGGGGCGCATCTATTCAATCGAGTAGTGTGTTAGCACCACTAGCGGAAATGCACCAGAAGTGGATAATCAAGAGGAGGAGGGGAATATCTGGTTTTATGCAGACAAAGATATGAACCCTACTTTATTCAGGAGACATAGGCAGAACATCACGGTGAGGATGGAGGCCAGCGATGTGTCAAAGTTCTTTGTTACAGCTATATATGCCAGTTGTGATAACATTGAGAGAAGGACTTTGTGGAAAGAGATACTTGTAATGGCGGAACATATCAGTGATGAGCCATGGATGATCACAGGTGACTTTAATGTGGTACGTAGTACATGGGAGAGACGAGGCGGAAACCTTCCAGGCTACCAGGACACGCTGGATTTCAATACTTTAATTGCGGATGCTGCTTTGGATGAAATTCTGTTTGAAGGAAGCCAATTCACCTGGGTGAATAAGCAGATTCTTACACCTACTATGTGGTAGAGAATAGATAGAGTGTTAGTGAACGAAGCATGGATGATGGCAAGGCCCACAACCAGGTCGATATACTTGACCAGAGATAGGGTTTCTGATCACAGTCCAATTGTTACAATTTAAGGTGCTTAAGCATTAGATCGAAAGAAGGCACATTTTGTTTTTATGAAGGCGTGGCTTGATCATGAAGATTTCTTAAAGGTGATTGAACAAGCTTGGAGTGAACCGGTGACTGGGCATCCTTCCTTCATATTTTTCCACAAACCTAAGAGAGTTAGAACGGCTTTGTGAGGATGGAGCAAAGAGTCTTTTGGAGAAATTAAACAGCGCGTCAAAGACTTGGAGGACGTGGTTTTTACTTCACAGGCTGTGTTTGATGGGAACCCAACTATGGTGAATGAAATTAATCTAAGGACGGATGAGAAAGAACTGCAACAATTGTTGGATGAAGAAGAAGCAAGTTGGAAGGAGAAAGCGAGGATAAGCTGGCTTCAAGACGGGGAGCGTAATACGAGATTCTATCATGCTACCGTCAAAGCAAGAAGAAAGCACAAGAGGCTTAACAGGGTGGTCTTGCAGGATGACACTTGTATCTCAGATCCAAAGCTGATGGAGGAGGTGGCGGCCGACCACTATCAACATTTTTTCAATGAGGTGGTGGAAACAAGTGAACCTGACATGGAGGAATTCCTGAAATATATTCCGGAATCGGTATCTATGGATGACAATTTCTCCCTTCTCACCGGCCCCCATGAAGAGGAGATTATGAAGACCCTACAAAAGATGGATTCCTCAGTGGCTCCAGGTCCGGACGGGTTCACTTTGATGTTCTTCTGGGCTACTTGGTCCATCATTGGAAGGGATTTTATGAAACTGACGAAAGCTTTCTTTAGAGGTCAACCATGTTTTAGTGGTGTATTCTGCTCCCGAATTCTTCTTATACCGAAGGTGGACACCCCAAAGAGACTACCAGAGGATTTCAGGCCGATATCGATTGAAAATGTTGCCCTCGGCATCCTTGCGTGAATTCTCAGTGATAGGATGTCTCCCATGATGCCGAGATTGCTTTCCAAGGTGCAAGGTGCTTTTGTTAAAGGATCCGACATCACTCATCATGTACGGTTTGTGAAGGAGCTGATGCATGACATCAACAGGGGCCAAGGGACACCCAATGTGATTCTGAAGTATGATATGTCGAGAGATTATGATAGGACTGACTGAAATGTATTGCGGAAAGTGTTGCAGCAATTTGGGTTTAATATGGAATTGGTGAAATTGTGATTAAGCTTCTTTTCTGATACATGGGCCACGGTTACTGTTGGGGAAGAAACTGCGGGCTTTTTCCCGATCAGTAGAGGCCTCAAGCAAGGTAGTGCGCTATCCCCATTCCTATTCATTCTGTTTGAGGAGATTTTATGTAGAATATTTCTGAAGTTAGAAGAGGAAGGACTCATTTCGAGGTTCCAGATAAGGGGGGAGGCAATCCCGCCAAGCATCCTTCTATATGCGGATGACATTGCTATATTCTTCAATGCTGATCAGAGATTGATGGAGAAGGTTAGGGATACCTTTGAGGCATATGAAAGGGCCACTGGGCAACGAATCAACAAGGCTAAGTCCACCTATGTAGTAGGTGGGAAAGATTTGGAGTTGATCGACAGAGTGGTGGATTGTCTGGATACGGGGGCAGCAAAGGAATCTTTAACCTACTTGGGTATCCCTATAACTAAAGGAAGGATGAGACTCAATGAATTCGAGTTCTTGATGAAGAAGATTGTTGATAAATTCACCACTTGGTGATCCAAGCTCCTATCCTTTGCGGGAAGAAGATTACTGATCACTCACGTCCTGACATCCATTCCAGTATATACGGCGGCTGCGATTGGCATTCCAGCGGGGATTGCAGGCCGCATTGAGAGAAAACTTTCTCATTCTTGTGGGCGGGTAGAGATGAACAACACAGAAAGGTATGGCTCAGTTGGCACAGAGTTGCAAGACCTTTATCCCAAGGTGGGCTTGGGATCCCATCTCTGCGGTTGATAAATGATGCTTTTATTGGGAAGGCCTGTTGGGAGGTGTTGACGTCAGATTCAATCTGGGCCAGGTTCTGCAGGTGGAAGTATGCCAACTTGGCAGCAGGTCGTGATAATGTTTACCCCGGATCCTTCAAGATTGGATCTTCTCCTTCTCCGTGCTGGAAAAGAATCTGGGATATGTTGTCGTGGGTGTTCCCTATGTGTAGATGGGTGGTAGGGAGAGGTGAAATTCCTTTATGGGACTCCCGGTGGTGCGAGAAACGATTGGCAGATCATGCTAGATTCTCTAGCGATAGAAGACATCCCTTTATTATTAAAGATTTTTGGATTGATGGCCATGGATGGGACTGGGACTTACTGAGGATGATTGTCGACGATGATGGTCTAAAACTTATCCGTGAATCTAACACATGGATCGCTGACGAGGATGATAAGATGGTATGGAGTCCGGGGATGAGAGGAATTTTCTCTATGAGATCGGATAAAAAGATACTGATGCTAGACAGAAGGGAAGGTCCAATTGGACTGGGTTTGATTTGGGATACTAATTTTCCTAAGGCTACAACCTTCATTTGGAAATCTGTTAGAGGGGCCACGTCAACGGACGAAAACATTAGAGCCAGATGTTGCATTTCCTTAGCATCTCGATGCAATTGCTGCGCGGAGCCGCATGAGGAAAGAATTGAACACCTGCTGTTCCAAGGACATACTGTAGAGTTCTTTTGGGGAAAATTTTTTGAGCTGACAGACATGCATCCACCCACCGATGTAAGAACCCTAATAGACACCAGCGTATTGGGGAAGGGGAAGAAACTAAAGGAGTGGTTAGATGGAAACCTGGCGGTTCTGATCCCGTACAGTATATGGTGATTGAGGTGCGAAGCTAGGTACAAGGGGAAACACAGACCATTCATTGATGAATGGGATTTGGTTATTAGAACACTGAACTTTCAGCTGCAGAGAAGATCTTTTGTGATTTCTACTGATAACTGTATTTATGCCCGAATGAGGGAGGCGAATTTGGTGGAACCTAGAGTCATGATGAGGCAGATCAAGCTGCTGAGGTGGCAGACGTCTGACCTGCATAATCTTAATCTCAACCTTACGATCGGGAAAGATAGAGGCAACCAAGGAGTTCCTAGAAGATGGGCGGTGGGAATTATTAGGAATCACAGAGCTAATATTTTCCTTGTATTTAGAGCATGGCTCAGGAGTACAGATTACATCCTTGCATATATGCAAGTGTGTTCCATCGGCTTGAAGTTAGCGAGAGATCATGCATTGGTCATATCGTGTGTTGAGATTGATGAGGCTTACGTGTATTACATCATATGGAACAACGGGAAGGAACCATGGAAAATGACACCTTTCGTTAGGGAGCTGCGAGAGGAGTTTGACTATGCTATGATTTATGGATCCCTTGTTCACAAGGTCATCAACTCGATACCTCGTGAACTTGGAAAATGGGGCAGCAGGTTGAATGAGCCATACATTTCTTCAGATACCATGAATATGCCACGTAGAATAAGAGGTATGGTGGCTTTGGAGAAGCGTCGAGTCCCTTACATCATAATGCAGAAAACAGATATTTAGGCTGAGAAATATGGCTGGGCTGAGGTTTAATTTTGGAGGAAGGGGTAAAGTCTTGAGAGCTTGGAACGTGATGTGTTTTGTTATTTTCTTTTATTACCTGCATTTGATATAAGCAGGAGCTGTATTTCTTTGATGATTGTGCCCACAAGAGGGGTGTGGGATGAATAAAAGTGACCCCTGGCTTAACCAAAAAAGAAGGTAGCTCCGACGCCACCGTCGATAGCACTCATCTCTTTCAAGAATAAAATATAAAGCTATAGGATAATGTCGTCGATACAACTGAGAGGGTGATAGGTGGTATCGACCCATCCATCTCAGGATGATAGGTGGTATGGACCCATCCATCTCATAGAAGACAAAGGATGACACAACTCGATGCCAAAGATAATCAAGTAGGTGGCACTGAATTTTTTGAGGCAGACCATAAAGTTACTTGAAACTGAGCCTTGATACCACTGAGACCCAAATATCTAGCACCCACATCATGCATAGTAGAACTAAAATATAGATCAAATATGAGCCAAGTACACAACAAACCAGATCTATGACATCAACATCCACAATTATGATTTTTCACATCAAATGTATGGTGACACCAATCTACATTGAACGCTTCAAGACTCAGTACTTCCAATCGCCATTGGTATCACCGATGTAAACAAATCCACTTGATAGTGTATCAACAACCCAAAGATGTTGGTATCAATAGTTTACACCCGAGAGGCTCACGAATTGCTAGGACCAGTGCCACTGACATTACGTGTCGTTATCACTGACACTACATGGGAAGAACTAGCTTCAACTCAAAAAGGGTAAGTAAGTGTGGTTAGAACTCACACCCAAGCTTCCGCACCTTCACTCATAAGGTATAATAAGATTGTAGGAGGTTACATAGCATGTTGGTACTCAAAATAATCATTGATCTCATTTCTTCTTCACCATATTCTCTTCTCTAGGCATGACAGCTCGAAGACAAGCTCTATCCACCTAATTTGTACCATATTTGTTGGTACCCAAGCCATCAAGGGTGGCCTTCTAGGACAAAATACATAAGAAGCACTACACTACAATGATGAAGAGGGAGCTCATACTGACACAATATGGGGATTAATCCTTCCTCAATAGTGTAGGTTTCATCAAAAACCACTAATACATATGCACTAGGCAGGGAATGGTGGGTGATCACCCACCTTCAGTGATTGGCCCACCTACCCAGAGATTGTTAGGATGTCACTTTCCACATTGGAGGTATGTTGCATCCCTGAGCATGGGGAAGGATGGGAAGTTGGTTGGGTGAAGTTCCAACAATACAACACCAAGAACCTCCTCACCTTGAAGGAGTTCAATTCTATATAAATGTCAATGTGTGAGGTGCACTTCACAACCAGTGACTTAAAATTCAATTTGTCAAGGAGACAAATGACAAAAATACCTCAAGGGTTCATTATCAACTGGCATCAATCTTCCTCCATGGGCATCAAACACCCCTTTTACCAAAATCTCAATATTTCCTAACGAACACTGTCTTTTCTAGGTTAACTCAAGGGAAAGGGAAGGTCTAGCAGGTGGACCTATACGTGCTTCAGTCATCCTAACTTTGTGAGGAATACAAGGAATCTTAGCTCATTCTTTCTTCTCTACATGCTAGTAATGAAGAGGCTAAGAGTAACACCCCATTCACCTTGGGGGCCTTCTCACACCCCTGGTCATGCATCTCCTCCTTGACCTCTTCAAGGCCAACACCCTCAATATGTCATCTTATTTGGGACCCACCTCATCTCCAAGTACCAACACGCAGTGTATGCCTGATGTACCATAGATCTCTAGATGAAGTAGAGGGTTCTCCTTGACCCAATATTCCATCTACGGTGACTACACCATCATAAGTGGTCGAAAGAGGAAACATAGCTTGTATTAGAGGGAGAAGACATTGAGGATGAGTAAGAAGGAGACATAGAGTAAGAGGAATAAGAGGAGGCATACATGCCTTACACACTGCATCCACTCTTTTCCCACATCCCTCATTGATATCCAATCTCAAGCTCCAAAGTTGAAACACATCTATTGCCAAGAGAGTCGTTCTCCATGTAGGACATGTACAGGTTGTTGCAGTCTATTCAACATGAGAAGCAACAACAGTCAACCACCAAGACAAAGATTTTGAGTGTGCAGGAGCAGTTTCTTCAGAAATACTAGGCCCTCTATAACAACAAGAATCTTTTCTTAGTCAACCTGGAGAGCATCCACACTTTCCTGTAGCACATCAAGTATTGTCAGCAACCACTTTATGACCAGTATTAGCGTTAGGGGAACTTTGCTAGCTACCCTCATCCATTAAACATGCAAGTAAACCCATTGTAGTTCACAGACACATTTTACCCACCTGATTCACAAATGCATCTAGGAACATTCCACCCATGAAACACCACTGTTTTGAGTACTAGGAACCACAGTTCCACCTCTTAGTTTGATTTTAACTAAGAGGAAATAGTCAATTTCAAGCATAGGAGGGCGATAGAACAAATTTTCTTGCATTGTTTTCAGTCTTTATAGTTTTTCTTTTTTAAAAGTAGTAGGATCCACAATCTATATAGTGTAATTGTGAAGATTAATTATCATGATTACATCATATCAGTAAAAAGAATGGGCTTCTTTCTCTTGCAATGAATCTAAAAAGAAAAATTTGACATTAAAATAAAAAAATGGTGTTTGAATGCTCTATTGTTTTAATCTAACTTGTGAAGTCTAATTCAAAAACAACTTGAGGATGTACATGGGTTAGTGAGCTTAAGGACATCTTGTATTAATGACAATATTAATGTTATGAAGGCTTGTGTATGATGGGAAGTTCTGAGACTAAACCTGAGATCTGATTTGAGAATTTTAGAAATATACTCTAAGGTCACCTTGTACACATGTTGATAGGAAAAGCATAATATCATAGTCAATAAAGGCATTATCTCTTAGTCATGTGATTCCATCTACCTTTCTTGTAATATCTCATTCACCACTAGAGGAAGATTGATTAACACCAAATTGTTTTCCTCTTAATTTCATTGCATAGCATAGTAGGTAGCATGCTAGTTAGTTTCTCTCCAAATGTATTGAAAAATAAGATGTGTGACATTTTGTTTAGTTGAGAGATTTTAGTTGCATAAGAACTTATATAAAAATTTAATTTTCCTTTAATTCATTTTGCATAATGTGTAACATGTATCCATTTTGCTTTCCCCACACATATAGAGTGAAAAGGAGATACATATGTATTCCTCAAATGATAAAAAAATGATATATACATGAAAGGAAGCCCAAGCATGAATCATAAATCATGCCAAACATTTTCCAAGGAGAAAGTGATAATAGCTTGCATGTACACATTCTTCCACCCATACTCATCATTAAGATGAGACATTCATTGCATTCATCATCCCATCAGAATAGTAGGTATTAGAAGGTGTGCATTTTCATTTCATCTATTTATAGGTGCAACATATTCTATTAATGCGCAAATAATTTGTATTTGGCTTAATAATTTGGTTTCATAGTTACCTATCTTCTCGTCTGATTGCACTTCATCATAGGCCACTAATATATTTATTCCTCTCATTCATGTGTATATGGGTAACTACTTCCAATATAGCTGTGTAGGTAGATCAGAGCAATGTAGATAGGGGAATGACATGGTGCATCAAGTGTGTTCCCTATTGATGATGATGTTAATTGCTCCATATTGTCATTGACCTTATTGTGGAAATTTTTAATGGACTTTTATGATCACTTTGGAGTAGTTACATGCAAGGGTTAATCTAGGGGAGTGCTTTTTGGAGTTGTTCTCCCCCCCACCCCCAAAAAAACAATGATAAGATACACATAGAAAATATAAGCAATGCTGACAATACTTTTTTTGAAAACATTTGATGATGTTTTATTTAGATTGCATTACCATAACAAGTGAATGCATTTTCATAATCATTGTAGAATGGTGTTTGATGAACACCATTATAAAGAACATTTAGAATACTTAACTATATCCCTAATGGAATATAAACATGAGTAATGACTTCCCCAATCAGACCTACTGGATGTTTTGATAGTGCTGTTACATATCCTTGAAATATGGTGCATAGTAACCCTCATATTTTCATTAGTCAACCACTTTATATTATGGACCCAGATATATAGACTTGAAAAATTAGTTGCATCATCATGAATAGCTTGAACATCAGAGGATGAATATGTTTCTATCATAACTTAACACCAAACGTTGTCATGAGCTTTCTTGAAAGCCATATGTATCGTAGCGACTTCTGCGACAAGTATAGAGAAGTAACCATGGACATAGTCTGTGCACCCCAATAATGCCCACCATGTTGTCTAGGTAAAGCTTCTAATTTAGAGATTCCATTTTTTGATCGAAGCAACCACATTGATTTTGATCTACCCAAATGGTGTATGATCCCAAATATTTGTGTGATCATGACCATGTAATGATGCATACGTATGAGAAAATGAGGCCCATGCACGTTCAACATTATATAAAGAATAGAAGATCTTACTTATACTCCAATCAAAAGGAATTGATTCAGAAGTAAAAATATAAGCATTCCTTTCTTTCCAAATTTTAAAAAAAGTTATGATGAAGAGTATAAGACTTGAGCTGATGCTTATAGACTTGATCTTAGCCACGTATCAAAGTCTATAAGAAAGAAGCTAGGTTGCATTTGTTGAACATGTAAATGATTCCACATTTCTCGGGCATTGTTACAATCTCTTAGGACATGTAAAACATCTTTTTGGGGATGGTGACATCTGTTACATGAACTATCTGAAGTAAGGTGTCATTGTAATCTTATGAAGTTTGTCATTATTTTCTAATGTGTAACTTGCCACATAAATGTTTTATACTTAGTTGGCAGACTCATCTTCCAAATAATGTTCCAAGGCCCCGACTTGCATCTAGAAACATCACGTGATAAATTTCTAAGCTGATATACATGTGAATCTTCCAAATGTATCATAATTCCATGAACATGAATCCTTTTCAGAACTAAACTGAGGAAGAGGGAAATTGATGACCTGATTTAAAATATGGGTAGGTAGAAATTGACATCGGAAATTTGTATCCCATGTTTTATCCATATTTATCACACTAGACACAGTCATGTCAAGCATAGTATAAGGAACCTCCCTCATAACTTTATCTATTAGGATTCCAACACTTAGAATACAATAATCATACCACAACTGTATTGGAGAGACACATTTGACACGATGTAAGTGTTATTATCTCGGATAGCCTCTTTGAATGAAGAGATGCATCTCTAGAAACTTGTACAACAATGACCAGCTAATGGTATATATGATCTGTATTTATTATGTAAACCATGGTCCCATGGAAGATCAATATGGTTCATGCATTTCCATGTGGACTTCATCAAAAGAGCCATATTTCTATACCGCATAATGGGAATATCAAGTCCACCATTACCTGTAGCTGCATTTAGCTATTTCCATGCCACCAGAGAGAGAGATTTCTATTAAGGGCCCCTTTTCCAAATGAAATTACAAATAAGAGCATCTATTTGTGAACATAGTTCATTAGGAAGGACTATTTTCATCATGGTATAAGTAGGTATGGATGTAAGAACTTAGTTAACTAGACTAATTTGTCTTGTTAAGTTTAAAGTATGTGCTACCCGACTTTGAATTCTTGAGTTCAAGCATACTTCTATTTCACTGTACATTCGTGAATTAGTCCTTACATGAATTATAGGTATGTCGAGATATTTACCTAAATCATAAACTTCAGTCATGCCTAATATAGAACATATTATGTTCCAAACTTCAATGTTGACAGAAGAAGAAAAATAGATAACACTTTTGTCAAAAGTAATAGCTTGTCCAGAAGCCTATTTGAATATATGGAAACAATTCACAATAGTTTAAATATTTGTGGTATTTGCTCATGCAAATAAGATAAGATCATCCACAAAAGTCACATGTGAAACATTTGTGCTTTGTTGTAATAACTTTATTAGTTTCCATGCCCCAGTCAAAACATTATCATCAACAAGTGGACTTAGACAAATTATGCACATCAAGAAAAGATAAGGGGATAATAGATCTCCCTGCTTGAAATCACAACTTGCCTTAAAACTAGGTAGTTTTTCCCCATTTTGTATTATATTTTGCGTCCACCTGTAAGAGAGTTCATGATGTAATTAATTATAGGAGGTGGAATACCAACTGAAGTAATTGTATCCAGAATAAATGACCATGACATACAATTCTAAACTTTGGCTAAATCAATTTTGACAGCCATATATGGTGCAAAAGAACGTTTGTGCATATTATGTATACATTCTTGGACAAGTATGATATTATCACAAATATTACAACCAGGAACAAAAGCACTTTGAGATGTTCAACTATTATCTTTGAAGTTAACTTCGAGCAGACATTGTTTAAAGATATAGATCTAAGCTAGAAATAGTTATTAGCAATCATTGTCTTAGGAATGAGAATAATAGAAGCATTGCACATATCAACATGCAAAGGAAGACCAATTAGAGAAGCACATATAGATGACAATAGAGATATCTTAATCATATGGCAATTATGAATCATAAATTCAGTGTCTATACCGTCAGAACCTGACACTTTATTCCAACCCATCTTTGTAAGAATGTTAAAAACTTCATATTTATCTGGAGAAGCTTTTATAGTTTCTAAATATTCAGTATTCAGTCGTTGAAGAATGAAGGATATTGTCTTAATTGTCATTCTGAAGGTTGAGAAATACTTATGAAAATACCTTTAAAATGTTGTAGTATCATATTTTCGAGTAGATTGATCTTCAACCCAATGACCATTAACATCCTGCAAAGAAGATGTAGAGTTCCTTTATCTTCTACTCTTATGGAAAGCATGATAAGAGGCTGAATTTTTTATCACCCTCGTGAAGCCAAGTGATATGTGACTTTTCCTGATATTAGCACATTCATCTCAAAGAATACAATGATAACTATTCAAAAGGACTAAATATGATGTCTATGCATTAGCAGTGTACACCATAGCTAGTTTGGTCTTTATACGAGTCATTTCTCTTAGAATAAAATCCTTTTGTTGTTGTGTAGCTTTAGTGTTTGCATGATCCCATTTCTATAAACATGGTTTCAATGAGGCTATGATGAAACATAAATCTAAATTAGAAGGTCATTTAGATGACATAAAATGTTTAAATTCCATGTTGGAATTCCATGAAGCTTTATCTCTGAAGAAATTGGTGAACTATCTTCTATGCTTCCTTTTTTGGAGTATTGGGTTATGATCATATCACTATCAAGATAAATGAGAAACTATTGCATCAAAGGATGGACACAATCACTGACAATTAATTAAAATTATATCAAGACGTTCATCTAAACGTCCTTCTTTGTATGTGAAAGGAAACTGCAAAAAACCATAGTCAGATAGATTAGCTTGAAGAATAGAATTTTGAAATATAGTAGCTTCATTATAATTGAAATGACCTCCTCCTATTTTTTCAGAATCATGAAGCATACAATGAAAATCACACATGACTTCCTATATTGATGAAATGGATTGCTTTAACCTTAGAAGATGTTGCCAGAACGTAGCCCTAATGTTAGAGTTAGGATGTATGCAAACAATAGTCAGATACTACTGCTCATTAATACATCAATTCTATGTGTAGTAGAGAAACCCAATCTTTTAATGACAGCATCTGCATTATTACCAGAAATGTGTGGTTCTAGTATAGCCAGAATGGATGGTTGACAGCAAGAAACCATATCCTTTGCACAATTTATTCGATTATCATGTCCTATAACACAGACATTCCTAAAAATTGTGTCTATCATAATTAATTAGATTCACCATGGTGAAAATCTGCGTCAACAACATCTTTGACCTCTTCCGCCCACTTTTTAAGTTGTGAGCATGTATGGTAAGGTGTGGTTTGGTTTTCACTTTTCCACTTGAACCCTAAGTTTCCCGACCTATGTTACCAGAGTGAGACTCTGGGAAAATAGATAGAATATCATTAGTCAGTTCAGGTACTGTCAGAGCAGTAGGTGGAACTAGTTTATTATGAACTATAATTTCATCTACAACTAGATTTACAACTGAATGGCCTATGATTTCCATTTGATTGTAGTGGAGGAATCATGTAATAGGAACATAAATGATGTTAGTGGTTGGCAATGAAAAACTTCAAGAAGGATCCTCTTTACATTTCTTAGTCCAGAGTAGGAAATTGTGTGTCAACCTTAGGCATATCAATAACAACATTTGCAATGACACCCATATCTTGGGGTTCATCAGTATCCAACACAACAAACTTATTTTCTTTAGAATGTAATTGTGTCGATTTGGAGACCTACTTTTTTCCATCTAGGTTGAGGTCTTACAGAATGAATGTTTCTACCATAAGACATGTGCCATTTATCATCTTCATCAAACCAGTAGACTCCTACTAATTTCAGTTGATCTATCTCGTGATTACATTCTTCAGTAGAGGACATATTCGGGCATTAATACTTAGCATGAATCATAACACCACATAGAGGACAAATGGGAGAGGGAGATTCATATTATACTTTATAAATAGAAACATTAGTGATAAGTGCAGGTTTAAATACTTTAAATGTTTGATTTCAATGGCACGTTAGGAAAACAACTTCGAGTGAATTTTTTTGTATGATCACCGATTTTGAAAAGACAGCCTAAAACTTCACCGACTCATTTACATAGGATAGCATTATATAAATGAACTAGAAAATTGATAAAGTGAGCCCATGAGACTATGTAAGGAGGGAGACATGTGGTCGGAACAAAATCATCAAACCAATGACTAACTTTCAAATAACTGCTAAAGATCGTCCAAGGACCACCAGTAAGGGCGTTAATGAAGTCTACATGCCAGGTCGATTAAGCAACATAATGATTCATTGATAATTCATATAAATTTCATTGGGTGATTAGCTTCCAAAGAAGGCATAGATGATCCCTAAGAGTAAGGTATCCAATGGATTTTCCTATCAATTTAACAACAACACCATACATGAACATCTTAACGAGGATTTCATATGCATACGAGGAGGTGCATATTTCATTAAACCCTTTGTCATTAACTAAAGATATATATTAAAGATTAATGTCTTCTTGAACATCATAATCAAGAAAATGGTTAGAAGAAGGAGGTGTAGTTACATTTGTATATGTGGTTTTTCAACAATAACTATAGGGAACAATTCATCACTACTATTAGATGATGATGTATTTGTCAAAATTGAGCATCGAGGATTTGATTAGAGGGGTTGTAGAAGCATCCTGATCCTGAATAGGACTCGAAAGTCCCTCATACCTTCACAATGGAAACCGATTCCAACTTTTGAGAGTACTCTGTCTGAGGAATGACTAATAGATTCCCCGGATGAAGGGGTTGCAACATCTGAGTCGAGGACCTCAATAGAGGTTACCTTGCACATCAGAGTGATGCACATTTTATGAATCCATGAGGATAGAGATAGTATCATCGGCATACTGGAAGGATAGAGGGTCTCTGATACATCCCCTTCTGCCCTTACCATGACTGCCTGAAGTACTACGATCAGAGTTTCCTCTTCCCCCTTACCGAGACATTGTATCATGCAACCCTCATAGAAACTCCATCCTTTTGGTATTTACTAAAAATATTTAGATATATACATCTTTTACAATATCCTAAATAAAAAGAATATCTGGACGAATTGGTACCTTTAGTTGTGTAGATGGTGCATGTTTGAATCTTGGTGTGTTGATATTTTATTTTTTGCCTCCTATTATAAACTCACCCCCCTTGATTGTGCATTTCTAGTTCCTCCCCTAGTTACATGTTTTGTGGTTGGCAAGGGCTGAATTTGGGATCAACATGTGGGGGTAATTGAGAAACGTAATTTATAATGTTTGTCCTCTTGTTTGACTCTTTCAAAAAAATCCAAAAATAGCAGTTTTTGAGAAAAAGAAACAACCAAACTTAGGGGATCTTGATGTATTGGTTTTTAGCTACTTTTCATAGGCTATTTTCTGGACATTTATTGCATATATGTTTGTTTTGAGATAGTTTTATGCATTGTTTTCTATCATTATCCTGTGAACCATTGCTTCATCAAGTATTAAATATTTTTATTGAATCATGATATTTTATCATCTATATTTCAAACTTATGTCATTTTACCCTTTTTTAGGCAGTTTGAACACTAAATGTACAACTTGATTCTATCGACCAATGTGTCAGTGGTTTCAAAGAATCATGAATCTACAATAGGGAAAGAGGGAAAACTCAGTATCACTGAGAAGGAGCTCAGTGCTACAAAGAGAAGCATCAATGATACTAATGTCAGTTGTCGATGTTAATGACTCAAGATCTAGGGAGCATCAAAACTCGAGATTAATTATCTTGGTGCCACTGACTAGAATGTCAGTGGTAATGACTCTAGCATCCAAGCAACATTGAGACTCGAGGAGCACCTAAGTGTTGTCAACACACATGTCAGCACTACCAACTTAGTTCAAGAAGCCATATTACTTGACAACATGGTGCCACTGACACCCCATTAGTGGTATCGACATATAGGATCATAGTAGATATAAAAATGAGTCACATCAAACAACCATGACTAAATGACTGTGAAATCCTCTCTTTATGATCTAAGGGTTGCTACCACGAATGAGATATCACATAATTCATAGAGCAGAGGGGAGAGAGGGGAGGAGATGAGGAGATAGTCATTGGTCGTACATTCCAAGCACTATTATAGGATGCATTTGTAGCTGGGACATTGCAATTAAGAGTGTTCATTAGAGGGGGAATCACTGAGACAACTTCTATAGTAGTTTTATGATGTTTAGACTATTTCATTCTTTCTTCTCTTTATTTATGATGATGATAATCATGCATATCTAAACCCCTTGTTCCTTAGGACCTGGGAGTGGCCCGAATTTGCATTGTATTTGACTTTTATGAGTTAGTAATCTATTTCCTTTATTCAGTGCATGAATCTTTGTTCTCTTCATTTATTTTTTTGTTTTTGATCACCATAATTAAAGTAATGGACTAGTAATTTCTTTGGAAGAGGGATTACGAGTCACACAACTCATAGATCCACATAGCCTATCACATTTCAGGAGAAGGCTTATGGATATAAAAGAATAACACCTAGAGATTTCTTTAAATCACCTTACTAATACCTAAACTTCTAAGGCAGTGGGGTCTCTTTTAGTTCAGGTAGTGTATTACGTTGTGGGAGTGGGTAATACTTGATACATGTCTTTAGCCTAGAGTAAGGTTAATGATTATTAATATAAAGTAAGGCCAATTAAATGTATGCCAGAATGAAACCACAAGTCCTGAGGAATCCATCAATTTTTTATCACAACCATCTTAATTTAGATTTAATTCTTTGTTTTTATTAGTTAATAAATCAACCAACTTTTTTATAGGTCTATCTAATTTGGTCTCAATACGTAGTAGTCTTTGGTGATTTTTTCCCTGAGTTTGATGTTCAGTCCACAGAGGCAAATATTACATGAAACGTGCACTTGATTTTTACATGCATAGTTCAAGCATGTTAGCTTTCTGAACACTTACTAGAAAATTGGATCTTGTAAGGTTTCAGGATCCAAATGATATGGGGGTTCGATTTTGGCTCTATCTTAGGTTTGGCTCCCACTAGCATCTAGCTCCTACCGCCAAATCCATGCGCAACATAATTATCTCAGCATGTTCTTCATGTTCTCCATACATATCTTCATAATTTATAAGTTTGTTCTTGATCACCATAATTTATACGAATTGTGCACATCACAAAAAGATAAGGGGATAATGGATCTCCCTACCTGAGATCACAACTTTCCTTAAACCATGGTCAGATATGTTGGATATCTAATAGACACAAGAATCTAAGTCATGTGTACTTTTAGACTCAACAAACCTAATGATCTAATACCATTGAATGTGCTAACTCATCAGACAAAACAAAACTACACAAAATTAAAATGCTAATAGCCTAATTAATAATGTTACAAAAAGGCATAGAATAAAGACTGAATAAAATAATACCAACAATTCCATATAAATACTTACAAGAAGGACCAACATTCTCATATACTTATATCACATAACTTTACATGAATTTAGTAACCTTAGTCACAACCTCTATGCAGATGTATCTTCCTAGATAATTACATCATATGTAATGTCATGGTCGAAAACCAAAACATTGATGTGATATACATCATTTAAAAATCACGCTACTCATTCTGAGAGTACAAGGATGACTCTAACAAGAACCAAACCAACTTCTCATTTTTACTAATCACCTAAATGAGGCTCCTCTCTACCAAACATCTGATAATGTTGTTGATCACCCAAAAGATGTAAATTCAGGGTGTGAGACCCCAATTTTTAATGATATGATACAACAACTGATAACATTTAATTCTTACAAATTAATTATGTAACTAATCAAGTAAGACAGATAAAAGTATAGGTTAGAAAACTAATTAAAGTCTATACAATGAATATGTATATATAAGGTACATATATATATATATATATATATATATATATATATATATATATATGACATGCAAAGATATAAATTATATATGCTACTAGAAGGAATGGAAAAGTTATAATTTTCATAGAATGTGATTTGCATCTATAATCCAAAAAGATATAATACATGGATGAATTCCAAATTCTATTAAGACATGTATACTTTGAATTTGACCAATCAAACAACTATTGAAGCACTCTAAAGTCACAATCAGTCCATATAGGATCATTAGAATCCTAAAGAACTCTTTCCCATGGATAGTATGAGGAAAAATTGTAGTGGAACAAAGGATCAACCTACAAGTAGGGGAAAAACAACCATTCCACTAAAAACCTAGTTCATCATGGGTACATAGGATACAGAACCAAAAACTATGTCATAAATCCTCAAATTTGAGTTACTACTACAACCACTCTCTATCACATAAAATTTGAGGCTTGGCCTCAACCTCTCTTTATAACCTTGGAATCTGGATGAAAAGATAACCCTCCTCACAACCACATATATTGAACATTATAACTTCGAGCTCCTTCTCACAATTGAATTGTTACTAAGATAACTTGTTTCACTATCCCTCAAGTTCTGACACTAAGATAGTTCAAAGGTTCAATTAATTAAGCAAATTAATTTTTTTTCTACTCCATCAATCTAATTACATACAAGGCAGTAGATGCATATATGAAATAAATTATTTATTACAACTTAATAAGATATAAATGTAAATCAAAGTTTCAAGTTACTTCCATGTATGCCTAACCATCCATGATCATAAAAAAGAAAAACCACTACTTAGGGCACATGAAATCCCAATTTGTCATTAAGACCATAACCATCATAACTCTTTGTACAAATCTTATTATCATCTGAGAAATTTTAGATATCTTATGAAGCAACATGAAAATTTTAACTTAAAACTCTGATGAATTTAAAACTTATTTGTTTCAAATAATTATGGAAAGTAAGATCAAAACATAGAATGGATGAGAAGCATTCATTTATGAAATCTTGTCCAATCACATCTCAACACCATAACAATATATAAAAAACCAAATATTTCCATAGAATGATTACCATACAACAAGGATTAACATGTGGGTTGAAAGTCCTTACGTTGGGTGTTAAAATGCCATAAAATGACACCCTTTAGTGTCTTTGTACTTTTATTTTGAATTTCAATTTTTGCATGCAAGAAAAGAATACTCAATGTATATATGAAAATACACTTACGGTGTTACAACCCCAGTTTTGGGTTCTTTTGGTGAGAAATGTAATTTCTCATATTAAAGATATTGTAACAAATAATGATATATTTTGTTTTGAATAAATGAGTTTTCATTTACAATATAGCCTTGATGTTGTTTTGTGGGCTTTATTGGCTATTGGGCCCAATAACAAGGAAATTCAATTCATAAATGAATAATTGAATATTCGAGAAATGAAAGGTGTGGAAACCTCCAAAAGGCAAAAGAATACAATCCAAAGTTGGATTTCGTGCCTCTTGGGTTCCTTGGGTCCCAAGGAGTCCAAAGTTGCATAGAGAATGCAATAAGAGAAGAAAAGACCAATTAAGTATTTCCTTGTTAAGAAAGAAATTGAAAATAATGATAAAATGTGGAAAATATGTGAAAAGAGGTATAATTGAGTTATCCTTAGTGGAATTTCGTATTCCAAGGATTTCTAATGATAAAAGGAATACTAATGAGGAAAATAAAATAGCAATAAAGAGAAATCCTCAAAAAGAGATATTTTAATAAGAAATAAACAAGATAAGGCGAAGTAATGCATTTAGATGCATCTAGAAGGATAATGAGTATCCAATAAAACGGATTTCGAAATAATAAAGTTTCTTGGGATCCAAGGAGTCCCAATAAAAAGGAAAGAAAGGGAAAATACTAAAATTGCAAAATAAGGAGTTGATGTGAGTATACAATTAATGTATTATGTGATATTGCTAAAAAGAAAGTAATTTCTATTAAAAGGAAAACTTAATTTCGTGCCTAAGGGTTTAAAGTCAAGCAATAAAGGGAGTAGGTGAGAGGAATTTCGAATTCCTAATACCTAATGAAAAATATACATGAAGAGAGAGAAAGATACTTCAAAAGTAAGGAAAATCCCTTTCCTATAAGGCGAAACCTAGTTTGCTTTGTGGCCAAGCGATATGGGCATGGATACTCCCCTATAAAAGGAGTAGACCCTTTGGGACGAGTTCCAGAGAAAATCCACAAAGCTCTCTCTCTTCCTTCTTCGTCTTCTTCATCTCCTTTGAGAAAACCCTAGCCATGAAGTGGGTGCTTTCCCTAGAGCAATGGAAAGCCGAGGAGCCATCTAGATGGGAGTTCGGAGTGTTGCGGTACTGAAGAGTGGCTTCCCCATCAAAGTTGGGTCCTAGAACGTGTGCAACAGCAACCTCTAGGCTGTAGCAATGGCCACAAAAAATTGCCATGTCGATCAAGTATTTGGCCATGCTGGCCGCAACTAGGTGGTGCCCCAAGTGCACGGAGGGACGGAGGACAGAGGGCGAGGACTGGTGGCGAGGTTCGAGGTCCAGGGAGGAGTAGAAAGCCCCACGTAGGGCTGCAAATCGCTGCCAAGTAGGGCAGATCAGAGGTAGAAGACGATCACGACAGTTGGATGCTTCTACCCCTCGTGGGTATGTAGAACTGACAACTTAAGTGGGGGGTATAAGGGTCTTTCTATTATATTTGGGATGACTGGGTGTTGCAAAGAAAGAGGCGACGTGGCACGTCCTCATTGGCCCGAAGTAAGTGTTTTTGCTAAATTCATAACTAATGATTCGTAGCTCGGATGATTATGTATAAAATATGAAACTTTCTCAGAAAAATGAGATGAATCCAATAAAAATATAATTGGAGCCTGATTATGCTTGTAATTCAAAAAGTATATAGAGATGCTATCCTTAATAGTTTAATCAATGAAAAACCCTAACCTTTGGTGATTAATGAATTAGAAAGGGTTAGATGAGTGTTTAAAGTTGATATTAACATGTTAATGATGAAAGGGCACATTAGGAACAAAAAGGATGAACTTTGCACGTAATTAGTTAATTTCGAGTTTAATGTGCATGAATAATACGTTAATGAGCCTTGAAATCCTAATGTTGGTAATTAGGACTATTAAAGGCTTTAATTATTCGATTTCATATATAGAACTTAGTTTTCATGGTTATAAGCTATTTCGAGCGTTAAAGTTCCTAATTTGTGGATAAATACCCTAAATGTAGTAATTACGGTTTTCTCATGAATAAAAGGTGGAATTAATGGCAAATCGGGTTCATATGTGATTTGGACCATAATGAACTATGAATTAATGATAAATGCGTATAATGATATTTTCATGGATTAAAAGGATAAAAATAGTAGCTTAAATAAAAAGAGGCTTAATGAGCTTAATTAATGGTTAATTATACCTTTAATCTGGAATTGAGGATTAGATGTGGAAATAATTAGGGTTTGTGATCAATTGTGTTAAATTAGGGTTTAAAATAGTAAAAGATGAAGGGAAACCCTAATTGCAATGGAAACCCAAAAAGTGGACTAGAAACCCTAAGAAGCGAGCGATATTTAATAGATCTTAATGACATGAGTAATAAAAGGAAATTTTATAATTGTTTCAGGATCTTATTGAATTCTTGCATGCTCATTGTTGTTTAGATTATTCCTGCACCTGAATCTACATGTATAGGTATGTCGTTAATTATGAATAACCGCCTTAGTTTCTCGAGGATTTTCTGGATGGTTAACCGCATTGAATGAAAATTATCAGTTTGGATGTTCATTCTTGCAAACTATAAAGTCACTATGATTATCACATTAATAATAGAGTATGTATTCTCGCACCTACATGCCACCCTGATGGATGATGCCAAAGGTCAGGCCCATATGGGTAGACCAATGGACACCTTGAGTGGTGACCCCAGGCACCAAGCTCGGGAATGAGAAGGTGGCCTATGATATTTCATGGCTAGAGGGAACCATGAGTGGTGACCCCAAGCACCAAGCTCGGGATTGAGAAGGTGGCCTTAAGTCATTAGCAAAGGAAACCCTACGGTGGGTATGCCAGGGTTAGGGCAAAAGCAGTGGAGAATGTCATACAGGAAAATGTAAATTGGCTGGTTAATTAACTTGATTGTGATAATTAGATTGTTATACATATGTGCAAACTTTTGGTTATCCCCACATACCAGTATATTTTGATATACTGACCAACGTTTTGTTTGTCGGCATTTTAGGTACAACCCTGAAATGAACAAACAGTAACGTGACACATTGTGAAATTAAGAAATAAAGTGCAAGGAGGATTAGATAGTTTAATTCAAGCTCTAGATAGGTAGATTCCAAAGTTTTTCAAAGGTAAGTAATGTTTTAATTTTATACCCAATTCCAGTTTAGTTAGTAGAATTTCATAATTATTATTGATTATTTTTCGAACCTTTGATCCTGTTAATTGAATAATGACTCTGACCTTCGGGTCTCCCTTAATTGGGGTTACCAGGAGGTGGGGTTGTTACATACGTTTTAAAAGAGACTTGAAGATTTGTATTACCATCTTACTCATGCAAATCACCACAAAAAAATATTATCATTTCACGTATTGCAGAACATTAGAGAAACATTAATATTATGCATGTAACAAATAGGAAAGAAATGCACCAAAAGTTATATCAATCAACTTAGGGGTTAAGAAGATAAAATTCCAGCAAGCGACCAAGAGAGAATGCAACAAATATCTAAGATTTATCCTCAGAAAAAGTACCAAAAATGCTCTTTTCCCAAAGAACTAGGTGTATCTTGAGCAAAGAGTGATGAAAAGGAAGATCTTTAACTATACGTACAAGTTTGCAACTTATATATTACCATTAATTTCGATCATGGTATGAGAGAGAAGGGTAAAAAGGTAAAAAAAAGTTTAGGAAACAAGATTTTACATATTAGGAGTAGGAAATTTGGATAGAAGACTTAGATCCATCCTAGGGATGCTTGATCCAAGGCATGCATCCCAAAATGGAACTATTTGATGATCTTTGTCCTTCCCCTTCATCCTCAATGGCTCCTTTGGATTCTATTTATAGGTCGGATGAAACTCATACAATTTTTTAGATGTGAGTGGAGGGAGCCAAAAAGTCTAAGGTAGTATCTTTGATCAAAGAGACTAGTTTACCCATTAGTTAGTATGTACTCTATCACTATTGCTTCACATGTATTCAGATTTCTCATCATTTAAATATCATGTTTAACCATAGGTGTCTAGTTTCTTCATTGTTTGTTGAAGGGTCAGTCATTGGTTTGGATAATTTCCCTAGAAAACTCATTGGTTGTCTAAGTAGATAGAATCTCATCAGTCTATCAAGTATGAACCAAATTCATCTCGTTTTCATCGGTGCCTTCCTTTGTTCATCAAAGGAACTTTTATCATGGGTCAGAACAAAGCTCTTCGATTGTTAATAACCATATTACCTCATATGTTATTAACTGACATACAACCTTTTCAAATAAATCTTCAATTTTAAAAGGAACAACCATTCCTTTTACAAGTCAGTTTTCTTTGGTAGATACTAAACAATAGAGACTTGCATCAGTCATTAAATAAGGCAAAAACAATTCATCAATCAAACATGCCTGGGTCTCGTGTCTGCATCTATTCCCATCAATGGTCCAACAATCTCTTTTTCATATGTGTACTAATTGAATTAATTCTTTCTTATTTAATATCTTCATTGGTTGGCACACCATTTATCTCCTTCATACTATCTCCATCATACTAACTAATATTTATAAGAGACTTGTACAACATGCAACTATGTTTATAATCATCCAAATTTAAGATTGTTAAAAATATCATGTAATAATATATACATCTATTAAAATTTCATTTTGATCTCTAAAATGGGAAAATAATGTATAAGCTCAAATGTACATAAAATTGCGAAATTGGAGTAAATAAAGTCCAATGCCAATCTAGAAGAAGAGGAGGAACAATTTACATAGGTGCATGAAGTTTCTAGCCAAAGAAACACCAGTGACAATACTCACGCATCGAAAAGGATAGGTGTGGAAGAGGAAGAAGAATAATAATCAAGGAGGGGTGTTGGAAAGTGGAAGCTTTGTGTTTGGTCATATTTTGAACAAATTTACTATAATCAATAAAAAGGACAATCCTGGTGCTTAGAAGGTGACCCATGTAGCAGTCAATCCAAATGTTGATGAGGGTATTGATGTCATTGACATCGATAAAGAAGAACAGATTATAACCAATAGTTTTTCCTTTTAAAATTAGGATGAAATAGAATTACATGAGTCTATAAAGGATACTAATGAAGCCATTGTCACCATGTTACAAACATATGGAAGTAGAAAATCCTAAGGAAGTGGAATGCAAATAGAACTTACGAGAAAGGTTAGAAATTCTACACCAATTCAACTGATGACACAAAGCCCTAGAAGAAAATCAGCTCATACTAAAATTGCAACTAGTAGTCAACATGAGGTGAATACTACTATTAACTACAATGGAGATATCATAAAATGCCTTGAAGATAAGGAGAATAAAGCCCTAGCAACCAACTCTTAATTGTTCTATCTATAAGCACATCCATTTATCCACAATTCTAAAAGTTTTATGTTGGAATGTGAGCGACATTGGTTTGACTTAAACTAATCATAATCTTAAATAATTTATGAATCTTCACAAACTAAACTTATATTTATTATTGGACCATGATTATGTGGAGACAAATCAACTAATACTATCAAGAAGATGGGTTTCACGTTGTTGGCAGCCTCCCTAGGAACCCACCCATCGTTGGAAGGACAAATGTACTAATGAAGATCTCAGCTCGATAGTTCAGCCTATAGATACTCCTGTTTTTTTTGTATCCCTCAAGATGGAAGTCCTTGCATAAGATGGAGAAGGGAGACTCATTATTGTTACATCAGAAAGATATCCAAGTAGTTGATGATAAGCTTGTGTATACAAAGGAGGAGGCAATAGAGAATGTAGAAA
Organism: Alisma plantago-aquatica; assembly: GCA_963693085.1. NCBI lineage: Eukaryota > Viridiplantae > Streptophyta > Magnoliopsida > Alismatales > Alismataceae > Alisma > Alisma plantago-aquatica. The sequence continues at coordinate 253,871,357 of OY856411.1, forward strand.
AGTGGAATCGGTGTATTGTTGGATACATTGTTGATTTCATTCCCCATATCCCCTCCATTGTAGATTACCTGTATAGACTCTGGAAACCTAGAGGTTCGTTTGAAATTTTTCACAGGAGAGATGGATTCTTCTTCATCAATTTTTTTGAGGCTGATGATCTAAGATTGGCTCTGGAAGGTGATTGATACGTTGCAAACAGACCTATGGTTTTGAGGAAATGGAAGTTCAGTGACAAACTAGTTTAAACTAAACTTCTAGAGGTGTCGGTCTGAATAAGACTATATGAAATTCCTCTTGAATTGTGGGATATAAAAATGTTTGAGAGGATAGGTTCTTTCCTTGGACTATCATGGCGAATGGATTTTCAAATAAAAAACTGCAAAAGAATTGATTATGCAAGGATCCAGGTTATAATGTCATGGGACTCTAAATTCCCTGAAATTATAGTCTTAACCAACAATGGAGGTGAAGATCATGATATTTATGTTGAATATGAATGGTTTACATATAGTTGTGTTGGCTGTGGTGTTGTTGGGCATGATGACTGCGTAATTGAAACCTCAAATGATAATCTGGTTCTCAACATAGAAATCATGCCCGGTAGGGATGTGTTCCCATTACATGCCTTAGGTTTTTCAAATACATTTAAGATGGCCCATCCCCTAATCAAAGTCAGTTACATGTAGCCATTCAAATTCTAAATTCTAACCAAGAACCAAATGTGGAAGATACTTCTATGATATGGAAGAGAAAAGTCACAAAGAATATTGTTGGGAGGAAGGAGGATAGTCAGGTGTTTGACACTTTGCCTATGTCAGATGTTACCGAGGAAACGAACCAAAATCCAACTAGTCATGTTGAGCCCATATTAAAGATTAATGAACTTACTAAACTTCATAAAATGTAATTAATTATGAAGGTTTAAGGAACACATAATGCACAAGAGAAGGGGTAAGATCGATACCTTCCACACTAACACCCACCTTCAAAAACAATTCCCCCTATGATAGCTCTACTTCTCAAGATGTTTTACTGAAGGAAACTATGAACAAAAAGAATAAATCAAATTCACTTCTGAGATGTCAAAGCAAGTTGAAATTGGGGATATATCATAGAGTTGCTAACTATCTATTTTTTCCAATGCCTAGTTAGTTTGGGGGAATGGAGATTATCAATGAAAATGTTGAGGTTGTCATCTCAACATCCCAAGATGATAAATGAGTTTTTCTTTGCACATAACCTCTTGGAATGTTAGAGGCATAAGTAATAAAACTTTGAATATTTAAGAGGAGCCGAGTAATGAATGAAGTGATATCATTATCATTAATGAGTCCAAACTTAGACCCAATAAATTGGAAAAATATCTATAAAAGAACTTTATTGACTTCAGGTTGGTGGCAAATTCTGATTCACATGTTCTTGGTAGGGTTATAATTCTGTAGAAATCTGATAGTTGCACTATTTCAAAGATTTCTAAGAATGACCAGAAGATTCATGCTACTATCTAATGTGAAGATACTTCTTTTTTCCTCCTAGTGATTTATGGTCAGAATGATGATAATGATAGAGTTAATCTATGGAACAAGGTGGAGAGAATCCATGGAAATATTAATGCTCCTTGGGTCTTAATGGGCGTCTTCAATGTTGTTAGAAATGAAGGGGGAAAAATTGGGATTCATCCACCAACAAAAAAGTCTATGGAAGATTTTAATAGATGTCTACTTGAATATTTAAATATTTAAATATTTAAATATTCCCTTATTCACTAGTAAACTGAGGAAGAATCATTGTGATGGCCTTATAGATAGAATCAAAAAAAGAATGGAAGGGTGGAAGGCTAGGTGTCTATCGATGCTGGGAGACTGGAACTAGTCAAATAGTTGGTTCTAGTGCTTCTAATTCCATATTCTTCATTGGAGGAGATAGATAAAATATGCATGGATTTTTTGTGGGTCCAATCAGAAGATAAAAGAAACCTTTATCTTGATAAATGGGAGAAGGTAACTCTTCCCAAAAAAGAGGGTGGTTTGGGTTTGCAAACGAGTAAGGATGTAGTGAAATCTTGTATTATCCTTAATATGTGGAATGTTGTGAGAAAAAATGACTCTCTTTGAATCAAATGGATTGGAGAAAAGTATCTAAAAAATGCTCTCTGGAGTATATCACAATCTCCTAATTATTCTTGGGTGTTCAAAAATTTTCTTATAGTTAGAGATGAGGTTCTTACTCTTGTTGATTTCAAAATCGGTTCTGGAAATTGCTTCAAGACATGGCTGGACCCTTGGGTGAACAAAAAAATTCTTTATGATTATATTGACTAGGATGTGATTATCAAGGTGGGAATTACGTCTGACTCTTCTTTGAGCTCTATTATATCCAACAGAAAATGGTGTATTTCCAAGTCTAGGAGTTCACTGGTGTTGGAGGAGGTGGTGAATGGCATTCAAATACTTACTGACGAGGATGACCATATCACATTCAAGGGGAGTAAAAACATTAGTTTCAAAGATGTACGGAATGCTATCACATTATAAGGTACTGAAGATGAGGGTTTCTGTTGGATTTAGAGATGTAAAAGTTATATGAATGTCCTTATTCATGTGTGGAAGGGTAAACTTGATAAGATACCAAACTCAGATTACTCCAGGAGAAGGGGGATTGTTGTTGCTTCCATGTGTTTCTTATGTTAGAGAGATTTTGAAAACACAAACCACATTTGCTTTGATTTCTCTTTTTCTCACGATCTTTGAAATCTAGTGTTGATAAATACATCATCACTTCAATACGTAGAGACTAGAACGACCTCACTTCTTTTAAAGATAATAAGGCCAAACTTATTAGCACTCTTATTATGTATCATATCTGGTTAGAAAGGAATAGAAGAGTGCATCTTAACATTAGGAATAATGCTATTGATCTTTGGAAAATGATTATTTTAGAATTTGATATTCTCATTGGTTGAGCTACATATCTTCTGGGTATTCTCAAACTTGTTTTGGTTTACCATCTGGACTAAGGTTCTATGTTTTGGATACCATCCTATGTAGAGAGGGTCAATGGTTGAACCTAGATTTATGCGGGTTCTTTTCCTATTCTGGTGAATATTGAAGTTTGTTCGGGTGTTTTATGGATGTTTGATGCAGTGTGGTTATAACTTAGAAGATATGGTTTTTTCTCTGGGCACAAAAAAGCCTATCATCTTAGCTAATGCTCATGATTTCCAATTTGGATCTTAGTTCTTATTTTCTGAGTTGTCTCTTTTGGAGATTCTCTACTCGGATAGTTATTTTCTATGCTCTAAAGATATGAAGAACTAGTTTATTTTTGGCAGCTGATGACTCTTCTTTAGCATTCTTTTTCTGTGTTTGGATCTCTAACTTGTGAAAGTCTGATGTATTCATCTTTTACCCTTATGGGAAGAATTTTTTGATCATTGTTTTATGTTGTAGTCATATCGTTGAGACTCCGGGAACTCTGTTTGGATTCTTCTATGCTTATCCTAGCCTAGTTGTGTGTTCCTTCCTTTAGGCATGATCTGTGTTGTTTACTGGTTCTTCTGATACCTTCCCCATATGCCTTGATATGAATCTGATGAACTCGCATTTGTGCTTATACTTTCTATTCATCTTCAATATCTGACAAGGTCTTAGTAATCTATTGTGATCGATTGTCCAGAACCTTGAAGGTTTGGATTCATTTTTTGGAGTTTCAACTCCTTTCTATATGGTTCCCTAAACATATTCTACACATGCCTGAGGAGGTTTTCTGGAGTTGTTGTTATGTGTATGAAGTTTTTTCTCAACCTTCTTTTGAGCAAAGGAGTTGTTCAATTTCTCGAGATTCAAACACATAGAAAGTTCTTTGTTTAGGAAATTACAGCTGAACGATCCTGTACAGATAGAGGAAGTTTTTTTTACTTGTAAATTTCTTTTTTACAAAATTTTGTAACCTTTTCAAAAGAAAAAACAAATAAAGCAAGACATGTTTTGATGACCAAAAAATAAGATGGGTTTCAATAGATCATTCTGAGTGGAAGCTAGAGGATTTGTGGGTTGAATATGGGTATGCAGGAAAGATCATGATTGCCATATTGATACTATCAATTATTACTAGAAATTTATAGCATGGTTTACCAATAGTTACATTCTGATAACATTCGTGTATGTGAACCCACATGTTACGGTTAGAAAACTATTGTGCAAACATATTGCAAAGAAGGGAGAAATGTTTTTTACTAATCTTTGGTTAGTTCCAAAATACTTTAATGCAAACATTAGCCCAATGAATAGAGTGATAGTACACACTATAATTACTCTAAAGCTAGATTCATTCTAGAAAATCTCATGGAAGAAGGACTTAGAGACATAAGTTTCTCTAGACCTTGCAACTTTTAAGAGATGAGAACTTCAAAAATCTCTAGATCATGATAAACCATTCAACCAAACATACCCATATTTCATTATGGAACACCAACCTAGATTACAATTTAATCACTCCCAACTTCTTGTTAGATCAACTATCAAAAGACACAACGAATGCAATTTGTTGCCAAAGCAAACTGGGCATTTGATGCAAAGTTCAAATTTCCTTTGGATTTCAAATGAGACAAAGAAGTAGATGTCAATAGTGCTTTGAATAAAAGAAAAAAGTTTGTTATAAGATAGAAAAGAAGAAACTTCAATATTAGAATAAAGAGCAAAGAAAGATTGTTGAGAAACATCAAGGCTCTAGAGAAAGAGCTATCATTCATATACAATCCCATCATATATGGTACTTACATTGATATGAAATTAGAACTCAGAAATTCCCTTAAGGAGGAAGAGGAGGAGCAGAAACTCAAAACCCATATCAATTGGCTGAAGAATAGAGATGCAACGCCAAGTTCTATAATGCCTATATTGCCTATGTGAAATAGAGAAGGAGGGACAACATTGTTACCATGTTAAAAATTGAAGAGGTTGTGTGGATCATTGAGGAGAGAGACTTGAGTGTGCTTCCACTTTCAATCATGGAACTTTGAACTAGTTCTGAGAAACTAAAACATAGACTTACCCATCCCCAATGAGTTTAGGAAGCTAACTTGACAACAACTATATATGGTTGTAGTTGAACCTGTGGAACAAGAAGTTTCCATCATCTTGAAAATGATAGATCCATACAAGGTTGCGGTTCTAGATGGGATCATTGACCTAGTCATCAATAGAAATTGAAATGAAGTCACTGGATATGTAATGAAGATAGTCAAGCATGTGCTTAAAGGTGATACTCTTACTAAAGATCTGTCTGATTCCACCATTGTACTTATTCCCAAGGTACCTACGCCGCAATCATGTGACCAGTTACAGGCAATATCTTTAGACAACCTTTTCCTAACACTAATTTCCAATTTTTTGTTGAATGGCTGAAGATTCACATTCCTAAACGGGTATCTCAATCACAAATAAGCTCTATCCATGGGAGAAGAATCAAAGACAACATTTCTATTGCTCAGGAAGCAATTCATACAATTAAAGGATCACAATACATGGCCAGTAAAGTTGTCGTTTTAAAAGCCTACGACAAACTATCTTGGAATATCATTTTGGACACTCTATAGAAGATTGAAATACTAGATAAAATAATCACTTATATAATGAATTGTATCATGATGGGTGAGTGTTCAATTTGGTGGAACGGTAGATTGACTATTCCCTTCAACGGAAATTGGGGATTTCTCCAGGGGATCCACTATCTTTCTACATTTTTGCACTTTGCATGAAAGTCTAAGTAATATAATTCAAGATTTGGTGTATAGAGGATTTGAAAACCAAGAGCACTGGGACAAAGAGGAATCCAAAAATCTAATTTATGCTTCAATGATGACATGACATGTTACAACCCTGATTTTGGGTTCAGTTGCTGAGAAATGTAATTTCTCATATTAAGGATATTTAAACAAATAATGATATAATGTATTTGGAATAAATGGATTTTGTTTACAATATCCTTGATGTTTGTGTTGTGGGCTTTATTGGCTATTGGGCCCAAATAACAAGAAAATTTAATTAGTGAATGAATAATTGAATATTTGAGAAAAGAAAAATGTGCAAACCTCTAGAATGCAAATCCAAAGAGGGATTTCATGCCTCTTGGGTTCCTTAGGTTCCAAGGAGTCCAAAGTTGCATAAAGAGTGTAATACAAAAAGAAAAGATCAATGAAGTATTTCTTTATTAAGAAAGAAATTGAAAATAATGATAAAATGTGGAAAATGAGTGCAAAGAGGCATAAATGAGATTTCTTGGTGAATTTTCATATCCATGAGGTTGATAATATTAAAAGGAATGCCAATGAGGAAAATAAAAGAGAAATAAAGAGAAAACCTCAAAAAGAGTTATTTTAATAAGAAATAAACATGATAATGAAGAAATAATGCATATATATGCATCTAGAAGGATAATGAATATCCAATAAAAAGGATTTCAAAAAAATAGAGTTTCTTGGGATCCAAGGAGTCCCAATAAAGAGGAAGGAAAGAGAAAATACTAAAATTGCAAAATAAGAGGATAATGTGATACATTATTAATGGATTTTGTGATAAGGATAGAAAGGAAGTATTTTCTAATAAAAGAGAATATAATTCTGTGCCAATAAATTAAAAAGCAAGTACAAAGAAGATAAAAGTTATAATTTTTGAAATCCTAATAATTAAAGAAGATGGATTATCGAAGGAAATTAGGAAAGAGAGAGAGACTTGCATGCTTAGTAGTGAAGGGAGCACTTTCCTAATTAGAAGATGGCTTGGTTTCTTTGAGGGAAAGCCTACGGGGGCATGGATACTCACCCTATAGAAGGGGGTAGAGCCCTGGTCGAGGTCCAGAGGAGTTCCACGCAATACCACCCCTTCTCCTCCATCTTTTGTCTGAAACCCTAACGATGGAAGTATAACCATATATCTAGAGCTTAAGGGCCGTAGAGGAGCTACAATGGGGTCGTGCTGCTCCCACAACCTCAAAGGAAGCACTCGATAGTCGTTCCTCCTCCCAGGATATGTGCAGTAGTAGCAGCACGGCTGCAAGAGCAGTCGTGTTGTGCTGCCTTGTACATGGATGACTGGCCAGTTTGGCCATGGATCAGGGGCACCTTGGGTGCGCATGGGCACGACGAAGGTGAGGGATAGTTTTACGATGAAGCTCGGGCTTGGAACTGAGTGTAAGAGCCGCGCCAAGGCTACAAGACGGCGGCTAGGGCGGCTGCAAATCAACTGCACGAGGAAGAAGAAGGGTAAAGGGTGTGTTGGACCATTCCATCCCTTCGGGGTATTAAGAAGCGACAACTTAAGTGGGGGCAGATATGTAATTTGGTTATATCTCCAAATCCACAATGTTGCATGAGCTTGACGACATGGCGCAACCCGATTGGCCAAGTAAGTAAAATCTTGCTAAATTCATAATTAAAGATTGGTAACTCCGATTAGGACAAGTAATATATGAATTTTGCTCAGAAGAACGAGAGAATCCAATAAAAATGATATGAAAGATTGATTTCGTTCATAATTGCAAAAGTACTATAAGTTGATGAAAAGTGCATTAAAGTTAGTCTAAAAACCCTATTTGTGATTAAAGGTTGAATCTAGTATGCTTAATGGGTTAATTGAAGTATTAATAACATGTTGAATGATAATGTTAGATATGAACCTGATCTAGATGAAATTTGCATGATTTAGGGTTTTTACCCCATATGAGAATGATTAAGTATTTATAAACCCTAATTTAGGGTAAAAGAGGATAAGATCATATATGATTTGAAAAAGGTGAAAATACGTTGTTAAATGTTGGTTATAAATTATTTTGAGTACAAAAGTCCTTAATTCTGGATAAATACCCTATATGTAGTAATTAGGGTATTCTCATGAATAAAAGGTGGAAATGATGGTAAAACGAGTTCATATGTTAATTAGACCCTAATGAACTTTGAATTGATGATAAGTGCGTATAATGATCTTATCATGGATTAAAATGATAAAAATTATAGCTTTAATGTAAAAGAAGCTTAATGAAATTAATTGATGATTAATGTGCCTGTAATATGAAAATAGAGTTATATGTTGTTAAGATAACCTTAATATTGAAGAATAAATGAGATAATTAGGGTTTATGAGTAATGGCATAAAATTAGGGTTTAATATGGTAAAAGATGAAGGGAAACCCTAATTGTAAAATGAAACCCTAAAATGGATACAAAAACCTAGAAAGTGAATCCAAGTCAATAAAGTAGATTCTTGATGAAGTGTGTAATAAATAGAGTACATATTCTTTTCAGGAATTATGTGATTATTGAATTGCTTGCTTGGATTGCATTCTTGGTTGGATTTGCTTAATGCTTGAGAAATCATCAAATTCGGTATGTGGTTACGCTTATGATTATCCCAACTAGTTTCTCGAGGATTTTATCGATGTTTCCCTCATGGCTTGAAATAACTATTGGATGCTTTTATTTCATGCAACTGTAGTGTGACTATGACTATCACTATGAATATACATGTATAACTGGCTAGATCCAGGTCCACCTCTTTGTCTTGTAAAGGCTAAAAGGGGTAACCTAGAGTAAGGTCCAGGTTATCGTGGGTTAGAAATTGGGATACCAAGTGTAGTGCAATGAGACCCATTAGCATGCCATGAGTTAAGGAGTGGGCCACTTATGAGTAGTGTTATGAGACTCAACCCTAGAAACTAGTTCACCTATAGGTGGGACCATGAGGGGTTTAATGGGGATCTACCATAAGGAAGGTAGTATCCGGGTCCATTGTAGGGATAGCACAGAGGATAGGGTACTCATGGATCGTGGAGTTATATTTAAAATGTAATCTTGGTTGTTAAATGATTAATTGAATGATTACATTGTTATCATAGTTCCACTTTTATTGTTTCCTCCACAAACCAACTTCGGCTGACTGACATTTTGTTTGTCGGCGTTTTAGGTACAAGCCAAAAGGACAAACAGTAAATCATCATATTGTGAAATACATGAAGTAAAATACAAGGAGTATTAGTTAGAATAGAATCCATAAATGGATAGAAGTTTAGAGATCCAAGTTTTCAAAAAGGTATGCAAAAGTTTATTTTCTTACAGTTTTCTCGTTTAATCTGATAAAATTTGATAATTGTTCTTGGTTAATTTCTGAACCTTTGATCCGGAAGTAATGGGTGCGACTTCGACCTCTCGGTCTCCCTTAATTGGGGGTTATCGGGAGGTGGGGTCGTAACATGACACTTTTAGGTCAAGCCACCAACTAGCAAATGTGAACCATCAAAGGTTTCTTCACACAATTTGAATGATTTTCTGGCCAAGCCATGTCAGGGTCTAAAATACACTTCTTCTTTGTTTCCAGTGTTGCTTGCAGAGTTAGGCCTAGGGTGAAGAAAATATGAAATTTCAAAGGAACAACAAACCTTGTCAAGTACCTAGGAGTTCCCATATTGCACTTGAAAGATACAAATAAGACATTTTTATAGGTTCTTGATAGGGTGGACTCCAGGATCATTGGATGGGAAAATAAATGTCTCTCTTTGGTAGGTCATTATTGTCTATCAAGGTCGACTTCGGATGCTATTTTGGCCTATACATTGCAAAACCCTATTTTGTCTCTAAATCTATATGATAGAATCGATGGAAGAATCAGGAGGCAACCACAAAGCACATCCCTGGTAGATTGTAGTGTGGGGCAATGCCAATAGTAGCAAGGAAAATATTAGAGTTGGCATCAAAACTATGGGGGAATGGAACATAGATATTCTAATGAAGAATTCATGGAGCACAACTTCCAACTTGAACTTCACCTGGTGTGAGTTTATGAAAAACAAGTACCTTAACTACAATGACTGAAAGATGTAAAACATACCTCATATGGAGCAAAATACCTTAAAATATAAGGGCCTAATCAAAGACCATACATACATATAGCCTGTGAACTGTAGAGGCCCCTATGTTTGGAGGGACCTATGTTTGGAAGGACCTATGTTTGGAGGGACGTGTGGGTCAAGTTGGTACTTAAAATTGAGTAGTTAGTTATAAGAAGCATCCCTAAAGATTTAAAAATTTATGCGGGTGGACAATGCTATAGTGGATGAGGGCTACTTGGATGATGCATTTATTCTAGATTGGCTACCACATGCTATAGTGCAAATCATCATCCACCTGGAACTGCCTTGCAATACCACTACTAAGGATATGAGGGTATGGGATGATATGGTACATGCAAATTTCACTACAGAGTTTTCATATCAGATGATGAGAAAACCAAAAGGATGTATGCATTGATGGAGATTGGGACATCTTGTCGAAAGAAAAATCATTGACAAAAATATATTTTTTTAGCTGGCTCCTTCTTCATGGTTCAGTATTAACTAATAGTTGAAGTGTCCAATGACATTTAGCAATTGATAGCAAATGTGAGTGATGCAAGCAACACGAGGAAATGAGTTTACATGCAAAAGTGACTATAAATATTCTTTTGAGGTGTGGAAAGGCTTGTTTAGCAATAATGTTCCCTCATCCTTCTCCACACCTCACATTTGTGATTGGCTGACGAAATAACTGTAGTAAGGCGATCCTCATAACAGTCTTCAGGTTGTATACCTGAACAATCAGATCATACATATGTCAAGAGTATATGTATTCGTGTTATGTCCCTCGTTAGATGTTATTATGGAAAGATAATATACTATAATGACACTTAAGACTAGAGTGTGTTTTGGTTGATGAAAAATTTTCAATAGTCATTATATGTGATATCAAACCAAGCACAAAGATACTTGTTACATAATAGTGTATCAGACAGACTCACCTTGACAATGACTCATCAAACCATATATGGTAGCTAGAGTCATCTCTCATAGTGATAGTGGTGATTGTGGTTCTAACACCTAAAATCACTACACTCATCACATGTGATTTGGTGTACTTTGACATCATCCATCATGATCCTGAAAAAGGGTTTCCAAAAAGGTGGTTCTCAGGTGCACTATGACACATGGTAATGACTGTGAGTGATGTAAATGGGATTTGTCCCTCCTAAAGGAGTTTGACACCTAGATACTTGATAAGAGAGACTAAGATATGCATGGTCATGCTAGTGTGAGTCAATATGTGATGTTGATCTTACACACATCTCAGATAGAGTGCTCTAGGCCAAAAAACATAGATTGAACATTGAAGAGGATGGCGATTCAATGCCTCAAGTTTAATCTAGATATCAGAGACAAAAGAACTATACACTCACTATAACACCAATAATAGATTGTAGGTTGAAGATTATTCTCCAACTTCTTCAATTTTTTGGGTAGCATTGAAGTCTCTATAGATAGAAATCATTCATTATGAATTCATAATATGATTATGAATGTCACTGTCAACATAATTTGGAGCCTATTGGGTCATACACATAGGATTTATTGGAATAGTACAATTGTGGAAATGATTGGAAATGTTCCAAATCAAATTGATTAATTAAACATTTAGGTAATCTACTACAAAAATATTGGAATATAATCTATGTTAATTGGTTAAAGCATTGAAGCCAGTTAATCTAATTCTTTTTTTAATTTTCTTTGATGATCAGGAGCGATTTACTAGAACGGACGACAATGATTAGTTTATCAATTGATATGATTAATTGGTTTGTTAATTGTTTCTAGAATATTCTTTTACTTGTCCACAAGCGGATCATTTTAAATTTAACTACAACCTTTTCTACTATGCTATGGGTTTTGGGAAATCCTGCTTCCTTTCATCTCCTATTTATAGGGACGTGATGGGTGGACATTGAGATATAAGAGAACACACTCTTATACATGTACCCTATTCATCATCGTCCACAAAAGAGATAGAAGGAGAGAAACTGATGCTAGCACGTCATCAAGAAGAAGGCTGCTCCTACCCTCTATCTTGAGAAGCATTACATGGAGTTCCATTCCATCCACATGGATGGAATAGAGATGTAGTCATTACTGTGCCTGCGTTCGGAGGACGGAGTTGGACCGTCTGTGCATGCGAGGAGTGACATACACCATCGTGTGAAGGAACGTCACTGGACTTGCTCTGATATGATGTATATTTGAATACCCACTTTTCGACTACATTGTTATCGACAAGATCCTTTTGTAGGGTATATTTTGAGAAAAATTGTGTTGCTTCTATTGTGCGTGTTGCCTCCACAAAATTCAACATATATATTATCTATGAAGCCTAAAGTCAACACTTCTTGTCTTTGGAAATAATTTCTCGAATAAAGATCTATCTTACTACCTCATGTGCAAGTCAAAGTAGACAATGGTAGTTAGTTACTTTTATGGTAAGATCCATGGTGTGAAAATGATAAAACGCCAATTCCTAGTTTCCAACTCATGTTAAGACTTGGTAAGGGGGAGTATTGCATTGTTCATTTCTATGTTAAGGAGGAAGAATGACATTTTTCTTATGATAGGAGGGATATAATGTATGTTGATTTCATTAGTAGCATATGATGGATCAACAAGATAGTGATTTTTTAAAAAATCTATTTTTCTCTTAAGGATGGAAGGGAGTTTTAAAAGAAAAAACGTGCTAAGAAAAAGTGGATTTAGTTTTGGTCCAAACGTATTCCTAGGAGAGTGTCATCCTAGGAAAATTCTCAATTAGTAGGTTACCAAATCATCATTAATGAAACTTATTAGTTTAGGTATCATATCTAGGTGTGGTCAAGTGTGTAGTGATGGAGGAATTTATTCATCATGTCTAATTTCATTTTTAAATAAGTTCTTGATGCATGGATATTGTATATATAGGCGTTAGGGACTAAAGGTGGAAATGTACTTGGTCTAATACTTTTAATGAGGAGGCAAAACCCACTACTTATTTTTCTCCTTATTGTATGTGGTTTGAGACGGATAAGAGGATATTTCAAGAGAAGTCTTGTTCTTCTGACCTTACTTGGTCTTTATGTATATAAGATGTAAAATCCATGTAATCTTAGGGCTTTGTTCTTTTTATAGAATTGTTATTTTCAAGTTCTAATGGATATGACATTGATTCTTTGGAATGGAAGAGGGAAACTCACTTGTTTAATAAAAAAATATGATTTCGTTAATTGTATATTTTTTATACCACTTATGTAATTTATTCAATCCATCTAGACAATACTTTCCTTCTTACTCCATGCTATTCTTTTATTTCTCACTCTCTTTGTAATTCTTTCATGTTACTATTTTTTTTTAATTTTGATGCTTAAAACCTATTGGTTGTGTTATTTTATGTATATAATTTGTCGGTGAAACATTTATAATTTATTTTTAATGTCCAATGTGTCTTATTTTCTAACTAGATTGGTATTATATATTTTTAAGTGTCTATATATTTGATATATTTTATTATTATGTTGAATATATATATATATTGATGTTATATGGTATACTTGTATTTTTGGTGTGTATTAGAAATTTTTATTAAATATGTTTGATTTCAAATATTTATTAGTGATATATATTCCTTGTGTTTCGTGTGTATTTGTGCATTTTTTATGATATTGTGGGATGTTTCATATGTAAGAACATTTTTTGTTTATGTCTTTTTAATTTGTTTTTAATTATTTTAAATGTGATATGTCATTAGCTTTCTTTAATTTTTGACATTCCACATTAATGTTTTTATATTTTTTGAACATGGATTAATATAATTATGTGATTATAATTTTATTTATGTTATGTCATTGGTATATATTTTCTGTCCAATTTTTGTGCCCCTCCAACCCTATCACATAACCATGGAAGAAAATCTCCATTTGTTACTTAACCCCCCTCTAGGTGATCCAATGTGGTATTGAACCTACAATCTACATCTAAAAAACCGATTAGACTTACAAATTGAAGAGACGATAAGTCCATTTTTTTATATATTTATAATGCACATATAATTATAAATAGTTATTATATTTTTAATTTATTATTCAAGTTAATTTTGGTTTTTAAGTTGCATTTTGATTATATTGTCGGTCTATTTTTAGATATTTAAAATTTGTTATCTCGCACCACTTATGATCTCAATCTCTATTTTTTGTTTTTCTTTCTCATCTTTTATTTTCTCTCTCCAAATATTTATGATGAGCACTATTTTTATTACTATTGTGTTTCCATCACTCAATGTTACATAATACTCATTCTTAACTTTTAATTATGAACTTGCTAATAATTTTTGCAGTTTGGGTTCTATAACACCCTCCCTAAGCACACATATGCACATATCAGAAGCAACATAGAGTTATCCATGACTCGTGTACTCAAGAGGTATTACATAAAACTGGCATACATAACAAAAATATAATCAATAACACAAACTGACGTATGAAAACATTCTCATGATTATTCTTACAAAAGGAAACATTAAGACTAAAACATGAAAACTCATCAGGAGATAATGTCTATAATCTAAGTTCTAAACATTGTAAACATATAGTTGCATCTATAAATCTATGAATCATCTAATAGTTTGCACCCCACTAGATCTTATCATATCATATCCTTGTGCTTCAAGCCTCTAAATGCTACTCTTGCTTCTGCTCCTCACCTACAAACATCTCATCCCTAGCCATGCATTAGAAAAATAGTTGTTTGCATACATGGCATGAGTATATATATATATATATATATATATATATATATATATATATATATATATATATATATGGATGTGTATTCATCGCCCGCGTAGGTACAGTAGCTTTGCTACCCATCTTCTTCACGCGTTGTTCCACCGTCGACCTGCTCAATCACACATTTTTGTGCATCCCCCGTTGGATGCCCTGCTACATTCAATCAACCATTTCCATACCGAAGGCATGTAGAATTCATGCTGTTGTTGGGGTAGGGTACCTTTCATCTCATCGGATTCACCATGTCCCCGTGTGGCTAGTTTGTGGGATTTCGGTAGTGGGAAGAGAATTAGAGAGAGTCGTTGGTGACAAAGGGCATTAAAGAAGCGAGCAAAGGGCAGAACGGAATGGCTGGAGGCAACAACCGTGAAAGAGTGCAAATAGAGCCCCAACATATTTAACTTGTTCCGGATTCATGGTCGATAGTCACTGCTTGATTGCTGCTCTCCCCCTTCTTCCCTCTTAACCTCTTCCCTCACTCTCGGAAGGCCTACTCTACATGATTGATCTTTATTGTGCATTGTTGCTTTTAGGTAAAAAAGCAATCATACCACATCATTAGCATCATCCCAACCTGCGCTCATCTACTTATCATTTACTGGCTTCAATGTGCATCGCCGGTGGCCTTTTTTTCTTTCTTTTGCACTCTTACCAACTGGCTCTGTGTATGAATATTCCAATGTTGATGGTGGGTTTGTTCTTGGCTTCATCAAATCATCCGATGGTTACGAGATCATCACTCTTACTTTATAGGATATCTACCGTGTATGGGAAACCCAATTTGTGTCTAGATTTTTGTTTTGAAGTAGTAAGTGTCATACATGCTTTTATGTTCTGTGATGATTTTTTATGTGCATTTACAATTCTTGGTCATCAATCCCTATCTGCATCTCCATACTCGAACAACAAGAACGGCTTCCCTAGTTATTAGTTTTTGTAAAGGATGATGACGAAGGTGTATTTGCATAGATTTGAACCTTATGTGACATTCGTCAGAGTATCCGGTGAAGATATCGATCTTCACCAGATCAAATCCACGCTCCAGACCTATTGTAGTGAAGCTCACACCGTTGAGGAGGAGGGAGGGGTGGGAGAATTCCATGTTCTATCTACATATTAGGAGTAGCAGTTTGTCCAAGCTACAACCAGTTAGTTTTGTATTCTCTTCATCACTTCAATCAGTTATACTCATTTTCTCACTTTTTCATCATCACAATATCTATTCATCTCTCTATCTTTTGTGTGGGAAAGAAACCCAATTTTGTTTCTTCATTTTTCATTTTTGAAGTAATAACTGTCATACATATTTTTATGTTTCACATAATTACTCTTCTATTATACATGGTTACTCTTTGGACTGACAGATTCACTCTTTGGTGTTTCAGGGTTACTCTTTTGTCTTGCAGAGTTACTCCCACACGCTGTCATGGATGCCATCCTTGATACAGATGTTGTTGATGAAAATGTCAACCATGACAATGATAATCCTCATTCTTATCCTTCTGTTGGTGCTTCCACTCTGACCCCAACTACAGCCCCTAGAATTGGTCTCCAATTTGGAAGTTTCGATGAAGGTATCTCCTTATATTCTAGCTACACTACATGATTGGTTTTAATGTTAGGAAAGACGACAATAGGTATGAATGGGGAACTAAGATTCTGGTTGCCAAAGATATGGTTTGTGACAAGCAGGGTAAAAATAACTGGTCTAAGAGGTCAAGAGGGCTTCTGAGCCCCGTTTTTTATGAAGTGGGTAACTTGTAGGATAACCTGTCCAAGAAGCATAGTTGTTTTGTGAAGAGGTGTGGTTGTGGAGCCATGATATGGTTCACACTGGATAAGTCCTCATCCATGTGGGTTGTGACTGCCTTTGTTGAGGAATACAACCAAAATCTTGTTGGTGATGTGCATCTCTATTACCTGAAGTGCAACTCATCTCTTGATGAAACTCAAAAAGAGATCCTTTCTTCCATGAGCCAAGCTAACATACATGTATTGAGACAAATTGCATTGATAGCATCTGAGTTTGGCGGGTATGAAAATCTGGCATTTACCAGCAGACAAGCTCATGGACACATCAGTAGCAAGAGGAAAGAGTCGGCCAAATACGACGTCAACATGGTTTTGGATCGCTTTGCTAGGTTTAAGGTCCTTGATCCAAAATTCTTCTATACATACTAAAACGATCCCAATTGCTGCTTGACTCATCTATTTTGGGTTGATCTTGTCTTCGTTGAAGATTGTGGGTTGTTTGGCGATGCGATTGTATTTGACACCACCTACCGCACCAACAAGTATTCGATGGTTTTTGGAATGTTTGGTATGTTGATCACCATCAAAAGACAGTGTTGTTGGCTTCAACTTTGCTGGTCGATGAGAAGTATGACTCCTTTTTCTAGGTGTTCAAGTAGTACCTACTTTGTTTTAGCAAGGAGCTAATTTCCATCATAACCGATCAGGAGCCTACTATTAATGTTGCTATCATTACAATTTTTTCGAATTGCAAGAATCGCTTCTACAGATGGCACATCCTACAAAAGCTTCCCTCTAAGCTTGGTGGTGTTCATAACAAGGATCAGATCATAAGATCCTTGAATGATTGTGTGTGGAAAGTGGATGATGTCGACATTTTTGAAGAGAAGTGGGATTTTTTAGTTCAAGAGAATGATCTGTTTTCCATTACTTGGCTTTCTGATATGTGTGTGATGCATTGGGATTGGGTTCAATGCTATATGTAGTTTTCTTTCTTTGTGGGCATGAGGACAACTCAAAGGAGCAAGAGCCTGAATGCGTTCATTAGAAGCCATGTGAATAGTAGGAAGACTCTCTTTGAACTTGTATGTTCCTTGGAGACTTCTTACTCTCATGTGCAGGAGATTGAAAATTTCAAAGACATTGACGACGAGTATAGTAAACTCCCTTGATCATCACTGTGGTCTATGGAGGACAAAATGAGAGGTATATACACCAAGTCCATCTTTAAGATCTTTCAGTCTGAAGCTCATGAAAGCATGGTCTACAATGTAAAGGAAGCTTCAGAAGAAGTTGTATTCGAGGTGTATCGTGTCAGTGGCCTTGGATCTCCCCATTTTTTGAAAAAAGAGTCGTCTAGTGAGATTGTTTTGTGCAATTGCTTCATGTTGGAATTCAAAGGTATCCCTTGTAGGCATATCCTATCTTATTTGAAGAGTTGTGACTTTTGCACTCTTCTCGAGAAAAACATACTGAAGAGGTGAACCAAAGGGTACAAAGAACACCGTTTAATTTTTGACAAAGCATTAGTTAAGCATCCATCCACTGCGAGGACACTTCAGCTTGTTTCTTCCTGCAATTCGATTGTGAACATAGCGTGTAGGAACAACACTATAGATCTTTGCCATGAAAAACTATTAGCTTTGTGAAAGGAGCTCTTATACTTGGATCTTGTTGATACTGGTGCAGGTGCTGGTATAACTACTTCTAATACAGCTTCTTCTTCTACTGTCAAGGTACATATCTCTAGTATTTGCAAAACTAAGGGGAGACCTAGATCGACCAATGTGAGGTGTAAATCTAGAGTTGAGATTGCCCAGTCTAAAAGAGAGAAGCAGTGCAAGAATTGCTTAGAGTTTGGGGTTAACCATGATAGCAAGAACTGGCCTATGAAGTAGTCCATTCTCTGGGGATACTCTTTATGTACTTTTTGTTGTTGTTGTTTGCTGCTCAATGATTATCTCTAGTGCTTCTCGTGTGGTCTGTTGATGTTGGACGTGTATATTCATTATCTCATCTTGTGGCATCTATTTTCTATTCTTTCAAGCTACTGGTGCTGCTAGCTAACCCTTCCTTTCTGCTGCTACTATTGAATTTGGGGAGCATCGTGGTGCTGCTAAGTGTTTTGTTCTTTTTTCTGTTATGATGCGGTTGGGAGTTGCTATTGCAACTGCTATTGATGGATGGTTGTATTTTTTAGTGGAGTTTGTAGTTAATTAGTGTGTGAGTTAGGCTTATTCAAATATGTAATGGGTTGTTCTTTTTTTGTAGTTTTGTGAAAGTGATTTTGTAACCCTCCATGTATTTCACTTGTGTTTGTAATCTATATGTGAGTTACCTTGAGCTCCAGTAGCTGTACGTATACTTTGAATATGTTACAAAGAATATGTTCTGATCATATGTTACTATTTTGAAGAATATGTGTTTCTCTTCGTGTGCAATGCATACTCTTTTCTTCTGAAATACCTACATTTTTGTATTAGTACAGTTACTTTCATGTTTGTTCGGTTACTTACAAAATGTTAATTTGCTACTATGTGGTTCACATACACTGGTTTTGTGTTTTTGACAAACCTTCATTCACAAGCGTTACTTTATAAAGTACAACAGTTACTTTTTGAACGATAGAGTTACTTTTTACATTGTCATAGTTACTCTTAATGTTGTCACATTTACTCTTAGTGCTCTTATAGTTACTCTTAGTGCTTTTACAATTACTCTTAGTGCTCTTACAGTTACTCTTAATGCTCTTATAGTTACCTTATGGATTATGATTTCACCACTCTTCTTTGTCAGTCAGTTCTGATACAGCTACCATTTTTTTGGAATCGAACACTTGCTCTCCTGCTCATACAGTTACACAAACCTTCATCCACAAAGAGTTACTTTACAAAGTACAATAGTTACTTTTTGAACGCTAGAGTTACTTTTTTATATTGTCACAATTACTCTTAGTGTCGTCACAGTTACTCTTAGTGCTCTTACAGTTACTCTTAGTGCTCTTATAGTTACTCTTAGTGCTCTTACAGTTACTCTTAGTGCTCTTACAGTTACCTTATGGATTACGAGTTCAGAATCTTGTTTTTCAGTGAGTTCTGATACGATTACCATTTTTTTGGAATCGAACACTTGCTCTCATGCTCATACAGTTACACAAACCTTCATCCACAAAGAGTTATAAACCACACCAGGTGGGTCCAAACACCACACCAGAAAAAGTCCATATACAACAAGAATAGCTAGGCAGAGGGCTATTAAGAGGCAAAGCAAAAAGAAAGGAAGAGAGGTACATAGAAATATACAACAAGGAAAAGGGTATGTACAAGCTAACTATCATCAGGCTGCTGGCATGTACCAATAATAGGTCACTGCACTAACAACAAACATAGTCTCTGTAACAAATGATCCAAAAAACTACAATCAAACGAGCCATTAGGACGGTCCAACAACTGAACAGAAAAATGAAAGAGCTCAGGGGGTCAGATCCATCCCTGGCGAGAGCTATCATACACACCATTCACTGCATTCCAAAGTAGAGACAACAAACCAAAATAGCAACTTCAGAATCCTCAAAACTTCTGGCGGGTAAGCAAAACCAGACTACATCAACAAGAGGAACCATAACCACTGGAACAAGATAACCAAAAAATACATCCATACCAGCCTTCAGGATATCCCACCTTCAAAACAAAGAAACATCCGCATAGCGCAACAGGTCATCACCAGCACCGCTCTCACCAAGGATGTATCTGAGCAGTTCATAGCAGGAACAACCGGTTAAAACAAAAAAACCGTATATCAAACACACCAGTTCATAGCAGGAATAGCCAGTTAAAACACACCAGTTCAGAATAAAGAAAAATCTGTATATCAAACACACCAGTTCAAAGTAGGAACAACTAGTCAAAACAAAAAAATCACTTAAGAATCAGGATCAGATCAGACAATATATAACACTTGAAGTAAAAATCTCTTAAGAAATAGTATTACTAACTGGGGATGGGTAGTTTTTAGATGAGGGATTATGACAACATTAGGAATGATAGAAGGAGGTATGTTGTTCCAAAGTGGGTGAAAGGGTGAGAACCATTGGCCACAGTGATGAAATTGTTGGTATGTATGCCCATAGAGCAAGTCATGAGATGATTTTAATGGGATACTTTTTAAATGATTTGAATAATAATAAAGGAAATTTCCGATCTATATGTTTTAACTATTTCTGAGATGATAGTGTAACATGATAGATTTCTAAAGAATTGTTTTACTCAATGACGTATGCTTTTAGGTTGAGGACCTAAACGATGTGATCATACATATGTTAAGAGTATACATTCTTGTTTAGTCCCTAGTCGGTTGTTATTGTGGAAATAACCCTAGACATCAATAATACTAAAGACTAGATTGTGTGTTGGTTGATGACAAAATCTCATTAGTTATGATATAGTGATATCAAACCAAGCACATAGGTACTTATTAGAGAACAAGTGTACCGAACAGACCAACCATGAGAGTGACACATGAAACCATGATTTTGTAGTCACAGACATCTCTCATAGTGATGGTGGTGAATGTGATTCTTCGACCTGAAATCACTACACTCAACACATGTCGTTGGGTACACTTTGACATCATCAAACACAGTCCTGAAACATGGGTTGTTATAAAGGTGATGATTGGGTGACTTTGACACATGGGCCTTTTGAGGGGTGAGTGATAGATATGGGATTTGTCCCTCCTAAGGGAGTTTATTCCCATGACCACTTGATGAGTAGGATTGAGAAAGGCATGTGCATGCATGTGTGAATCAATATGTGATATTGATGTCACACACATCTCACCCAGTCTGATCTGAGATCAAGAAAATGGATGAACATTGAAAGGATGACTGTACCATGCCTTGAGTTCATTCAGGACATTAGTGACAATACATTTGCTGTAACACCATTCACGGATTGTAGGATTGAAAGTTGTTCTCCAACTTTCTATTTCATTTGGGTAGCCCTAATGTGTGACTAGGCACCGCTCTTTTCTAGTGAAGTCATAAGTGTTATGGACTTTCACTGCCAACGTGAAGTGGACCTACAAGGTCACACACATAGGATTTAACTTGGAAGAGGTGTTTAGAGTGATTACTAAAGGAGTTTAGTAGTTCAATTAAATTCTCAGTTGATTGATAGCTCAAAATCATAGTGTTCAAGGTGTTTGACCAATTGATTAGATTATCGGATCGATTGAAACTGCAATTGACTAAATTTGCACAGTCTGCACTTCCAACCGATCGGCTCATGTGATCAACCGATCGACTCAGGTTGGTGAACCGATCAGCTCAACCGGTGAGATGATCATCTCATGTACAATGAGACGATCAACTCAATTGTTGAACCAGTCAGCTCATGTGACCAACAAAGATCATTTGGAAATTCTATTTTGCAAATACAATTTGTTTCACTTATACAAATTTGATTTGTACAAGGATTAATATTTGATTAATCAGAGACAAATATGAAAGTCAATTTGAGTCGATTTGTACAAGGATTAATATTTGATTAATCGGAGACAAATATGAAAGTCAATTTGAGTTGGACCAGGACCACGAACCGATCGACTCATGTGATGAACCAATCGGCTCAGGTGTCCCAAACGATCCGTTCAAGTGTGAATCGATCGGTTGAGGTCACCAAATGATCGTTTCAGGGTTGAAACGATCGGTTCAGCTGGCGCAGTTGGTTGTTTTGTGGAAAATCTCAAACCCTTCTACTCCTATTTAGTCCCGCATTGCTCGGGGTAGAGAACCCTATCCCATGACCCTCCTATATATATAGGGGTATTGGGGGCTTCTCAAAGTACAACTCAAAACACCCGTTGCTCTGCAAAGTTGTCGTTCTCTCTGGTTTTGGTAACCAAGAGAGCACGAGCAAGTGCTACCTGATAAGGGAGGCACAACAAGGGAAAGACAACTGCAAAAAGGCAACTGGTTGCAGGAAAGTGTGTCGGTGACTAGTACACTGATAGGAGGGTACAACTCCTTCTAATTCCTTATGGGACAAGAAGATCATAGTTCCAGGCAGTCTGTGTGGACGACTGCAAAGGCAGGAGACTTCTGCCGCTCGGAGGACAGTTGTCAATCCCGACAGTCCTAGTGAGACCAGGAGCTGCACAGACACCATCCAAGACCGGAGGTGAAGACCGTGCTAGCCATGAGGTAATGTCACTGAGCAAGCCTCGGGACAAGGTACGCCTCTACAAACCATCCTTCCTATTGTATAGACGTTGACGTGATTCCTTTATTCTGGGTTTGGGAGAAGAAAATTTTGTTTGCACTGCCTTCTCTGTCTCCCCTAAAACCCAACAGTGGTATCAGAGCCACGTCAAATGCTATGTGCTTTAGGATTATCGATATGATCGATTTTGGTTTTTCACCTTTATTTATTGCATATGATGCGAATAAAATTGGCTTTATGCATGTCCAATCCTAAATCCACAAATCCCAATATACATATATGATATGTAATACAAATGCACTCGATATGCATCTCCCTTAAACGAGTTTTGTGGTGGATGTAAAACATGGTTATGGCCAATAAACCCTATGTATGTTTGATTGGTTGAATGTGGTTGCTTGAATCTCGGTCTGCGCACTGATTCCATGTCTCCTATTCCTGATGTAACTCGAGATAACTCGAGATTTATTTCCTACCTTTGCTCCCCCCGAATGTAACTTGGGGTTTCTTTTTTCAAATGTAAAATAGGATATATTTTTATTTCCTATTATGTCAAAGAACGGTGGCCTTTTGACGACTGGTTCGAGGAGCGAGACGAGCGGGTGGTGGCCTGAGGAGATGTACGATGACCAGTGAACCGATCGGCTGGAGGCGCCAGTCGATCGGCTGGTGGCACCCAACCAACTGACCTGATGGCAAGCAGATCAATCATGGAGATGAGTTGATCAAACCTAGAAAGGCAAAGCACATAATTCATCTTGTACAAGTTGCATGTGATGTGGACCTAGATGATCGTGATTTCTCTTGGCTCGAGTTATCACATTAGGATGGCCATAATCATTTCTTTTATCATTTCACATGTTTTTTGTTGGATATAGCATGTATATGATACTTACTATGTTGTGGTGATTGGATATATATATGTACCTATAAAAACCAAATCCCTCATTAAATATTAAAGTTTTAGATGCCTTCCAAATGTGACACACGTGAAAAGCTTGATTAGCCAAGTGTGGGCATGCCCTAGCATGGTACACCGTCTATCTCATGGAAGCGTGAAGGATGGATATGTGAGTCTACCCTAGTAGGGTGCATATTCATTGTGTTGGCTTTGGGTCAGACTTAACAAGGTGACCTAGGTAGGATCTAGTACCTTGAGGCATGGAGATGATCATGGCAAGGAGTTGTGTATGACATCTTTTAAGAGTTGCATATGATGCAATTGGTAAAAGTTTCCTACCTGGAAGATCTAAGTTGTGGGTTTCCTACCTTGAGGCTGGTCCATGACTCAAAGGATTTTAGGATCTTGACCCACAAGCAGATTGTACATTGCAATCTTCCGAATTGATGGTGAGGGTTGTCAATTTGAATCAAAATAGTGGGAGTGTTAATTAATTAAAGGCCTAATTAACTACTATCAAATTTTATTCAAATCAAAAGGAGTTTTGACAAATGCAATTTTCTCTTGTAGAATGGAAAAAGAATCATCTTTTAAAATAGGAAAATTAATTGAGAACAAATTCCATAATTGGTTGGGGATTGTGAGAAGTGTTCTGCACAATCCAGAAATACCAGTGGCCTTTGAATCCACTCTATGTGCACTTAAGAAGAAGGATAGTTCATTGATGGAGATCAATGGAACAAAGTCTAAGGACAAAGGTGAGGGAGAGAAGGGTTCTCTTGCCAAACCAATGTCAGAATCTTTTGTGCTCAAAACATGGAGAGGATGGAAGTAACGGTGGTAGAAGAAGCGAGAGATAGAGATCTCTATTTATGGTGTATACATGATAGAGATTAAATTTACTACTTCTTTGTCATGGGTACTTGATACCGGATCTGGATCTCACATTTTTTTAAATATGAAGGATCTTAAAAGAAGTAGGCCTTTGGGGAAAGGCGAGGTAGAACTATGTGTTGCCAATGGGGCAAGAGTTGCCTCCAATGCCCTAGGAACCTATGACTTATCTCTACCTAGAGGTCTAATAATAGAGTTAAAGAATTGCTATTATGTACCTTCCATAAATAGGAATATCATTTCTCTCTCTTGTTTGGACTAGGATAGTTTTGAATTTCTTATTAAGAATGGAAAGTGTTCCATTTCTAGAGATGGGATCTTTTATGGCAGTACCCCAACGTCTTATGGTCTATACTTGATAGATCTAGAGACAAGTGTATATAATGTAAACACCAAAAGGCAAAAACTCAACAACTCAAACAAAACATATCTTTGGCATTGTCGTCTAGGGCACATAAATGAGAAGCGCATCACTAGACTCCATAAAGATGGTTATCTAGACTCTTTGATTATGAATCAATAGAGACAAGTGAATCTTGTTTGTTGGGCAAGATGACCAAGACTCCCTTTTCAGGTAATGGTGAGAGAGCTAGTGATCTATTAGGACTCATACATACTAATGAATGTGGGTCTTTTAGAACTAATGCCAGAAATGGGTATTCGTACTTCATTACCTTCACTGATGACTTCAGTAGGTATGACTATGTGTACCTCATGAAACATAAGTCAGAAACCTTTGAAAGGTTCAAGGATTTCATGAATGAAGTACAGAACCAACTTGGTAAAAGTATTATTCGGTCCGATCGAGGTGGAAAATACTTGATCTAGGAGTTTGAGGACCTTCTACGAGCCCATGGTATCGTATCACAGTGGACTCTGCCTGGAACACCATAACATAATGGTGTGTCTGAAAGAGGGAATCACACTTTACTGGATATGGTGCGATCAATGATGAGTTTTGCTGATCTTCTAGTTTCCTTTTGGGGTCATGCTCTTGAAACTGCCACGTTTACACATAACCGAGTACCATCTAAAGCTCTTCAAAAGACACCATATGATATATGGCACGAGAAGCATCTCGATTTGTCTTTTATGAACATTTGGGGTTGTGAGGCTTAAGTTAGGAAAATGTTTCCTGATAAGCTTGGACCTAAGTCCGACAAATGTTATTTTATTGGATACCCCAAGGAAATGAGGGGATACTATTTATACCACCCTACTGACAACAAAGTGTTTGTTTCTAGGACATCTATGTTCCTAGAAAAGGAATTTATTTCTAGAGGAAATAGTGGGAGGAAAATAGAGCTTGAAGAGGTTCAAGCCCAATAGGAAAACATTGAACCATTAGATGTACAAGAGAAACATATAGATTCACAAAGTGTTGTGGAATCTCAGTCTCCTCAAGTAACACAAGGACCTCATAGATCTAATAGGACATGCCTTGAACCTAAGAGGTTTGGATACCTTGTGCCTCAGGAAGGCGGTGATTTGATCATAGATGATGATCCAACTACCTACCTAGAGGTTATGGAGGGACCAGATTCTGAGAAATGGCTTCAGGCCATGAAATTCGAGATGGAATCCATGTACTCCAACAAAGTATGGACTTTGGTGGAACCACCTGAAAGGGTAAAACCCATAGGGTGCAAGTGGGTCTTCAAGAAGAAGATCAACATGGGTGGCAATGTGCAAACTTATAAAGGTAGATTGGTTGCATAGGGTTTTCGACAAGTTCAAGGTGTTGACTATGACGAAACATTTTCTCCGATTTCCATGATGAAGTCCATCAGGATTATGCTTGCTATTACGGCTTACTATGAATATGCGATTTGGCAAATGGATGTTAAAACCGCATTCCTTAATGGGAATATAAATGAGGATGTGTACATGACAAAACCTAAAGGTTTTGTAGATCCAAAGAATGCCAATAAAGTATAGAAGCTGCAAAGGTCAATCTATGGATTGAAATAAGCATCTCGGAGTTGGAATCTTGGATTTGATGAGGAAGTCAAAGTGTTTGGCTTTACTCAAAATGAATATGAACTTTATGTGTACAAGAACATTAGTGGGAGCACGACCACATTCCTCATATTGTATGTGGATGACATACTATTGATAGGGAATGATGTCTCAGCCTTAGAGAAGGGAAAGACTTTGCTTGGGAATACTTTCTCAATGATGGACTTTGGAGAAGCATCCTACATTCTAGGAATTAACATCTATAGAGATAGATCTAAAAGGCTTCTCGGACTAAGTCAAAGCACGTACATTGACAAAGTGTTGAAGTGGTTCAGCATGGAGAACTCAAAGAGAGGCAACATCCCCATTCTACATGGAGTCACCGTCTCTAGAGGTCAATGTCCCCAATCTTCTCAAGAGAGGGAGCGTATGCATGGAATCCCATATGCATCAGCCATCAGATCCATCATGTACGCTATCTTGTGTACATGCCCAGATGTCTCGTATGCTCTCAGCATGATGAGCATGTACCAGTCAGATCTTGGGGATGCTCATTGTACAGCTGTAAAAAACATCCTCAAGTACTTGTGAAGGACTAAGGATTAGTTTCTTGTATACGACGGTGAGGAAGAACTGGTTGTAAAGGGTTACACCGATGCAAGCTTCCAAACTGACAAAGAGGATTACATATCACAATCAGGATTTGTATTTTGCCTAAATAATGGAGTTGTGAGCTGGAAGAGTTCCAAGCAAGAAATAGTTGCCGATTCTACTACCGAGGTCGAGTATATTGCTGCTTCACATGCAGCAAAGGAGGTTGTGTGGATCAGGAAGTTCCTCTCTGAACTAGGTGTAGTTCCCAGTAGTTGTGATGCAATTGAGCTTTATTGTGACAATAATGGAACTATTGCTCAAGCTAAGGAGCCCAGATCACATCAGAGATCCAAGCACATAATGTGGTGCTTCCATCTCATATGAGAGATCGTACAACGTGGAGATGTGAAGATTTGTAAAGTACCAACTAAAGACAACATAGTTGATCCACTAACTAAGGCCCTTTCTCAACAGAAGCATTATGGTCATGCTAGGTCACAAGAAATGAGGTTCCTAGGTGACTGGCTCTAAGTGAAAGTGGGAGTCTGTTGGTATGTATGCCCATAGAGCAACTCATGACATGATTGTAATGGAATACTTTGTAAATGATTTGAATAATAATAAAGGCAATTTTTGATCTATATGTTTTAACTATTTCTGAGATGATAGTGTAACATGATAGATGTCTAAAGAATTTTTTTACGCAATGACGTATGTTTTTAGGTTAAGGACCTAAATGATAGATCACATAGATGTTAAGAATATACATTCTTGTTTAGTACCTAGTCGGTTGTTATTGTGGAAATAACCATATATATCAATAACACTAAATACAAGATTGTGTGTTGGTTGATGACATAATCTCATTAGTCATGGTATAGTGATATCAAACCAAGCACATAGGTACTTGTTAAAGAAAAAATGTACCAGACAGACCCACCATGAGAGTGACACATGGAACCATGATTTGGTAGCCACAGTCAGCTCTCACAGTGATGGTGGTGAATGTGATTCTTTGACTTGAAATCACTACACTCAACACATGTCATTGGGTACACTTTGACATCATCAAACGCAGTCCTGAAACATGGGTTGTTATAAAGGTGATGATTGGGTGATTTTGACACATGGGGCTTTTGAGGGGTGAGTGATAGATATGGGATTTGTCCCTCCTAAGGGAGTTTAATGTCCATGGACACTTGATGAGTAGGATTGAGAAAGGCATGTGCATGCATGTGTGAATCAATATGTGATATTGATGTCACACACATGTCACCCAGTCTGCTCTAAGATTAAGAAAATGGATGAATGTTGAAAGGATGATTGTACCATGCCTTGAGTCCATTTAGGACATTAGTGACAAAGGCATTATACATTCTCTATAACACCATTCACGGATTGTAGGATCGAAAGTTGTTCTTCAATTTTCTATTTCACTTGGGTAGCACTTATGTGCGACTAGGCACTGCTCTTTGCTTGTGAAGTCATAAGTGTTATGAACTTTCACTACCAACGTGAAATGGACCTGTAGGGTCACACACATAGGATTTAACCTGGAAGAGGAGTTTTTCCACAAATGATGTTTAGATTGATTACTAAAGGAGTTTATAAGTTCAATTAAACACTCAGTTGATTGATAGCTTAAAATCATAGTGTTCAAGGTGTTGGACCAATTGATTAGAGTATTAGATCGATTGAAACTGCAATTCACTGAATTTGCACAGTCTGCACTTCCAACTGATCGGCTCATGTGATGATCCGAGTGGCTCAGGTTGGTGAACCGATCAACTCAATTAGTGATATGATCGACTCATGTACAATGAGACAATCAGCTCAATTTTTGAACCGGTCGACTCATGTGACCAACGGAGATCGTTTGGAAAGTCAATTTTGCAAATAAAATTTTTTTCACTTATACAAATTTGATTTGGACAAGCATTAATATTTGATTAATCAGAGACAAATATAGAAGTCAATTTCAGTTGGACTAGGACCACAAACCGATCGGCTCATGTGATGAATCGATCGGCTCAGGTGTCCCAAATGATCGGTTCAGGTGTGAACTGATCGATTGAGGTCACCAAATGATTGTTTTAGGGTTGAAACGATCAGTTCAGCTGGCATAGTTGGTTGTTTTATGGAAAATCTCAAACCCTTCTACTCCTATTTAGTCCCGCATTGATCGGGGTAGAGAACCTTGTTCCATGACCCTCATATATATATACGGGTATTGGGGGTTTCTCAAAGTACAACTCAGAACACCAGTTGCTCTGTAAAGTTGTCATTCTCTCTGGTTTTGGTAACCGAGAGAGCCTGAGCAAGTGCTACCCGATAAGGGAGGCACATCAAGGGATAGACAACTGCAGAAAGGCAACTGGTTGCAGGAGAGTGTGTTAGTGACTAGTACGCCAACAGGAGGGTATGACTCCTTCTAATTCCTTGTGGGACAAGGAGATCGGAGTTCCAGGAAGTCCCTGTGGATGACTGTAGAGGTGGGAGACTTCTCCCGCTTGGTGGACAGTTGTCAATCCAGACAGTCTCAGTGAGACTAGGAGCTGCACAGACACCATCTAAGACTGGAGGTGAAGACCGTGCTAGTTGTGAGGTAACGTCGTCGAGAAAGCCTCGGGACAAGGTACACCTCTACAAACCATCTTTCCTATTGTACATACGTTGACGTGATTCCTTTATTCTGAGTTTGGGAGAAGAAAATTTTTGTTTCTACTGCCTTCTCTATCTCCCCTAAAACCCAACAGAAATGAGAGCACTAGAACTTAAAAGAAGAGGATAGCAGACCTATTGATGGTGTCATGTGAGATCAATTGCTGCTACATAGTTGGGAGGTAATATGCTGGTCTTGGCGGCTACTACATAGTTGGGAGGTGGTAGAAGAGGATAGGAGGGAGGAAGAAGAGGCGGAATAGGGGTTGTGGGACAAGATGAGTGGTTGTGCTGAAGAAAGCCACAACCTCGTGAGGAGGGTTGGGTTGGTGGTGGAGGGACTGGGGAGTATTTCTTGTTATTGGGTAGAGAACCACTGCCGCGGGTATCTGTAGGAGGGTTTTATGGCTAGTTACATGGTAGACAACCACCGCCGTAGGTATATGTAGGAGGGGTTTATAAACAACCATCACCGCAATGGTGAGCCCAGGATGGTTGGGGGCGGTAGATGGTATAGGCGGTGATGGGGAAGATTATCGCCGAAACGTCAAGGAGATAAGGACAGTAGAGCATACCTATTTATGATCAGAAGGTTGGAAAGAAGAAGAAGCAGTGTCTTCTACAGATGTTGTAGTGTTAGCTGTCGTAGATGAGTCAACTTGTAAATGATTCACCCCTGAACCCGGCGGTGCTTGGTATTTCTCCATAATGAATAGATGATCTGAAGAGTCATCCGTTCCAGATTCACCAGGCATTTTGAAGAGCGGAAGTAGTTCGGTTGGTGTTTCTAAGAAAAAATATGTGATCCATGTTGTGATAGTATGGTTATCAGTTGGCCTAAGGAAGATGATCCAATCTCTATGAATCTTGAGCTGTGTGATTATCTCTTTCCAGCTACTGGCAGTGTAAAGTGATCTATTTTTATTTTGAACAAGGGTGATATGAAATGTCTGGTTTCTGATACGGAAGGTGGTGTTTCTTGGTTTAATTTGTGAATGGAGATATTTCCATTCTATAGGCAGTTGAATTCCATAGTTTTGTCATCAAGGGTGTAGTTCATGGGTTGGATGAATGGCTTCATGGTAGGCTGTGTTGAGGTTTATGAGAACACTACGAATGGTAGAAGGAGGTATGTTGCTCCAAAGTGGGTGAACGGGCGAGAACCATCAGCCACAGTGACAAAATGAGAGCACTGAAACTTAAAAGAAGAGGATAGCATACCTGCTATAGTTACTTTTTATATTGTCACAATTACTCTTAGTGTTGTCATAGTTACTCTTAGTGAAGAAAGCCACAACATCATGAGGATGGCTGGGTTGGTGGTGGAGGGACTGGGGAGTATTTCTACAAGAGTTACTTTACAAAGTATAATAGTTACTTTTTGAACACTAGAGTTACTTTTTATATTTTCACAATTACTCTTAGTGTTTTCACATTTATTCTTAGTGGTCTTACAGTTACTCTTAGTTCTCTTATAGTTACCTTATGGATTATGAGTTCATTATTCTTTGTAAGTGAGTTCTGATACAGTTACCATTTTTCTGGAATCGAACACTTGCTCCCATGCTCGTACAATTACTTTACAAGATGTCTCTATTACTCTGTCTTTCCATGGACATTGTTTTCATGATATGTGTTTTACCTCTCTATTTTTAAAGTTACTCCTACAAAGTATAAGAGTTACTCCTTTGAATCATAGGTTTCTGTTCTATAATATCACAGTTACTCTTAGTCTTCTTATAATTACTCTATGGGTTACGATATCATCATCACTCTTCCTCTTGAGTTAGTTTATTTTTTGTTAGGCTAACTAAAAGTATATATCTTCATACAAAACCACAACAGTTGTACATTCAACAATACAACATTCAAATCATAAAACATTATATATTATACCCACAAATACTCGTATTTACAATATGATTTAGATCAAATGTATTTTTCAGGATTTTTGCAACACACAAGTAAATGTATCTCATAGCGGTTACACATCAGAAATCCAGAAGCAAATTGTTCAAGTTTTACATTTCAATTAATAATTCAGTATTTCAGCTAGAATTCAGCCATTTATCTAGGCTTGAAATAGCTTCTTCCTCCGTGCTCTTTTCTTCATGCACTTCTGCATCTGCTGCTTCTTTCTACTTTGTTTCTTTCCGCTTCTGACCTTCATCTTCTTCTCCCTTGTTCTCCTCAGATGGACCTTCTGTGATGTCTTCATTTGCATCCTTTTCATCCGCTTGTACAGGTTGCAGCTGCCCCCTTTCCATCATTCTCTGAAAAATATCAACCCTTATTGTCGGCATGTCCTTGCGGGTGAAGTCCATACGTTTTCCATTGACCAAGCATTCTAGGTACTTCATGAAGAAGATCCCACAGTCAAGTGAGTCTTCTTCCTATTGTGGGAACATTGGGTACTCATGTTCCCACTGTGACAGTTGGCTTCCTTTTTCTGGTGCACCCCTAAAGAATTTGTGCACAATACCCACCTGCATTAAAAAATACAACTTTTATTAATCATCAATTAATGAACATTAATCATGTCAATCCACTACTAATAGAGTTACTTTTTATAGATCTCTCACCTATCTAAGGAATTCCTTTCTGGACTTGCTATTTCCACTCATCGAGTTATAAGACTGGTGTGCTCCATCCCTAAAGCTTGCTTCATATAAGTGCCAGTGGTTGTCATTGTTTAGTATCATGAACACTGAGTCCATTATATCCCAATCTTTCAACGAAATGTTGAAGAGTGGAGATAGAATGTCAATCTGTTCTAGGGTGATGTCCTCGACATCAAATGACATCTTTTGCTACAAATGTAGAATTTAAAAATGCACATCTACAAGTTTGAGTTTGTGTGTCTATTTTTGTTTTTTGATGTAATTTTGTATACAAATTTTACTGTTCTTACCAGAGCATAAGTGCTCATGCAGTTCCATGTCAAACTCTTTTTCCTCCGCTTGCTTGTGCTCGCCTTGAGCATCTCTACAAAGCAGTCTAGAACTTGGAAAAAAACAACAAGCTTTCTTGTTTAGCAATCCAAATTATCTTTTTCAAAGAGTTATACTACATTTTTGTTCCTTACAGGTGATTGCATCTTCTGATCTTTGTAGAGGAGGGCAGCGAATCATCACTGAATCTCCATTGCACTAAGTGTCATCACTGAATCTCCATCCTCGTTTTGACCTGCCAATCATTTTTATGGATGTTATACACATGAGTTGGATATTGAATAAGTAATGTTTTAAATTTGTACACTTGACAAAATAACCAATTCTCTTACATTTCTTCTATGTTGTCCATGAAGTGATGGAGAATTTCCCTGGTTTCTTCTGTTTTGAAATGCTAAAATCCAATGAAATTTGATAGCTTGTGGTGTCAACAACAAAAGAGCAGTCCATGTTAGAATCAATCTTCATTTTCCACAAGTTACACAATGCTAATATGTCGCATACAGTTACTCTTTATGTTCCTACAATTACTCTACTAATTCACAGTTACACTCGACTATCATATAGTTACTCTTTATATTCCTATAGTTACTCTTCTATATCACACAGTTACTCTACTATATCAAATAGTTACTCAAGTATTGATATATTTGAAAGGAGATGCAAACTTACCTTTTCCTCCCTCCTTTTCTTTATGTTCTTCTCTATTCTCCCTATTATGTGTTGTTCCATCTTCTTCCACTTTGTCAACCTTTTCTTGGGCTCATCCTTATTCCCTTCTTCTTCTTTGATTATTTTCTTTGGTTGTTCCCTTGTTTCTTCTTGGCTCTTTTCTTCTGCATCTTGTGCAGACTTTCCTTGGTCAGAACTATCTTCTGCCTTTTCTTTCTTCTTCTCCTCTTCATCACCAATTTTCTTATCATCAGTCTCATCTTCTGATTCCTTCTCTTCCACATACTTTCTTTTCAGGCTCAGCCTGCCTCATTTACTCGGTGTGTCGTCCTTTTCCACACCTTCCTTCTCTACTTTTCTCGTTGTATCAACATCCTTCTTACGAAGCACATTTGACCAATCTTTGGGTTCATCAACATTCGCTGAGGCAAACCCCTCTGCAAAATGTTGGAACCCACTGGTAGGTAACTGTGCTTTGTCACCTTCATCTCCCCACTTTCTCTTTATATTTTTATTTTCCTGTTC
The DNA here is from genome assembly GCA_963693085.1 of Alisma plantago-aquatica. Taxonomy (NCBI): domain Eukaryota; kingdom Viridiplantae; phylum Streptophyta; class Magnoliopsida; order Alismatales; family Alismataceae; genus Alisma; species Alisma plantago-aquatica. The sequence continues at coordinate 253,905,147 of OY856411.1, forward strand.
TAGCTCAGCTATCCTTTTTTCTAGCTGTCTCTTCTCCCTCTACAGTTCAGTGAATGCCTCAACAGCTATTTTTGTGCAGATCTCCTTCTGCATCTTTAGCTCCTCGTCTAGTATCTGGATTCTTCTCTCTAGGGTGGAGTTCTCAATAGTCACTCCTTTCTTGATGATCGGCTCTGTTGGTGCCTTATCTGTCATTGGCTTGCTTTTTGCCTCTTTTTCCGCAAGGTAGTATGGCATGTCCTTCATTGTTCTTGTAGCTCGCCAATCATCTTCCTTGTCTAGATTCATCCTTTGACAAACTTGTCCAAAAAAAACAAAAATTATGTGTCACAATGCAAGCATGTAGGATTATGTTGTATATTATCTTTTGTAACAAAGATGAACTATTCTTACATCCTTAGGGTCCACAGCCCCTAAATCCATCAATTTCTTGACAGGCACAACCCACTTCTTTATCCTTCGCTTGGCGTCAAGGAAGGTTGGCTATGCCATATTCATCATCTCATATGCCCAACCCTGTATGTAATAGAGAGAAAACATAATCCATATGTAACTGCCCCCTAGTCATTATTGTAACAATGTAGATGAAAATAATTTTGTTCACTTACGTATAGGCACATCACACACCCTGTTGTGTAGAGGGTGGTTTTCCCTTTCTCCCCTTTCCTCCTCAGTTGGACGTTCTCCTTCAGCATCTTCATATTCTTGAAGATACTCCCATGCACCAGCTTTACCCAATTCATTTGCCCAGTGGCAGTAACATCATCTAGATAGTGCATTATGTAGATTGGTGTCCAATAGCTAGTGTCTGGGAGTAGGAATGATGCCAGTAGGTGCAACATCCACACACGACACATCTGATTGTCCACTGGATTGTCGGTCTTGGCATATTCTTGCCAAAGCTTTGGTAAGTTTTCCTTGTGAGGACATCCTTTTCCCTTAAATTCTTCCAGGTCTCACCTTCATTGCCCTATTTACCTGTCGCCCTGGCAAACTGTTGCCATATTGAGCTCACTATCTCAGAATTTTTCCTATGTATTATATCCATACCTTTTCTGGGGATACCTAGAATTACCCCCACATCCTCAACGGTCATCCTTCTTTCCACCCCTTTAGACAGCAAAAATTTCCATCATCCACATACCTATCTATTAAAACCTCCAAAAGGACTGTGTCAACCATAGGATTCGACATCTTTATCATGTTTGCAAACGCCGTTGACCTCATCATTCTAAGTTGATTACTTGTAAACACCATGTTGTTGCTGGTGGTGATGTAACTCTTTATGTGACACCTGTGGTACATCCTTTTGTTTCCCACTACAAACATATCAAAACTTACTCTTAGGATTTTGTTTTGCTTATTACTTCTTAGTCAATCAAGTTACTCTTAAATTTTTCACAATTCATTATATGTTGTAGCGTGATCACATTTTTCAAGCTAAATGTTTATTTTGTAATAGCAATTTAATATACTACAAGTAAGTGTCCTATGAGAGTAACAGCAAACTAACACAATTATAAATCCATACAAGCTTACCTTCATCTGCCTTTACTTTCCCCTGTTTTGTCCTCTTCATTCTTTCCTCTTTACATCCCTCATTGGTAGCTTTTTCTTTTCCCTTCTCTTTCCTCCTCCTTCTTTCCTCTTCCCCCCTCTCATTAGTATCCTTTGCTTTCTCCTTAGTTGCTTCGGCCTTCCCTTTCCCCTTCTTTGTCATTTTACTTCTTTTCACCTCTCCTTCATCCGTAGTAGCCTTTTTTGTCTCATTCTTTTGTTGACTTTCGTCTGTATTGTCCACATCTCGTTTCCTTTCTTCTCCTGCATACAAACACAGTTACTCGAAAAGTGTAGTCTTTAGCTTAACAATATGGTTTTCCTAGTTTAACTGCTATATCTAGTGTGCAAGATACTCTTTGTTCTGTAACAGTTACTCCAACATTTCTTCAGTTACTCTAGACTAATGTATAGTTACTCCAATGTTTTGTTGTAGTTACTCTAGGCATCGTCTAGTTACTCTACTTCTTATAACAGTTACTCTTTTAACATGCATTGTTACTTTTTAGTCAAAATCTTTTTGTTTTATGTTTTTCATTTGTAATGTACATGCAAACACAAATCACCTTGTCGTTCTTCATTCTCCTCTTTGTCACGTGGAGGTTCTTCAGTCATGGTAGCTCCATTGCCTCCATTACTAGTAGTAGCCACCTTACTATGTTTTGCTCTTTTTGCTGAAGGTTTACTCGTTAGGGGATCTGAAACCCATCTTTTATTCCCTTTTAGTTTTGACTGAGGAGTCACAGAAGCACCTCCCTTATCCCCTTCTTCAACCGCTTCTTGTCCTGCTTCATCCGCTTCTTTGGCCATCGTAGACCCTCTTTTGTTCCCTTTCTATTTCTTCAAAGTATTCACCGCAACACCTTTCTTCTCCCTTTCCACACCTGCTTCTTTTCCCACTTCATCTCATTCTCTCTCTCCTTCTGTGGATGTTGCTTTTGTTGCTTCCTCTGGTTATTTGGCCATCTTCTCATTGGCTTGATAGTGGTGCAATTCGAAGTCGTCATCTTCTTCAATCATGGTCCTTAGATTCCTTCTCCACGACGGCATTATCGAGGTCTTCTGTGATGCCTTCTTCATCCGCGTCATCTCTAAAGAGGGTAGTTGCTCTGTAATTATGATGCAACGAGAGAGAGGAGGTGGAATTGAAGATGATGGAGACGGAATTTCCAGTCGGAGCAACTGTAGACGGAGGAGGTGGGGATGGAGGGTTGCAGGATGTGGTCGTTGGTGCTTTTGTGTGAGAACAACAGTAATCGCAGGGAAGAGCGAGGGTTCGAATGGAGGTTTTGGGGTATTTTTCGCTCACTGTCGTTCCACTTTTTCTCACTTTTTACGGCCTTGCCACTGAACCCTGCTGTCGAATAGCTTTTTCATTGTTACACACACGGGCATCTAAGATCAACTCTCTCTCTCTCTCTCTCTCTCTCTCTCTCTCTCTATATATATATATATATATATATATATATATATATATATATATATATATATATATATATATATATATATATATATATATATATCGGCTGTTTATTTAATACCCATGCAGGTAGCCTGGATTTCACTACCCGACAGCTAAAAAAATAATTGTTCTGACCATAAAAATAATTATACAATAATAAAAAAAAGCAACTATGTTGATAAAAAAGTAATCCCGTAAAAAATACACAACAGATATATATATGTAACCATGTTTTGAAATCTGCTATTACAAGCGTAACTATCTATGCATGAAACTCAACAGTTTGCAAGGTAAAGTAACCCTCTACATGACAAAAGTAACCAACAGATATATATATATATATATATATATATATATATATATATATATATATATATATATATATATATATATATATATATACGGTTGGATTTTAAAAAATATCTACTAATTTGTAGTTATTCAAATGCCTCTCATGCTCTCACCGTAGGATGTTTCTCACTGGATCGCTACCCTATATATATATATATATATATATATATATATATATATATATATATATATACATATATATACATATATATATACATATATACATATATATATAAAGAAAAATTCTACAAAATATTCTTGAATATTGTAAGCATGAAACTAACGTTAAACTTTGTATAAAATTTGAAACATAATTATCTCTTCTTTCTTTAACTTTGTTTTTATCTTTTTACTTATATTACTCTGGAGACATGTACTGTGGTACCTGGATCTGATGACCTGCACAAAGGTTCTTGGGTCACATAACCTAAACTTTGGATCTGGGTTATGTATCTGAATTGGCCTACACCCCGGTGCTTGGGCCACATGACTTGCACAAAGTGCCTGAGTCATGCATCTCTTATCTTTATCTTTTTCATTATACTTATAAATGAGATTTTTTGCATGTTGTGAATTAATATATATTTCATTTATGACTTTTATTTGATTCTTGACCTCCATTATATGATAAGTCCTCCTCCATGACACCAAAGTATCCTCTATGGTGCAAAGCATCCTCTGTTGGCACAACATTCCCACTATTGACACCGAAGTGTCCCCAATGGTGCAAGGCATCCTCTGTTTCCACAATGTGCCCTATGTTGACACCGAAGTGTCCTCTATGTTGCAATACACCCTCTGTTTGCATAATGTGCCCTCTATTGACACTGAAGTGTCCTCTATGGTACAACACACCCATTGTTGGCACAACGTGCCCTCTATGACACACAGTGCTAGGTGTAGTGCGCCCTCATAATCATCCATAGACTCTCTGGTGAGGACTTATCTTGTAATGTATATAGTTAATATTTTGATGTCATTTTCTATCTTTGTTCTTAATTTCTTATATTTGAATCATAATCTCTTACCTCTGAATCTATTATTAGTTTCTTATCTATTGAACTTAATTTCTTATCTCTAAATATATTCTTCTAACTCAAAATCTTAATCTATTTTCTCTAATTTTATATCTCTATTCTGTAATTCTAAACTAATTCTGATATTAGATTCTGAAATCTAATATTCTTACTATCTAGATAAATCTAAATATGAAGTTCTACTCTATTGAATGACTTAATGTTATTCTAGTACATTGTGCATGACACCTCAGTTTAGAGGCTTAAGAAAATAATCCAAACTAAATATAAATATACTAAGTATTGGAAAGTAACTTAACTATCAAATATCTCAAATATGATTTGTGGCAAGATAACTCAATCTCTTCACATACCTATTAAATTTAGCCTTAACGTGATTCTTAATATATTAATATGAGCCAAAATTTTGAAAATTAAAATAGTGATATTATAAAATGTTATCTTGCAAACTTAGTCATAACTTTATACATCCACATCTTATAATCTTATTGTGAACTCAATTCCCAATACACTCTAATCTTAATAAAATCTTCATCTTTGAAACTTGATCATGTATTAATGTGTTCAAACTTATATTATGATATCTTACTTAAATCTAAGATCTTAATCATTATAAGAAATCTAACTAACTTCTTAGTTCTCAGTTCTCTATCTATATGAGAAATCCTAACAGTATGTTTCTACTTGAAATCTTAGCTACATGGTTATATCACATAACCATGGAAGTATAACATGTCACTACTTGAGATATTGGGTATATGAGAAAACACTGTCATGACGGTGTGAAAGCCTTTCATTGCATATCATAATTAAGATCTTAGCATATCAGAAAATGTAAATCATAATTCCTTATATGAGAACATGTAATGGTACTGAGCTTAATAAAATGAATACTCATGTGCATGAACCACTTACCTTTACTATACCCAGTATTATCAAGGAAACACTGCTTCATGTACTCCTTTCAACTGTCTCCTAAAAAACCAAAAGGTTTATCAGTTTTCCTATCTTTTCTTAAAGTCAATTCTTGTAGGGTCATTAGCAATTAAGGTTTCTTAGTGCATGTATTTGACTCTTGAGAGAATCCTAAAATCTTATACATGATCTAATGTTCTAATGGTTTATAGGATATATTATCTTACCCCTTGTAGTAGATGGGTTACATGTGATAGTGTTAGGGCTTCAATCACATTCATTTTTTCTTTCATTATCCTTCCCCTTTAACTATGGTTTAGGGTTTATTCATGCCCACCCTTACTTGTAGTCATAATTGTGTTATATGCTTGAGGTTATCTACATTAATACAAGGATCCATGTTGATATACATGTATAAACATTATCTTTATGCTCCTATTACATAAATTTTCCATATTTAATACTTATAAATAAGATAACATTATTGTATATAGTAGTAATCGATATCTTCAATCATGTTGAATCTAATTATTAGTGTAGCTATTGGTTTGGGTCATTATCTTATAAATCCTAAGATATGACTAGTTATTATTAGTTCAACAATCATAGTCATATGATATAAATACTATGCATTTACTTGAATATTAATTACATACCATCATTAAGGTGATATTAGGGTTTTTATCGAGATTCCCATACTTTTATTAGGCCATGGTTAAAATTTGGTATTTTTCTACTCAAAGGATTATTTTCTAGGATTTTCTGAAGTTCTGATCATTTCTACCCAATCATGGACCAGATAAAATTAAAATAAAGATTGCATTACTAGAAAACCAGGGTGAGTTATGTGCCTTACAAGATTCATATCAGAGAAAGTCGAAAGTGCTCAGATCACAACAAACAAGTACATTGCTAAGAACTCTTTCCTTTGAGTCATCGACTGAGCAAGTTTGTCCACTGCGGTCCTAGGAAATGGTGAGGGTCTCCTGAAGATGTGATTGGAAGGAGATTCCTTGCACTAAGGTGAGATCATAGATCCTTTTTCACAAGGTCAAAGGACATTGATAGATACATGTTATTATTTGTCAAGTTTGTCATCAGAAACATGATAACAAAGGGAGTGGATTGAGAAAGGAGGAAGAGAGGGATTCATTCCCTCTAAAGAAACCACAAAAAATTACAAAAACTAGGTGTAGTTACAGTAACGACCACGATGTCAAGCAATAAGGAAAACATTGTCGTTGGTGAACCCAAAAGTAGAAGGTAGAGAATAGATGGTTCTTTGGGCATTACTTCAAGCAAGGACTAGATAGGGGTTGGAATAGCTATGGTGTGTCTTCGTGATCTGCCTCATCCAGTTTCTATGATCCCAAAGTCACCAGAGATGGCTTTTGACAAGACTCCACGTGGTCTCAAAAGTGAGTTTCTCAGGGGGGTGGTGGGCTATTTTAGGGAATTGCACTTGTGAAGGAGACTAGGTTTGGGTCATCGGTGATCTTGAGATGGTCTTCCTTCTAGAAATTGAATGAAAGTGGCACGGGGAATGAGAACGGAACTGAGCACCGATGAGGGAGGAGGTGGAGTAGGCAAGGGATAATCATAGTGGAAGAGTAGAAATTGGTGGATGAGTGAGGTCTATGTGGTCAAGAATATGTTTATTAGCTTCGCCGAAGAGCAATGGAGATTCCCTCAGGTGGCCTACAGTCGATGCCCAAAAAGAACACGATGGTGGTATTTGGGAATTTCTTGCTTCCTCAGTTTTAGGGTTTGAATTGGGGCTTAAAAGGATAGAAGTCCTCTCCTAAATGTGATAGAGGGGTTGATTTCCAAGACCTGGATCAAGAGTGTGAGATAAGCATAGAGATTGAGATTCCCATAGCTTTGGGGTTTATGTTACCCTTGAAATGTCTTACGTGAGTGGTAATGGATGAGGTGCCAACCCTTGGATTACCATCCCACAGTTGGGTACAAACTCGTGTACTGGGAAAATTCCCACAAGTGTGTGTGATGGCCAGAAATTCCATTATCTAGATTAACTTATGTGGAACCAAGATAATTGGTTATATCGATTAGATAATTAGAGGACAATACATTGATTAATGCAATTTCCTTTTTATTTTGTTTATATTAGTTAGGATTATCTAAATCCAACAAAACTCTATAGGTTTGCTAAATTAATCATGATGAATGAAAAACTTGAATTAGATTCTAAGTTTGAGATAGGGAATCATGTGATTTTCAACATTAGGTTCTTAGAACAAATAATGCATTATTGTCATTAAAAGAGAGTTATATTATCAATATTTGAGAGAAATTCTAATATCTTATAAATTATTCATATATCGAATTAGGAAACACTTATGCACAAATGTGGGTTCATTTATATCAAAACCTTGAATAACCTCTACAAGATATTTAGGGCTAAGCTACGTGTACTAATCAACTAATATATGAATGGATGGTGGAGCATCATGTAACTATGTGGTTTGGGATTTAATCAAATTCAAAACAAATAAATCTGAAACTTTGGGTTTTGAAACTCATTTTAGTTCCAATATGAAATTTTGGGATGTTACAATTCTACACACCTTATAGGAATTTCATCCTCAAAGTTCAATTAGTGTACCCACATTAGGATTTTACATATTATGTGCTTTCTAACTCTCAACATTTGTCATAGAAATACCTTTCAATGTGACTTGGCCAATTATCTATATTTAACATCATTATCAAAACTAGTATCTTCACATATTACTAATGGATCTTTAATTCTAATTCATACTTTCATAATCATTTAATCATAGCAAGGAACCTAGCTTGCTTCTTTTCATAGGGACCTATAATAGGTTCTCTGTTCCACATCAAGAATCAATTTACTTATCTATGTCAAAAAATATACCCTTTGATTGTATTATAGGTCTTACTATGTATCTAATTAGGCTTAGGTGACTATATGTCTTAAACGTTTAATGACAACACTTATTTTATTTGTCTCCTTTCGATACATGTTGGTCGGTCATATATTCATAGGTGACATGTCTTATCACACTTATCTTAGCAACTCCCTTGTGCACATGTCCCATACCACATGCACTTAAAAGGACAAGAAAAGCATGATTATGCACATAACATACTCTCTACAAAATCTCATAAGCCTATGTCCCAAAACACAAACATGTAGGAAAAAGAGAGAGAATGTTATATACAACTATATGTTAACATAAAAGTATAAAACCTCCCTAAACACACAATATCATATCCAGTGCTCTACTTCAATTTCTAATATCTTTCACTACATAGGGATACTAGCTATCTTTCTAGATTTGTGCTCTACTCTAACTTAAGTTCTTATAGGGTGATCTCAAGTAAGAACATGAGAATTTATCTGGTGGCCAACTATAATGGTTCTCTGATACCATATTGTAACACCCTCCCTAAGCACACATATGCACATAGAGGAAGCAACAATGAGTTATCCATAACCAGTGCACTCAAGGGGGCATTACATAAAATTGGCATACATAATGACAATATAATCAATCACACAAACTGAAGTATCAAAACATAGTCATGATTGTTTTTACAAAAGTAAACATTCAGGCTAAAACATGGAAACTCATCATGAGATAATGTATATCATTTGAGCTCTAAATATTGTGAACATATAGCTAAATCTATGAATCTGTGGATCATCTAATAGTTGGCACCCCACTAGATCTTATCATGTCCTATACTTGAACTTCAAGACAATGAATTCTACTTTTACTTCTGCTCCTCACCTGTGGACATCTCATCCCTAGTCATGCATTGGAAATACAATTGTTAGCATAAGTGGCATGAATATTCTAATATATATATATATATATATATATATATATATATATATATATATATATATATTACTAAAGAAATAAAATACTAAAACAATCTCAAACATTATAAGCATGAAACTAACATTAGACTCTATATAAAATCTGAAACATAATTATCTCTTCTTTCTTTAACGTTGTTCTTATCTTTTTACTTATATTACTCTGGAGACTTGTACTATGGTACCTAGGTCTCATGACCTACACAATGGTGCCTGGGTCACATAACCTGCACTCTGGGCATGGGTTATGTATCTGAATTGGCATGCACCCTGGTGCCTGGGCCACATGACTTCCACAAAGGGCTTGACTCATGCCTCTATTATCTTAATCTCTTTCATTATACTTATAAATGAGATTTTGTGCATGTTCAAAATTAAGATATATTCCATTTATGAATTTATCTGATTTATGGCCACCATTATACGATAAGTCCTCCTTTGTGACATCGATGTGTCCTATATGGTGCAAAGCACCCTCTATTGGAACAATGTACCTTCTATTGACATCGAAGTGCCCTCTATGGTGCAAGGAACCCTTTGTTGACACAATGTGCCCTCTACTAACAATGAAGTGTCCTCTATGGTGTAACACACCCTCTGTTGTCATAATGTGCCCTCTATTGACACTAAAGTGTCCTATATGGTACAACACACCCTCTTTTGGCACAATGTGCCCTTAGTGCTACACACAATGTCTGTCGAAGTGCGCCCTCTAAATCATCCTGGGTCTCTCTAGTGAGGACTTATCCTATAATGTATATAGGTTAATATTCTAATGTCATTTTCTATCTTTGTTTTTAATTTCTTATCTCTAAATCTTAATTGTTTATCTCTGAATCTGGTTTTAATTTCTTATCTCTGGATCTTAATCTCTTATCTCTAAATATATTCTTATTTTCCATCTCTAAATCTTAATCTATTATCTCTGATTATGTATCTATATTCTTTAATTCTAAATTGATTCTGATCACTGACTCAAAAATCTAATATTCTTATTGTCTAGATAAATCTAAATCTGAAGTTCTACTTTGATCGAAATACTTAATGTTATTCTAGTATATTGTGTATGACACCTCAGTCTAAAGGCCTAAGAAAATAATCTAAACTGAATATAAAGATAATAAGTATATGAAAGTAACTTAACTATGAAATATCTAAAACATGATTTCTGACAAGATAACTCAATCTCTTTACATACTTATTAAAATTATGTCTTAATGTGAATCTCCATATATTCATACGAGATAAAATTTTGAAAATTAAAACAACAATCATATAAAATCTTATCTTGTAAGCTTAGTCATGACTTAAGAAAAGCTATAGTGCACATAAAAGGTGCACATGTTCTTACTGTCTAATCGTTGGTACTTCGCATCTTCATAGAGAATTCCATTTCACTGGGTAATACATCCAAATGTTACAATGTTATCATGAACTCAATTCCCAAAATACATGGATCATAATAGAGTCTTCACCTTGAAAACATGATCACGTATTAATGTGTTTAAAACTTATATTATGATATCTTACTTAAATATTAGATATTAATCATTATAAGAAATCTAAATAACTTCTTATTTCTTAGATCTCTATCTATATGAGAAATCTTCTTAGTATGTTTATACTTGAAATTTTAGGTACATGGTTATTTTACATAACCATGGAAGTATAACGTGTCTCTACTTAAGATATTAGGTATATGAGAGAACACCGACGTGTGTATCTTACTTAAGATCTTAGAATATTAGATAACATGTAAATCATAATGCCTTATAGGAGAACATGTAATTATACTAAGCTTAATAAAAGGAATACTCATGGGCATGAACCACTTACCTTTAGTATTACTAGCTTTATCAAGAAACACTACTTCAGGTCCTCCTTTTAACTGTCTCCTAAAAAACTGAAAGGTTTATCAGTTTTCCTGTCTTTTCTTAAAGTCAAGTCTGCTAGGGTCATTAGGGATTAGGGTTTCTTAGTTCATGTATTTGACTCTTAAGTGAATCCTAAGATCATAAACATGATCTAATGTTCTAATGTTTTTTAGGATGTATTATCTTACCCTCTGTAGTAGATGAGTCACATGTGTTATTGATAGGGTTTTGTTCACATTCACTTCTTCTTTCACTATCCTTACCCTTTAACTTTGGTTTAGGGTTTATTCATACCCACCCTTACTTGTAGTCATAGTGGTATTAGGATTCATTCTTGAGGTTATCGACATGAATGGAAAGATCCATGTTGATATAAATGCATACACATTATCTCTATGTTCCTTTTACATAAATTTTCCTTATTTAATACTTATACATAAGATAGCATTATTGTTTCTTAACATAATTATTAGTAATATATATTTTCAATCTAGTTTATTCTGATTACAGGTTTATCTATAAGTTTGATTCATTATCTTTTAAATTCTAAGATATGACTAGTTAATAGAAGTTCATCAATCATAGTCATATGATGTAGATATTATGCATTTCCTTGAATATATAT